>CM062804.1:442383460-442808460 GCA_031772625.1 Pinus tabuliformis | reverse complement strand
TCATTTTTGGGTTTGTTTTAAGGTCTATAAACCTCCACATGTGTGAGATATCTCTGTTGTCTATTACAGGAAGAAAGGCCAAAATATCACAATCACTATAAGGAGAGTATTTGGTGAAGAATAAGGGTGGCATCAAGCTGAGTTGTCAAGAAAGCAATCTCCAATTAAAGCGAAGGGAATCAAGGGCTCAAAGGTGACACTTCACATGTGCCCGATCAGAATGTATGAATTAGTCAACAACGTGAATCATATACTCTCTTTGAAAAATCGACTCAAATAAATGAATATGAACAAGGGGGAATCTATACAATCTTATATCATGAGAGTATCCTACCTAAGGGATCAACTGCAATCTGTTGGTGAACAAATATCTAACTGAGAGTTGGTGGTGGTGACTCTTCAAGGTCTTCCTCCTATTTGGGAAGCCTTCATTACTACTTTAACCAACAATAATGTCCTTCCAACATTTGATGAGCTTGTTGGTAAATGCACTCAAGAAAAATCCAAGATAATTGCCAGAGGAAGAATTCAGAAGAATGAAGAAGGAGAGCCCTCTGCATTTGTTACTCAATACAAGAAGAGGAAAGGAAGAGGAAGACTATTTGATTCAAGAAGGCCTCCTCCTAAATCAAAAGACTCCAAAATAAGAGGAAGTAAAATTGAATGCTTTAACTGCCACAAGCATGGCCATTATGCTCGAGATTGCCCAAAAAAGAGAAATAATATAAGATCCAACTACAACAACAATCAAGGCTTCAACAACAATAGGTTTAACAATAGAAGAAGAAGTGATGATCGAATAAATTGAGATAATAGAAGAAGAAGGGATACTTCGGATGACTACGATGAAGGCCATCATCCTCAAAATAGGTCAAGGAACTCCAGGCATTAAAACAATGCAGCTGCTAGTCAATCTGAATATATTATTATTTTTTCTCTTTCTAGTTCTTCTCCTCTGTATTTGTATGATAGTTGGTTGGTTTATAGTGTGGCTCCTAGTCATTTCTTTGGGTATAAGGAATTCCTCTCTAACTTGGTTGAGAAGGATACAAGTTTGAAGATTATCCTTGGGGAAAACTCTACGTATCTAGTGAAGGGCTTTGTATCTATTAAATTTGATTTAGAATCTTTGGAATCTTTTCTTCTTCATGAAATAATGTAAGTTCTAGGATTAAAGAAGAACTTGGTATCTATTTCTTCTTTGGAAGATAAATGCATGAGAGTAGCTTTCATAAAAGGAAAATTCCTCACCTAACCTATGGAATCTTGCATGAGAGATGATTTTAATTTGGGATTTAGAGTTGAAGGACTCTATCGAGTCAATGGAAGACCTCTACTAGCATTGACCCACAACACTAATCATCAAAGTGAGATATGGCACCAAATATTGGCACATATCTATTATGAAGCCCTACCAAAATTGAAGAATTTAATCTCTGAGATGCCTGATGTTCAAGCTAGTTATGATGGAGTATGTCTGGGGTGTTCCAGTGGAAGAAATATAAGGGGGAAATTCCCCCTTAGAAGGAACAAGATTGATGATATTGTTCAACTCATTCATTCTGACCTATGCAAACCCATGCATGTGCATTCTATTGGTGGACATATCTACGACATAATCTTCATTAATGACTTCTCCAGGAAGACATGGATATATTAATTTAATCATAAGGACAAGGCTTTTAATGTGTTCAAGGACTTCAAGCCGCTAAAAGAAAATAAAATAGGAAAGAAAATCAAATTCTTCATGTCCAATAATGGTGGAGAGTACATTTCAAATGAGTTCACTGAATTTTGCAAGTGGCTTGCAATCAAGAAGGAAACTATTGTACCTTACAACCTCGAGCAGAATGGAGTGGCTGAAAGAAAGAATAGGTCCATCCTGGAAGCTACCCAAGCTATGATGCATGATCAAATGTTGTTGAAATTCCTCTGTGGAGAAGCTAGAAATACAACAATTTATGTAGAAAACAAGGTTCCTCATAAGATTTGGATAACAAGACTCCCAAAGAAGTATTCATAGGTGTGAAGCCCAACATTTGAAATCTCAGTATATTTGGTTTCCCCGTATATTTTCATGTGCCGAAGGACAAAAGGAACAATCTAGAAGCCATCAAAAAGAAAGGTACATTTGTTTGGTACTATGAAAATTCTAAAGCATTTAGAAGATATATATCTAATCATAGGAATATTGAGTTTAGCATGGATGTAACTTTCGATGAAGATGTTACCCTTGGAAAAGCAAGGGACCTGCCTCCTCCTACTGCTGAGAAGAAAGGTGATGATGACATACTAGAAGGTCCTTTTGTGCCGGTATCTAAGATGGATGGCGTACTTGTTTCTCGTACGTGGTTCTTGGCTACAAAACTACGCCGAGAAACCAACTCGACCAGTATTTAGGTTGAAGCTGCCCCTTGAACCAGAGGGGGCTCCCTTATATGTCACGAGGCCTTTTTTAATGTTGTTCACTGTCACTGGACAACAACCTATGGAGTACAATGGCCATATCTATGGTTTATTTTGGGTGGTTGTTGATGATTGTCCAATATACGTTCATAAATAAATCCCTCTCTTATAGAGTCCTTGGTCAAAGTGCCAACATCTACTTTGACAGAACAACATGACTTTTAGAGAATTTGACAAAATAAGATAAGAAAATTCATGATAATTAAGCATCCATACTGAATAATTAATCAACCGACATAGTGGATGCATGTAGAAATTTTCTACAGCCAAATAGAACACATTCAAGAGATGACAGAAGGAAACAATTAACAAATGTAGATAAATTAACCAAGACCAAAAGTTTAGTTAATTAATCTCTTTAAATGGTTATAACTTTGCAAGGGGCTTTCAGAGAGATTGACACTCAATCTATTCTTACCCATATCTCTTATGCTACCTTGAACATGTGCAAAAATAAGATATGAAAGTACTGGAAAAACAATAGGAAAAATAAAATTATATTGCTAAATATAATTTTAGCAAAAGAAATGGTTAGATGGAATGATATTTAAAGGAAGGTATTTGTTAAGGTAAGGATAAAATTGAAGGAAGGTGGCAAATAAATTTTTAAAATTTTTGTAACTTCCAGGATGTCAAAATAAGTTACAACATAGGCTCCAACTGGGGACTACTTCCCTTTGTGGGACGTAGAGAACCTAGTAGACCAATTGCCTTGAATCTATTGGGCATGGAGTCATTTCATAAACTTGTAATATGCAAATCTCAAACCATACTGCCTGCACTAATCCAGAGATTCTTTCACATTGAAACCTGAAAACTGAAAATTGTTGAAGTGAAACAACTGACACTGCAAGTAGAAATAAGCACAACAATGCCTAATTCATTGGGATATGGAGTCAATAAGTCAATCAACAATAAATTCACTCCTTTCGATCCCCTACAAGTCATTTCCCTCAACCAAACCAAACTTCATACTGCAAACTTGAAACACAAGATGAAACAACTGTTGATATATTGCATTAATACATAAACTACAAACTCGTTGGTCTACTGCACACTGAATCTGAAAATAACTAATTCAATCCCACACATCCTCTACCTAACTGAACTGAAAATTTGCATTGTTAGGTGTAATAAAATTTTCAATGTAACCACGTGGGAAGTGGATTAACTGGCGGATCACTTTACATGCAGCTGAAGATGTTAAAAGTATTTACAATATGAAAGACAAACACCATAGGTAATTGATACTTACAATTGAAATTTGAAAGCTGCATCTTCGGTAAAATTTTGAAGTTTCTTATCACAGTAGAGAGTAAGAGAAATACGCTACTAAATGTTACCATCGCTATGAAAAAGAAAAAGATGAAGTTGCATGTTATTATCATAGCCAGACGTGCACATATCATTTTGAACTATCTGAATCCTGAAACCAGTGGAATCACCATATGATAAAGTGGAGTCATCGGGTGAAAGCAATGAAACCAATATCAACTGTCTAGTCTTTGTTCACTAACAAAGAGTAGATCTAATCATGATCATGATCCAAGGAAAAAAAAAATTGTCACTTTGTTCCCGGTCAATGGTGCCAAATGTTGTATTTATTTCTCGTAGGTAGTTCTTGGCTGCAAAACTATGCTGAGAAACCAACTCGACTAGTATTTAGGTTCAAGTTGACCCTTGAACCAGAGGGGTCTCCCTCAAATCTTACGAGGCCTTTTTAACATTGTTCACTCTCACTGGACAACAACCTATGGAGCACAATGGCTAGATCTATGATTTATTTTGGGTGGTTGTTGATGATTGTCCAATATTTGTTCATAAATAAATCCCTCTCTTGTAGAGTCCTTGGTCAAAGTGCCAACATCTAGTTTGATAGAATAACATGATTTTTAGAGAATTTGATAGAAGAATATAAGAGAATTCATGATAATTAAGCAGTCATACTGAATACTTAATCAACTAGACATAGTGGATGCATGTAGAAAATTTCTACAGCCAAATAGAACACATTCAAGAGATGACAAAAGGCAATAATTAACAGATGCAGAGAAATTAACCAAGACATAAAGTTTAGTTAATTAATCTCTTTAAATGATTATAACTTTGCAAGGGGCTTTCAGAGAGATTGACACTCAATCTATTCTTACCCATATCTCTTATGCTACCTTGAACATATGCAGAAATAAGATATGAAAGTATTGGAAAAACAACAAGAAAAACAAATTTTGTCATGAACTAGAGCTAGAATACTTCAATTAGGAATTCTGTAATAATTTTTTTACAAAGCGACAGGGGTTTGGCATCAAAAGCCAACCCCTTTAAATTACAATTGAAACAATATATAGAACATTACATTAAGTTGAATGTGTCTAGTTTTTTGGAATAAAAATCTGAACAATAAACTAAAAATAAAAAGAATCTTTGAAAAACAACAGGAAACTTGGAGTTGTTTGAAAGTCTTCTGCCTTGTACTCTTGAGCTGCTTAAACTGTCTGCTGGAAAATTGTACTTCGATCCCATTTTATTGATCTTTTGCTGCTAGGTGTCCTTTGAATGTTGATATCTCTTCTTCTAAATCTGAATAAGAATGATTGTTGATCTTTGTCCTTCAAATGCTAAAATCATGTCTATAATTTGGTTGACTGATCTTTTTTGCTAGGTGTCCTTTGAATCTCCAATGCTTGAATTTGTCCAATGATTTTATGTCACTTTTTAAAGTGTTTCACTATTGTGTAAAATATTTGGGAAGAAAATATTTTGATAAATGTTTTCCAAATATTTTTCTTAAACTTGTAAATTCATATTTTTCTATTTTCATGAATTCCATAAATGAAATATCAAACTATTTCCTCAAATAATTTCATCCAGTAAATGCATCCATTGTTTGAAATCCATGTCTTGTTTTGCCTTGAATTTATATATTTATGAATAAATAAAATTTATAAACATATTTCATAAAACCATCGACTGATCTCCTTTTTATGGATTTGAAAACCATGTGTTGTTTTGCAATGATTGGTAAAATATCTCTTAGTTTCCCTTTTTAACTCCTGTAAAATATTTGGATAAGAATTTATTCAAATCTTGTCCCCGTACATTTTCTCTTCATAATTTCTTTCCTCTTTCTGTAAAACTGTTGTTGGTTTTGCTCCCATGGTTTTGATTTTAAAAATAATTAAAATTATTTTCAATTTCAAATCTATGTGTGTATTGTTCTAGCTAGTGTACTAGGCTAGACTCTATATTTAATATCGACCAAGGTGCGTAAGCTTAGAGGCATGGTCTAAAATATATAGACATAAAGGATTGTTGGCCAAGTGATTATGATGTAGGTTACAAGGCTTCTTTACGGAAGGCTGGGATATGTCACCTATCATTCAAACACTCAGATTACCTTACTAATATACCTGATTACAATGCTTATCATTAAATGCATTTACCAAATTAAACCCTGAACCTAAGCACTGTGTATGACTGTGCAAACCTAAGCACTGTGTATGACTGTAACAATGATTTTAATCTCCTTACAAAGATATTACCCAGAAAACCCTTGTTCAGTAAACACACAACATTCAATGATATTTACACTATATCAAACTATATAGAAAGCATAAATGAATTGCGGAATAAAAACAGAGTTTATGATGGTGCTTTTACAAGAGACACAGGGATTGAATCCCTTACAGGACGCACTTCCAAATCTCAGTGATGACTGTGCAGCATAACCATAAACGCAAACCAACCATAAGCGCAAACCATATACATTCAATGGAAATCGAAAGCTATGGAAATCGAAAGCTGTGTAATTGTAACTGTTATGCAAACCATATAAAACCTATTGAAATCGAAATCCAATCAATACCACTGTGCAACCATATAGTAACCGAAATGCAAATGAAATAAATGGACAGTGTACCGATTGAACGCAGGGCCCGTCCGCGTTCTAGGGATACACTGGCTTATAATCGACCGGCTACCAAATCAATGCACGAGATACACAAGTCGTAACTGTGAATAGGTCTTAGTATTAAACTTAAAACTCTGTTCTGGAACGATTCAACGATTAAACATTAACCATTAACCGGACTGTATTTACATATGTATATCCACAGCCATGTCATTGCTACAATGAATGTACATTCGGCTGTTGCCGCTTTTATTACATCAAGCCTTTTCAAAATTTTTCTATCCTAAGTGTTTTCAAAAAGAACAAAAACCAAATAAAAATAGAACGAGCTGCTGTTGCTGCTTTTGTCTGCCAGGTGCCATGCTTTGACTTGAGTTGACCACGCATATAGGAGGATCGATTCGGCTAGGAGATAGGTGTTTGTCCATGCGTGGACATTCTGCTTTTCATCCATGCCTTTCGTTCTAGCCCAACTGTTGCGCCACATGTCAAACGATAAGCTTATTACAGGATGTGGGAACTTCCTGTAACCATTTCATCAAAAACTTCTAATTCTTCAACATAAAACCCCTAAATCAATTTCTATGTAATTTAATAACTATAAGACTATTAATAATCAATTTTCAAGGATTCTAAGGGATATATGATGAAAATGAATGGATAAATGATATGTTTTTGGGAGGAAAAAGGGGTCTTGGGATGATACCAACATCTCTCCCCGACTTAAGGATTAGCATGTCCTCATGCTACCCCCGAAGTGCTTCCCTTGAACTCTGTCCCTGCCTGGATCTCTGCTGCCTTGAGTAAGGTGTCCACATTCTTTTTCACCTGGTTATCTTTCTGTCCCTTGAGCTCCTGCTTTAACTTTTTATATTTTTCTTTAAGGGTCTTCTTGTGATTGTACCACTTAGTGGCCCAGTTAGAAATCTCAGTTTGCTCGGCCTCCAATTCACTGATTCTTTCCTTTAACTTTTCATTCTTCTTCTGTGTTTCTTTGCTTTGCGCCCGGAGCATTTCATTTTCTCTTTTAATAACTTTTTCCAACATGTTAGCTTCCATGAGCTCTTCCTTCAATTCTTCAATTTGTTTCTCTAACTTCTTCTGTCTTTTGATGGGAGGTGGTGAACATTTTTCCTGTTTGTTATTGCTTTCTACCTCCATGTCAACTTCTGGTGCTGGTAGTGAATGGTCACCACTCTCAACATCCATTTGTGCAGGTGCATGAGATTCAAACTGGTCTTCTTGCAACTGGGCTTTTGGTGTCCGCCTTGTTCTTCGTGAGTAAGTGGTAAAAATTTTGTCTTTTTCGGCCCTCTTAGCATCTTCTTTTTGCATGTTCCTGGTCCTTATGCTGCCCACAGGTAGAGGTGCTTTGCTGGCGTTGGATACTGGAATTTCTTCATCAATGTCCTTCATAAACCCTGAGTCCTCTTGCACTTCTTCTTTTTCTTCCTCATCTCTAATTTGATTGACAGCTAGGAATTCTTTCCATGGTTTCCCTCTTTTCTACAATTCATGCTCAATGAGGATTTTAATTAAGCCAAAATGGTACAAGCTCTTGTCTTCATTCCCCTTCTGCTTTTGGATAGTCTTGGACATCTTAGTTAAGCTTTGTAGCAGAAAATATGGCACACTGATTACACATTGTTTCTTCAAATGGAGGAGTAGTTTGATGTGGTATAGATAAACAATATTGTACCTTCCTTCACAGGTTATGAATTTTTGAAGGATGTAAACCATTTCATCCCAAGGATGAACTAACCAGCTTCTTGGAACACCCTTCTTCCAGTTTACTGAGGAGACTCTAGATCTAGACATGAACTGTGTCCATGATTTCTCTTTAAATTGCTTGGTTTTAAAGTACTTCTCCCCTTCTGGACTAATCCCTATTGCCTGAGCTATAGTATCCTCTGAAATTCTGAAGGAGAAGTTACCTATTAGGGCCTTTTCTCCATTAAAGGTGAAGGCAAATTGCTTGGTAACTTCCTCATTACTTCCATGGAATTTTTCTAGAAATGGTAACCACTGTATTTCTCTGAGAATTTCAATGCAATCCTCATGGTATTGTGAACTATCGAACACACTCGGTTCGACCCTATTAGTCATGGTGGTGGCAGAGGGTCGTGCTTCTAACCCTTCTCTGTCTATATTCTTACAATTTTAACAAAGAAATTTCGAGTTGGTTACCTGATGTATCGCTTCCTTCAGTCTTCAATATGATGCTCGGCCGGTCGATATGACTGTGATGGGAATCAAAATAGAATGGTGATACTTTCCTCTTTCGGCACTCACTGGTTTCAATCGTCACTGTGTAAATCGACCCAAACGGTAATACTCCCTTCGGCGCTCCTTGCTTCTGATTCCATTGTGTAAATTTACCCAAATGATAATACTCTCTTCGGCGCTCCTTGCTTCTGGTTCTCACTTTGGAAGTTATGGGAATCGAAGGTGGAAATGATGGTGAGATAACCCTGTACTCACTTCACAACGTAACCATTCATTTAAAAAAACAGAGGAGTGCTGTACGCTTGCATGGATGTCACCACAAGAGCGCTGGTAGCGTATCTATAATGCTGGGTATGATTTCGGGGAGCCCCTTTTGATCATTGGGTACGTTGGGTGGTGAAGTTATGATTTGGCTGTGTGGAGTGAAATATATATAGGCCGCTTATTATGATTTGGCTGTGTGGAGTGAAATATATATAGGCCGCTTTACATCTGTCTCTTCCTTTGTATTTAAAAACACAACTCACCACGTGCCCTTTTCAGTTGGTATTCGGTCGTATAGAGGATGTTGGTATGACTGTAGGATATATGACAAGGTGGATGTGTTGATAATGGGTTTTAGGGATATGAATAGGTTGATGTATGGGAATGATGAGAATCGGTGGGATAAGGGGTGATAGGAGATTGATGTAGGTGTCCTTGAAACTAATCATAACAGTTCATAGTCATCAAAGTTACATTAAAAATCAATCTAGGAAATTAAATGTTTAAGAACAGAAACACATTACTCTTTTGTTGATCGTTATTGTATTGACATGCTGAGTAGCTAGTCCCTTTTTGTACTGTTCTTTTGCTTGTTGTAACAGGTCCTCTGAGGAAGATTGAATGCACAGGTCCTTTGAGAAAAATTGAAGATGTAACAGGTCCCTTAGAAAATTTTTGAAAATGTTCATGCAGCTCCTTATATTGTTACAGGTTCACTGAGCTTGGCATTTGATGGAGTGTTGGTACCCAAATCCTTGTAGAAGCTTGATGAAATTCTGTTGAAGTAGCCCTTGGTGTCAATTTCTTTAACAGGTCCCTTCTGAATGTCTTAAAACAGGTCCCATTACTGCTGGTGTTGGTAGCGTAGATATCTGAACAGAACAGGTCCCCCTGCAAAATGTTTATAACCAGGTCCCTCTGAAATAAAATCATGACAAAACAACTTATTTATTGAAGTCTGGAATGCTGGAACAAGCTGCTGTTGGAACTTTACAGTGAAAATATAGAATAAGAAATCTTGAAGAATTTACAAGGGAGAGATAAAAGTAACAGAACAGTATGCTGATGCCTCTCTCCCCGACTTAAAGTTTGACTTGTCCTCAAGTCATGATTCAGCTGAGAAATCAAACAGTGAACAAAAGAAAGAGAATTCATACCCGCCAGAGACTGGTTTTCAAGTAGGAATTCGAGGTTAGAGTGTGCCAGAGACTGGTTTTCACATCTAACCCATTTTTTTTTTTATATTCTCTTTTTTTTTTTTTTAATTTTAGTTTTAGTTTTAGTTTTATATATATTTTTTTATTTCTTTTTAACTTTGAAATTGAAAGGAAATGAAACTAAGGCAGTGATACTGCAGCTGAGGGCTGCAGTATCTCAACCTCTCTTTGCTGAGATAGTGTATGGAGAAAATCTTGCTTGCTGATGGGCTTGGTGTACAGTTTCAGGCGATGACCATTGACTGTGAAGGAGTGACCTTCGCCATCAATAGTTTTGAGCTTAACTGAACCATTGTCATAAGCCTGAATAATTTCATAGGGGCCCATCCAATGGGTGGTGAACTTGGCTTTATGATCCTTGAATTTTGAATCAAAAAGTAAAGCCCAGTCACCTTCCTTGAAGTGCTTCTTCTTAATGTGTGAATCATGCCATTGCTTCCTGTGTTTTTGCATGAGGATGGTGGTTTGTTCTGCTTGCTGCCTCATCTCATCCAGCTGGTTCAACTGCTGGATTCTTTCTTTTTGTGCTTGGTCCAAATCAATTTGTAAATCTGCAGCCAGTTTAAAAGTGTGAATTTGGAATTCAATAGGAAGCATGACCTCCTTACCGTACACCAATTGGTATGGTGTAAATCCTGTGGTATCTTTCCAAGTAATCCTGTAAGCCCAGATTGCCTCTTTGAGCTTTTCTTCCCAATTTTTCCTGTTCATTGCAACAGTTTTGGTAATGATCCCCTCCAAAGTTTTGTTTGTTGATTCCACCTGCCCATTGGCCTGTGGATGATAAGGGGTACTTTTTCTATGCTTTATTTGGTACTTGTTTGTGATGTCCTTCATGAGCTTTGAGGTGAATTGAGTACCTTGATCAGTTACAATTTCCCTTGGTACTCCATACCTCACAAAGATCTCCTCAAAAAGGAAATTGACTACTGTGTGTTCGGTTGCTCTCACCAGTGCTTTTGCTTCTGCCCACTTTGTGACGTAATCAGTACATACTAAGATGTACTTCTTACCATTGGAGGTTGGGTTAATGGGTCCTATGAAGTCCAGAGCCCACTTATCAAATGGCTCTAAGTGAACTTGGGGCTGAAGGGGCATCTCATCGATAGCTGTTGGTCTGCCCATTCTTTGGCAGCTGTCACAACTCTTTACATACTTCGTGGCATCCTTGAAAATGGATGGCCAGTAGTATCCAAGAGTAAGAACTTTGAAGGCTATCCGCTTCGCTGCAAAATGCCCACCACACGGTTCATCATGGCAAGATTTTAAAATGTCAATTACCTCATCATTTCTTACACATCTCCTAATGATCATATCAAAACCAGTATAAAATAGATCGCCATTAAGCCATGAATATCTAGCACTTTGTTTGATTAGTCTTTTCCTTTCCTTTGCAGTGAAGTGTGGAGGTGTCCTTCCTGTAGACAAGTAATTAGCCAAATCAGCATACCAAGGAGTTACTATGGAAATTGCAAATAAGTGTTCATCCGGAAAAGAATCTTCAACTGGAACAACCTCACCTGGATTTTGCAGTCTAGAGAGAAAATCAGCCACCTGGTTCTCTTTGCCTGGTCTATCTAACACTGTGATGTTAAATTCCTGTAACAATAGTAACCATCTGGTAACTCTGCCACTAGTTATTGGTTTATTCATGAGATGTCTAATGGCAGAATGATCAGTATGTACAAAGACTTCATAACCAGTTATGTAATGTCGGAATTTATTCACAGCATAAATGATGGCAAGCGTTTCCTTTTCTGTAACTGTATAGTTTAGCTCGGCAGGTGTTAGATTTTTACTAATGAAATAAATGGCATAAGTACAAGATTCCTCTTTTTGGCCTAATGATGCACCTACTGCAGTGTCAGATGCATCGGTAAAAATATGAAATGGTAAACTCCAATTAGGCCCTCTCAAGACTGGTGCGGTAGATAGTTTCTTTTTGAGTTGTTCGAATGCATGTTGACAGTTCTCAGTCCAATTGAAAAGTACATCTTTGGTTAGAAGTTTAAACAAAGGTAAAGCTATCTTGCTAAAATGTTCAATGAATCTGCGGTAATAGCTTGCATACCCAAGAAAACTTCTTACCTCTCTCTGATTTTGTGGAATAGGCAAATCGGCAATAATCTGGATCTTGGCTGGGTCAACCTAGATGCCTTGAAAAGAGATATAATGGCCCAACACTATCCATTCATTTAACATCATAAAGCACTTTTCGTTGCTGAGGGACAGGTTAGCTTCAATACACCTTTTCAAAACTCTCTCAATATTTTCTAATGCATGTTCAAATGAATTGCCATATACTGAAAAATCATCCATATACACTTCAACACAATCATGAATTAAATCAGCGAAAATAGCTAACACAGCTCGCTGAAATGTAGCTGGAGCGTTACAAAGTCCAAATGGCAAAACATTGTAGGCATAGGTGCCCCAAGGACAGGTGAATGTGGTTTTGTCCTGGTCTTCAGAGGCAATCCTGATCTGGTTGTAGCCACTGAAACCATCAAGAAAAGAAAATGATGATTTGCCAGCTAGGGTGTCTAACACTTGGTCAATAAATGGCAGTGGGAAGTAATCTTTGAGCGTTGCTTTATTCAGCTGTCTGTAATCAACACAGATGCGCCACTTACCATTTTTCTTGGGCACGATAACCAATGGGGATACCCACTGACTGTCAGAAATGGGATATATAAAGTTGACTCTCAAAAGTTTTTGCAATTCCTCTCTGACAATGTCTTGGAGCATGGGGTTCATTCTTCTTTGTGGTTGCCTCACTGGTTTAATGGTGCTATCTGTGTAGATATGGTGAGTGCATGTGTCGGGGTGAATCCCATGCATGTCAGTGTAATCCCAAGCAAAGGCTTTTTGGTACTTCTTCAAGAGTCTAATCAATTTCTCTTGCTGAGATGAGTCTAGGTGGTTGCCTATGTTCAAAGTTTTCCCTGGACTGATCTCTATGACCTGACTCTGTGTATTGGTGATGGATTGAACTGGAAAGATGTCGTGAAATGTAGCTTGCAAAGAGTGGATAGTGCATGTTTCTTGAAAGTTTTGAGCCAAAAGTACATCTGCAGCATTATATTGTTCATTTCTCAAATTTTCAGATACATCGGGTTGAGAAAGAAATAATTCTACGAAAGAAATAATTCTACCAAATCATTATTGTCTTTGTGGAAATCATAGATCTGGTCAATGCTAAAAACAGATTGTACTTCTTCTTTATCATTAAATTTATCATCAATCCACAAGTTATGTGTTACTGCTGGTGATTGTGCCGATGGATAGAGGGTGAGTTGTTTTCTTTCGGTCCCTCTGGAAATAATCATGTTGCCTGATCGACATCCAATGAATGCATCAACAGTCGCTAACCATGGTCTACCTAGGATGATAGGATGTCCTCCTAAATTGGATTTGGGTTGAAGGACTAGGAAATCCACTGGATACTCCCAAGAGTCCAGTGAGACAATGATGTCTTCCAAAATCCCTTCAGGAATGACTTTGGACCTATCAGCTAGTTCAAGAACAATCGTGGTATGTTGCAAATTCATGAGCTGGAGTGTTCTCATGGTTTCAAGGGTCATGACATTGATTGCGGCTCCAAGATCTATCAAAGTGTTTGGAATCCGTATGTTGTTAATGATGGTGGTCACTTTGGGAATGCCAGGATCAACATACTTCTCCATGGAGATGGTATTGGTCATAAGGCCTGCTAAATTTCCTAAAACATGAATGGTCTGAGGATCAATCCTTTTCCTAGCAGGCTTCTTGAGACACATGTCTTTGATGGCTTTGGTATAGATAGGAATGTCCTTTATAGCTTGCAGCAGTGGGATTTTTATGTAGACATTTTTAAGTTCATCCAAGACATCAAATTGTGGTGGAGGCAGTGGTGGTTTTACTTGGACCAATCGGTCTGGAAAAGGTGGATGCAGTGATTGCATCTGTTTATCTTTGGTATCACTGCTTGGTTTTGTTTGAGTTGTTATTTCATTGTCTTTTTCTGAGTTTTCTTCTTGCTGATCTGTTATTGGAGAATCCTTCTGGAGCACCCTACCAGACCTCAGATTAATGTTTTTCAAAGGCAGTGTGGAGTATGAAGTTCCTTCCTCTACATTATAGGCTGGCCTCTCTGCTCTATTATTCGGATTTGGGACAGTTTGAGCAGGTATTTGAGTGGGTCTGGGAGGTTGTGGGTTAGTTGGAAATTGCAGTTGTGGTACATTTATTGGTGGAGGAGCAGGCAGTGCTTGTTGAGAAGGTTGGGGCTGATAAACAACTTGCTGAGGGTGTTGCTGATATGTTTGAGAATGTGATGGATATGGCTGTTGGTACTGCTGATATGGCTGTGAGTAAGGTGGGTATGATTGCGGATATGGATGATAAGATTGTGAGTACTGTTGGGACGGTCTCCATTGATTTTGTGGTTGGTTTCCATGCTGCCATGGCATGGGTACATTCCATGAGTTTTGTGCATACATCTGATCATTCATAGGAAATTGCAGATTTTGATTAGGAAACATACCTTGGGGTGCTTGCCTTGGCTGCCATGGTCGCTTTGCGCCCATGTAATACACGTTTTCCATCTCTGTACTGGCTGCCATGTTACAGTTCTGCAAAATTTTAACTTTAGGACAGTTAAACATATCATGATGTTCAGTACAGAAAGCACAAACTTGGATATTTTCTAGAGGGCAGTCTTTTAATGCATGTTTCTTGCGGCATTTGGGGCAGAAAATAGCCATAATATTATCTTCCTCTTCCTGTTTCTTTTTGGCTTTTAAGGTATCAATTTGGTTCTTTAGAGTGCTCAACAAATCTGTTTTAAATTCTTCTAAAAGATTACCAATTTCAGCCCGGGTGACACTAGCAGAGGCAGTTTTTGTGACCCTTGATGACAAGGTTCTCTTTCCCATTTTAGCTTTACTCCTTGAATATTTTTCACACAGTTCAGCTATTTCTTCAAAGGGTAAGGCGGAAATGTCACCTTTGCCCATTAAGTTGAGATCATCCATGTATTCTTCCCGGATACCTTTCAAGAATATTGTGCGGACCAGATCAGGAGGCATTGTTCGGTGTTTAGATTTTTGCAAGTTATAGACAAACCGTTCTAAATATTCTTCTAAGGTTTCATCCTCCTGCTGACTCATTCTAAAGATGTCATCTTTAGAGTCTTTGGATCTGCAATAAGGCTGATATTTCCTTAGAAATATTCTCCTCATGCCATCCCAATCAACTATGGCATGCTCACCTAGCCCCATAAACCATTTCAAGGCTGCCGCCTTTAATGTGGCTGGAAACAATCTGAGCCTATGAGCATCATCTGTATAGCCAGAAGTTCGACATACAATGTCAAACTCGAATAAGAATGAGTCCGGATCCTCTGAAGCCATACCATAGAAATTGGGTAGCACGGATGGGGGTATATTTTTCATTTTGATCTCCTCATCCTCCTGTGGTTCTTGTATAGGGAACTTAAAAGTTGACTCCTCCTCCTCTTGGTGGGGAACTGATCCAGATCCCTCCTCAGCCATTCTAATTGGTCTCTTTGTGTCAGTGTCACTTGGTGGAAAAGAGAGAAAGGAAGATTGCTTGGTAATTGTACTACTTTTCCCTTGTGTAGAAGATCTAGGAAAGGGCTTCTGCTGTGATTTATGTGCAAATAGAGTTTCTCTCTCAGCAAGAGTAATTGGCTGTCCTGAATAAAATCTTTCTTCCAATGTTTGGATATCCTCCTCAGCTGGTGTTGTATTCCCTGGAGAGTCTGCTCCTGATGATGATGGGTTAGTTTTTAGATGGTGGGGGGTTTTTACAAATCTCCCTTGATTGTCTCTAAGTCTAGGCATAAATGAACATGATTTCTAACTGTGTTTTTGTTTATTTTTGTGTATTGAAATTTTTTCTTTTTGTTTGAATCCTTTAAGTACACCTCCCCGGCAACGGCGCCAAAATGTAGTGTTCTAGCTAGTGTACTAGGCTAGACTCTATATTTAATATCGACCAAGGTGCGTAAGCTTAGAGGCATGGTCTAAAATATATATACATAAAGGATTGTTGGCCAAGTGATTATGATGTAGGTTACAAGGCTTCTTTACGGAAGGCTGTGATATGTCACCTATCATTCAAACACTCAGATTACCTTACTAATATACCTGATTACAATGCTTATCATTAAATGCATTTACCAAATTAAACCCTGAACCTAAGCACTGTGTATGACTGTGCAAACCTAAGCACTGTGTATGACTGTAACAATGATTTTAATCTCCTTACAAAGATATTACCCAGAAAACCCTTGTTCAGTAAACACACAACATTCAATGATATTTACACTATATCAAACTATATAGAAAGCATAAATGAATTGCGGAATAAAAACAGAGTTTATGATGGTGCTTTTACAAGACACACAAGGATTGAATCCCTTACAGGACGCACTTCCAAATCTCAGTGATGACTGTGCAGCATAACCATAAACGCAAACCAACCATAAGCGCAAACCATATACATTCAATGGAAATCGAAAGCTATGGAAATCGAAAGCTGTGTAATTGTAACTATTATGCAAACCATATAAAACCTATTGAAATCGAAATCCAATCAATACTACTGTGCAACCATACAGTAACCGAAATGCAAATGAAATAAATGGACAGTGTACCGATTGAACGCAGGGCCCGTCCGCGTTCTAGGGATACACTGGCTTATAATCGACCGGCTACCAAATCAATGCACGAGATACACAAGTCGTAACTGTGAATAGGTCTTAGTATTAAACTTAAAACTCTGTTCTGGAACGATTCAACGATTAAACATTAACCATTAACCGGACTGTATTTACATATGTATATCCACAGCCATGTCATTGCTACAATGAATGTACATTCGGCTGTTGCCGCTTTTATTACATCAAGCCTTTTCAAAATGTTTCTATCCTAAGTGTTTTCAAAAAGAACAAAAACCAAATAAAAATAGAACGAGCTGCTGTTGCTGCTTTTGTCTGCCAGGTGCCATGCTTTGACTTGATTTGACCGCGCATATAGGAGGATCGATTCGGCTGGGAGATAGGTGTTTGTCCATGTGTGGACATTCTGCTTTTCGTCCATGCCTTTCGTTCTAGCCCAACTGCTGCTCCACATGTCAAACGATAAGCTTATTACAGGATGTGGGAACTTCCTGTAACCATTTCATCAAAAACTTCTAATTCTTCAACATAAAACCCCTAAATCAATTTCTATGCAATTTAATAACTATAAGACTATTAATAATCAATTTTCAAGGATTCTAAGGGATATATGATGAAAATGAATGGATAAATGATATGTTTTTGGGAGGAAAAAGGGGTCTTGGGATGATACCAACAATGTGCATAATTTATATAAAGTTTTTCGAAATCAACTTTTTAAAAAATATTCCTTTGTGCCAACATACATGAAAATAAATGAACATAAGTGACTTTTCCTCCTTGCTCAATTCCTTATGTCAATTTTTAGCTTGAATTTCAGTTTTACCTCTGTATAATTATCCCATAAGGAAGAAATATCTTTCTAGCATTGGAAACTCCATCCTCCCCTTACCTCAATCTTTCACCCAGACGAATGTAAAAATGCTTCATCTATTATCTCCTTTCGTACCTACTTTATAATATATAAGCTTGCTTGCATACCTCATAGACTTCCCGCCTCAAATTTTTAAATTTAAACCAATGTAAAAATGGCTTTACAACGGCCTTTCGTGGGGGAGGGGTAGTTGGTAAATGGTTTTGGAGGGGGGGGGGATTAGGGTGGTTTAATGATTAAGTGCAGGGTGGGAAAACAAATTTAATTTGACTTTTTGACTTGGCTGGCATATATAATATGATAATATTAGGGTGGTTTAATGATTAAGTGCAGGGTGGGAAACAAATTTAATTTGACTTTTTGACTTGGTTGGCATATATAATATGATAATAAATGTGGTTCCTATAGTTTAGAGAATGAGTTTGTTATTTTTAAACTAAGTTTTAATATTTTAAAATAAATAATTTTATAATTATATATAATTATAAAATATAATTATATATAATTATAAAATATAATTATATATATTTTATAAAATTGAATTTAATTTAAAATAAAAACTATTAAAAATAACTCGAAGACATTTATAAAAACCTCATACACTTCATGCTTTAGCAATAGAAAGGGTTGGATGGATGATATTAAAGGAAGGTATTTGTCAAGGTAAGGATAAAATTGAAGGAAGGTGGCAAATAAATTTTTAAAATTTTTGTAACTTCCAGGATGTCAAAATAAGTTACAACATAGGCTCCAATAGGGACTGCTTCCCCCTATGGGATGTAGACAACCTAGTAGACCAGTTGCCTTGAATCTGTTGGGCATGGAGTCATTTCATAAACTTGTAATATGCAAATCTCAAACCATACTGCCTGCACTAATTCAGAGACTCTTTCACACTGAAACCTGAAAAGTGAAAATTGTTGAAGTGAAACAACTGATGCTACAAGTGGAAATAAGCACAACAATGCCTAATTCATTGGGATATGGAGTCAGTAAGTCAATCAACAAAAATTCACACCTTTCAATCCCCTGCAAGTCATTGCACTCAATCAAACCAAAATTCATACTACAAACTTGAAACACAAGCTGAAACAACTGTTGAGATATTTTATTAATCCATAAATTGCAAACTCGTTGGTCTACTGCACACTGAATCTGAAAATAACTAATTCAATCCCACATAGCCTCTACCTAATTGAACTTAAAATCTGCATTGTTAGGTGTAATAAAATTTCCAGTGTAACCACGTGGGAAGTGGATTAACTGGCAGATCACTTTGCATACAGCTGAAGACGTTAAAAATATTTACAATACGAAAGACAAACTCCATAGGTAATTGATACTTACAATTGAAATTTGAAAGCTGCATCTTCAGTAAGCTTTCGAAGTTTCTTATCACAGTAGAGAGTAAGAGAAATACGCTACTAAATGTTACCATCGCTATGAAAAAGAAAAAGATGAAGTTGCATGTTATTATCATAGCCATACGTGCAGATATCATTTTGAACCAGCTGAATCCGGAAACTAGTGAAATCACCATATGATAAAGTGGAGTCGTCGGGTGAAAGCAATGAAACCAATATCAACTGTCTAGTCTTTGTTCACCAACAAAGAGTAGATCTAATCGTGATCATGATCCAGGGAAAAAAAAATTGTCTCTTTGTTCTCAGTCAATGGTGCCAAATGTTGTATTTATTTCTCGTAGGTAGTTCTTGGCTGTAAAACTATGCCGAAAAACCAACTCGACTAGTATTTAGGTTGAAGTTGACCCTTGAACCAGAGGGGTCTCCCTCAAATGTTACAAGGCCTTTTTTAACACTGTTCACTCTCACTGGGCAACAACCTATGGAGCACAATGGCAAGATCTATGATTTATTTTGGGTGGTTGTTGATGATTGTCCAATATTTGTTCATAAATAAATCCCTCTCTTGTAGAGTCCTTGGTCAAAGTGCCAACATCTATTTTGGCATAATAACATTATTTTTAGAGAATTTGAGAGAAGAATATAAGAGAATTTATGATAATTAAGCAGCCATGCGGAATACTTAATCAATCAGACATAGAAGATGCATGTAGAAAATTTCTATAGCCAAATAGAACACATTCAAGAGATGACAGAAGGAAACAATTAATAGATGTAGAGGAATTAACCAAGACAAACAGTTCAGTTAATTAATCTCTTTAAATGATTATAAATTTGCAAGGGATTTCAGAGAGATTGGCACTCAATCTATTCTTTACCCAGATCTCCTATTTTACCTTGAACATGTGCGGAAATAAGATATGAAAGTACTAGAAAAACAAGCAAATTTTATCATGAACTGGAGCTGGAATACTTCTATTAGAAATTATGTAATAATCTTTTTACAAAGCGATAGGGTTTTGGCATATAAATCCAACCCCTTTACATTACAATTGAAACAATATGTATAACATTACATTAAGATGGTTGTGTCTATCTTTTTGGAATAAAAATTTGAACAACAAACTAAAAATAAAAATAATTTTTAAAAAACTGCAGTAGATTTGGAGTTGTTTGCAAGTCATCTGCCTTGAACTCTTGAGTTGCTTAAACTGTCTGCTGGAAAATTGTACTTTGATCCCAGTTTGTTGATCTTCTACTACTAGGTGTCCTTTGAATGTTGATATCTCTGCCTCTAAATCTGAATAAGAACGATTGTTGATCTTCCTCCTTCAAATGCTAAAATCATGTATATAATCTCGTTAATTGAGTTTTTTTGCTAAGCGTCCTTTGAATCTGCAATGCTTGAATTGACCAATGATTTTATGTCACCTTTTTAAAGTGTTTCACCATTGTCGTAAAATATTTGGGAATAAAATATTTTGATAAATGTTTTCCAAATATTTTGCTTAAACCTGTAAATTCATATTTTTGTATTTTCATGAATTCCATAAATGAAATCTCAAATTATTTCCTCAAATAATTTCATCCCGTAAATCCATCAATTTTTTGAAATCCATGTCTTGTTTTGAAATCTATGTCTTTTTTTTCGCAGAATTTATATATTTATGAATAAATAAAATTCATAAACATATTTCATAAACCATCAATTGATTGGCCGAGTATTTGACTATTCCTCGTGGAATGCTTCTCCTTTCATATATACTTTATAGTACATAAGCTTGCTTGCATACCTCATAGACTTCCTGCCTCAAATTTTTAAATTTAAACCAATGTAAAAATGGTTTTACAACGGCCTTTTGGGGTGGTAGTTGGTAAATGGTTTTGGAGGGTGGGGGGGAGGGGGTGGAGATGCTCCGAAATGAACGACAGGTGTAAAAGAAAGTAAAGGTGAAATGACATTTCAGAGGGGGGAGTAGTTTAAAATTCGAAAAGGAAGCCCCTTCCCTCTCCCCCCCCCCCCAAAAAAAAAACCATTGATTTGATATTTCACAAAACTCTATGCATAGATTAGGGTGGTTTAATGATTAATTGTGAGGTGGGGACACAAATTTAATTTGAATTTTTGACTTGGATGACGTATATAATATGATAATAAATGTGGTTCCTATAGTTTAGAGATTGGGTTTGTTATTTTTAAACTAAGTTTTAATATTTTAAAATAATTTATTTTATAAAAATATATAATTATATATATTTTATAAAATTGAATTTCATTTAAAATAAAAACTATTAAAAATAACTCAGAAACATTTATAAAAACCTCATACATTTCATGCTTTAGCAATAGAAAGGATTAGATGGAATGATATTTAAAGGAAGGTATTTGTCAAGGTAAGGATAAAATCAAAGGAAGGTGGCAAATAAATTTTTAAAATTTTTGTAACTTCTAGAGTTTCAAAATAAGTTACAACATAGGCTCCAACTGGGGACTTCTTCCCCCTGTGGGATGCAGAGAACCTATTAGACCAACTGTCTGAATCTATTGGGCATGGAGTCATTTCATAAACCTGTAATCTGCAAATTTGAAACCATACTGCCTACACTAATCCAGAGACTCTTTCACATTGAAATCTGAAAACTTAAAATTGTTGAAGTGAAACAACTGACACTGCAAGTGGAAATAAGCACAACCGTGCCTAATTCATTAGGCTATGGAGTCAATAAGTCAATCAACAATAAATTTACTCCTTTCAATCCCCTACAAGTCATTGCACTCAACCAAACCAAACTTCATACTGCAAACTTGAAACACAAGCTGAAAGAACTGCTGATATACTGCATTAATCCATAAAATCTAAACTCACTAATCTACTGCACACTGAATATGAAAATAACTATTTCAATCCCACACAGCCTCTACCTAACTGAACTGAAAATCTGCACTATTAGGTGTAATCAAATTTCTAGTGTAACCACGTGGGAAGTGGATTAACTGGCAGATCACTTTGCATGCAGCTGAAGACGTTAAAAATATTTACAATATGAAAGTTTCATCTTCAGTAAGATTCTAAAGTTTCTGATCACAGTAGAGAGTAAGAGAAATACGCTACTAAATGTTACCATCGCTATGAAAAAAACATGCAATTGCATGCTATTATCATATCTAGTGGTGCACTTATCATTTTGAACCAACTAAATCTGAAAACCAATGGAATAACCATATGAAAAAGTGGATTCGCCAGGTGAAAGCAACGCAACCAATATCAATTGTCTAGTCTTTGTTCACCAGCAAAGATTAGATCTAATCGTGATCATGATCTGGGGAAAAATTTCTTCGTCACTTCGTCCCCCGACAACGACGCCAAATGTTGTACTTGTTTCTCATAGGTAGTTCTTCGTTGCAAAAATACGCCGAGAAGCCAACTCGGCCAATATTTATGTTCAAGCTGACCTTTGAACCAGAGGGGGCTCCCTCAAATGTCACAAGGCCTTTTTTAACAATGTTCACTTTCATTGGACAACATCCTATGGAGCACAATAGCCAAATCTATGATTTATTTTGGGTGGTTGCTAATGATTTTCCAATACTTGTTCATAAATAAATCCCTCTCTTGTAGAGTCCTTGGTTAAAGTGCCAACATCCAGTTTGACAGAATAAAATGATTTTTATAGAATTTGGCAGAATAATATAAGAGAATTCATGATAATTAAGCAATGATACTAGATACTTAATCAACCAGATGTAGTAGATGCGTGTAGAAAGTTTCTACAACCAAATAGAACACATTCAAGAGATGATAGAAGGCAACAATTAATAGATGTAGAAGAATTAACCAAGACAGATAGTTGAGTTAATTAATTTCTTTAAATGATTATAACTTTGCAAGGGGCTTTTAGAGAGATTGACACTCAATCTATTCTTACCTAGATCTCCTATGCTACCTTGAACATGTGCAGAAATAAGATATGAAAGTACTGGAAAAACAATAGGAAAAACAAATTTTGTCATGAAATAGAGCTAGAATACTTCAATTAGGAATATTGTAATAAAAGTTTTACAAAGCGACAGGGTTTTGGCATCAAAAGGCAACCCCTTTACATTACAATTGAAATAATATATAGAACATTACAATTAACTGACTGTGTCTAGCTTTTTGGAATAAATTTTTAAAAAATAAACTAAAAATGAAAAGAATCTCTGAAAAAATGCAAGAAATTTGGAGTTGTTTGCAAGTATTCTGCCTTGAACTCTTGAGCTGCTTAAATTGTTTGCTAGAAAATTATACTTTGATCCCAGTTTGTTGGTCTTCTGCTACTAGGTGTCCATTGAATCTCCAATGTTTGAATTGACCAATGATTTTATGTCACTTTTTAAAGTGCTTCACCATTGTCGTAAAATATTTGGGAAGAAAATATTTTGATAATTTTGGTAAATTCATATTTTTCTATTTTCATGAATTCCATAAATGAAATCTCAAACTATTTCCTCAAATAATTTCATCCTGTAAATCCATCCATTGTTTGAAATCTATATCTTGTTTTGAAATCTATGACTTGTTTTGCCATGAATCTATATATTTATTAATAAATAGAATTCATAAACATATTTCATAAGACCATCGACTAATTTCCTTCCCATGGTTTTGAAAACCATGTGTTGTTTTTCCATGATTTGTAAAATATATCTTAGTTTCCCTTTTTTTACTCCTGTAAAATATTTGGATAAGAATTTAGCCAAATCTTATGTTCCCGTACATTTTCTCTTCATAATTTATTTTCCTCCATATTTGTCTATAAAACTGTTGTTGGTTTTGCTTCCATGGTTTTGATTTTAAAAGTAATTAAAATTATTTTCAATTTCAAAGCTATGTGCATAATTTATATAAAGTTTTTCAAAATCATTTTTTTTTAATATTCCTTTGTGCCAACGTATAGTAAGATAAATGAAGCTTTTCCTCCTGGGTCAATTCCTTTTGTCAAAATTTTCGCTTGAATTTCATTTTTACCTGTGTATAATTATCTCATAAGGAAATGCTTCATCTGTTATCTCCTTTCGTACATACTTTATACTATATAAGCTTGCTTGCATACCTCATAGACTTCTTACCTCAAATTTTTAAATTTAAACCAGTTTAAAGGTAGCCCCCCAAACCATTGATTTGACATTTCACAAATCTCGATGCATTTAGATTAGGGTAGTTTAATGGTTAAGTGCGGGCTGGGGACAAAAATTTAATTTGACTTTTTTGACTTGGCTAACGTATATAATATGATAATAAACGTGGTTCCTATAGTTTAGAGATTGGGTTTGTTATTTTTATACTAAGTTTTAATATTTTAAAATAAATCATTTTATAAAAATATAACTATACATATTGTATAAAATTTAATTTCATGGTAAATAAAAACTATTAAAAATAACCGTAGACATTTGTAAAAACCTCATACACCTCATGCTTTAGCAATAGAAAGGGTTAGATTGAATGATATTTAAATGAAGGTATTTGTCAAGGTAAGGATAAAATTGAAGGAAGGTGGAAAATAAATTTTTAAATTGTTTGTAACTTCCAGGGTGTCAAAATAAGTTACAATAATTGACACAGTTGATGATCCCATGGAGCCTAGGGACCCCTAGGATCCTCCTCCAAGTGAAATCCCTAGCAAGAAGAGACCATTATGGATTCATGATACTTTACAGGATGCTGAGAAATATGTTCCTTCCAAAAGGACCTCTAGAGAAAGTAAGAAGCCATGTCGATATCAGGGATACATTATAGCTATGAGAACTATTATACATGATGTCTTCCCACTTTTGAAGAAGTTGTGAAAGAAGATATTTGGAAGGATACCATGACCAAATAATATGAATCGATTATGAAGAATGACGTATGGGATGTTGTGTCGATACCTAAGGGAAAGTTTATCGTAACTTCAAAATGGCTATACAAGATCAAGCATGGAGTTGATTGAAGCATTGAGAAGTACAAAGCTAGGCTCGTGGCCTGAGGTTTATCTCAAAAAGAGGAAGAAGACTATGATGATATATTTTCTCTCATTTCCCATTACACTACCATTAGATCGATTGTTGCCCTTCCTACTATTCAAGGATGGACACTTACCAGATGGATGTAAAGTCGAATTGACAGTTACCTAGTGAAGCTTAGATTCACAAAAAGTAGTGTCTATCCGAACCTCTACTTAAAAGTGGTCCAGGGCATGCCTTTGAATTTAGTTTTATATGTTGACGATCTATTCTTGATAGGAACTGAGCCCCCGATGCTTAAATGTAAGAGGGAGTTGGCCTCCAAATATGAAATGAAGGATCTTGGTATGATTGATTGCTTTCTAGGACTAGAGGTGTGGCAGAGACCCAGAGAGATTTTCCTTTCTCAAGGAAAATATGTTTTGAAGTTATTGGAAGGTTTGGAATGAATTAATGCAAGTCCCTGGGCACACCGATGGAGATGGGGGGATGTTGTTGGACCTGATTTGGTGAATCCTTTTGAGTATCGATAATTGATTGGGGCATTGATATTCCTTGTGAACACCTATCCGGATATATGCTATGCAGTGAAAACTTTGAGTCAATTGATGACTGAGACCCTTCATGCACATTGGGTTGCTACCAAACACGTATTGGTATATTTGCATGGGTCGCTTAACCTTGTTCTGAGATATTCTGATGGTGATGTACAACTTCATGGTTACACTAATGCTAACTGGGCTGGAAATGTTATTGAGAGGAAGAGAACATCAAGGTGTTGCTTTAGCTTTGGATATGCAATGATATCATAGATGAGAAGGAAACAAAAGTCCATAGCCTTAAGCATGGATGAGGCAGAATACATTGGTTCTAGCATGGTTAGTTGTGAGGCAGTTTAGTTGAGGAGGCTCTTCGGAGCATTGTTTGAGAAGGTCCTTGAAACAACTCTGATATACTGTGATAACAAGAGTGGGATCCGATTGGTAGAGAATCATGTATTTTATGATAAGTCCAAGCATATTGACATTATGTATCACTACATTTGAGACATGGTGTAGAGAGGAGCCGTGAGACACCATTACATTTCAACTGATGAGTAGATAAAAATTACTCATGAAGGATTTATCGAAAAGGAATTTCTTGGTCTTTAGAGAGAAACTTGCCAGACTGATGGATGTGACCCTCTTGGGTAAGGGTCCTAGATGATTGAGAACATTGAGTGCGCTCTTCCCCCCTGTTGAGCTCCCAAGGTGGGAATGTTGCAGTAATGGATCCTGGGGTTGAGGGACCTTTGGACAATAGGATAGGGTGTGTATCCTTACCCCTGTTTTACTTCGATCTCGCCTATTGTCGCTTTAAAAAAGCATACCCCATTCGAACTTATTGGGATTGGAACTCCCCATATGTCTAATGGGTTGAGGTGACTTGATATAGGTTGTGTATCCTTACCCATTTGTTAAGTTGTGTTGGCATTATGATACATATGTTGTACTTGATGGCAACCCACTCATCTCAGATGACAAATTATAGTGCAGAAAATTTCACGCACTTTTATGCAGAGAAAAGTTTATTTCATGTAGAGAAAAGTTCACGCACTTTTATGCAGAGAAAATTTTATTTCATGTAGAGAAAAGTTCACGCACTTTTATGCAGAGAAAAGTTTATTTCATGTAGAGAAAAGTTCACGCACTTTTATGCAGAGAAAAGTTTATTTCATGTAGAGAAAAGTTCACGCACTTTCATGCAGAGAAAATTTCCTTTCATGAAAAGAAAAGTTCACGCACTTTCATGGTTGGCTCATGGTATTAGTCCGACAGTTTTTGATGCTATGGTTTTGGTCCGTGGTATTGCATCCAAAAGTGTTGATCTCACGCACTTTCATGGTTGGTTCATGGTATTAGTCCGATAGTTTTTGATCCTATGGTTTTGGTTCGTGGTATTGCATCCAAAAGTGTTGATCTCACGCACTTTCATGGTTGGTTCATGGTATTAGTCCAACAGTTTTTTGATCCTATGGTTTTGGACCGTGGTATTGTGGAAGGCCTAAGACTATATAAGAGGAAGAAGATCATTTGGCAATGTATCATCGAATGAATTGAATATCTAATAAGTGCTAGATCTGAAATATTGGTGATTAGGTTATGGTGCAGATCTGGATCTGAATGAAGGAGGAACCTTAGCGCATAAAGAAGGATAAGTTCTATTGATGGGTCATAATCTTTATGCTTGAATAATAGTATCTTTGTATAATTTTGATCTGTTATATGAGGCGCATGCTTGATCTATAAATCTGACAATCTGGGTTAATTAGTGTCTGAATATTTGAAAGAAGGAATTATCCTTTATAGATCTGCACGCAGGTTTCAGGTTGTTGAAGTAGCGTATATATTTAAATTATGATCTAGCTGCCTCTGTCTATTGCTGCAGTATTCTGGGTTCAGAATTTGGTGTGTGGTTACTGTTACTGTGTTCTGGGTACAACTGTCAGAGAAGTGTTTACTTGATTCAGTGCTAATTGGGAAAAGGAGATTGTTTGATGCAGATATACTTGATGATTGATTGATGTTCATGGATCCAGTCTGAAAATTTATGAAAAGTGGTCCTTGAAAGAAAAGAAGTAGGGGGTTGTAACTCCCTTCCAGGAGAGAGAGTTGTAGCTCTCTGCAGGTTGCAGCCTGCGTACTGGTAAAGGACTGCACTAGTACAAAATCATTGTAAAAGGAGTTTCTAATTGAAAGAAGATAGAGACATATTGCAGCAGGTGGTTTTCACCCACATTGGGTTTCCACCTTATATCTGGTGTTCTTTGGTGTGACTATCTGCTTTTCTTGTTCATGCTCATTATTTTATGGTACTGACATACAATAATTCAAAGTATAAATATATTGAAAAAGAATTAGATAATACTGATTCACCCCCCCTCTCAGTATTATTTCCAACAATTGGTATCAGAGCAGGTCCTTCTGAAGGAGCTTGATCGATTGAAGGAAGATCTATCATCATGAGTAACTACGAGAGGGAAGCATCAATCAAGCCACCGATTTTTGATGGGACAAACTTCGTGTATTGGAAGGTAAGAGTTACTGCCTATCTTCAATCTTTGGGTACAGAAGTCTGGGACATCGTAGAAACAGGGTATACTTTTCCATCAGCTACTCCTACAGATCCAGCTGAGAAGAAGAAATATGAAACAAATGCAAAGGCAGTCAATACTCTTCTAGGATGTCTATCTCAATCAGAATTTGTGAAAGTTATGCAGTATAAATCCGCAAAAGAAATATGGGACAAGATTGTTCTGAGCTATGAAGGAGATGATCAGGTAAAACGTGCAAAACTTCAAACCCTCAGGATTCAATATGAAAATCTCAAGATGTATAATGATGAAAGTGTGGCTAACTATTTTCTTCGTGTGGATGAGATTGTTAATTGTATGAAAATTTTGGGTGAAGAAATAAAAGAGGTTGTTGTGGTTGAAAAAGTTCTAAGATCTTTGTCACCTAGGTTTGAATCTAAAGTTTCTGCTATAGAAGAAAAGGACAATCTACAACATCTTAAAATGTCACAACTACATGGAATTCTAACTGCTTATGAAATGAGAAAAGGAGGTCCATCTGACAGGAAAGAAGCTGCCTTCAAGGCTTCAGGTAAAGGAGAGTACTATGAATCAGGACATGGGTCAGAAGAAGAAGAAGAATCAAATTTTATCAGAAATCTTCAACGGGGTGCTGGAAGGTTCAGAGGTAAGTTACCCTTCAAATGCTTTGCTTGTGGAAGAGTAGGTCACTATGCTGCCAAATGTCCTCATAAGGATAAGATCGACAAGGGAAAGGAACCTATTAGATAGAACAAGAAACAAAATGCAAATAAGAAAAGCTACTACACTCATGAAGACAGTGATGGTCTATCAAATAATGATGAAGATGAATGAGGTAATGACTATAAACTTTTAATGGCCTTTCAAGATGATGATTACATGGATGCTATAGATGTGGATAGTTTTTATGAAGAGATTTCTAGACTCAAGAGATGTATAGAAGAAAAGAATGTGATCATTGATACTCTACAATTTCAAATTGATGAAAAAGAAAAATTTCTTGAAAAGTTAGAATGTCAAATTGTTGGCCTTAGAAAAGAAATTGAGAAAACAAAGACTATTAATCTTAAGTTTGTCAAAGGATCTGAAACTCTGGATGAGATCATCAATGTACAGTGTTCTCCGCTAAACAAGACAGGTCTGGGGTATAATGGAGAAACATATCAAGCATCCACCTCAAAGAGTTATCTTGATGTAGCAAGAAGGAATGAGCAAAAGCACAATGGAGATCACCAGGTAAAGCAGGGACGAATTACATCAAGAACTAACAAAGACTACCAGGTAAACCAGGGGCAATCTGTCTTAAGGGTGAACAAAAGCTACAACCAGCCACAGGTAAAATCTTCTCAATTTGCTTCAAGAATGGATGACAATAAGAATTACAATCATTTGGGCGGTAGATTTGATAACCGCAGAAGTTTCTTCAATGGCCAGTGTTTCTCTTGCCATAACTTTGGTCACAAAGCAGTTCAATGTGTTGCATATAAAACAATCATGACTAGAGAAGCTCAAAAACAAAGAAGTATGACTGGGATTACAAAAAGGACCTATAACAACTTTTCGGCTCTTGAAAATGAAATTGAATGTTCTATTTGTAATAACTTCGGTCATGAAGATTCTGAATGCAGGAGCAGATTTCAGCAGACAAAGGAACAAGCCTCAAGCACCAGAACATGGAGAATAAAGGAACCACAATCAGAAAGATGTGGGATAGCCTTTTATGCAGAGGGACAGGAAAATCTATGGTACATCGACAGTGGATGTTCGAAGCATATGAAAGGTGATAAAGAAAAACTTGAATCATATTCTGCTTTAGAAAAGGGAAAGAAAGTTTCTTTTGGAAATGATACTCCAGCAACTATAAAAGGAAAAGGCACAGCTCAGTTAAAAGAAAAGGTCAAAGCTGGAAATGTTTTGTATGTTGATGGCTTGAAGCATAACCTTCTGAGTGTCAGTCAGATGTGCGATCAAGGAACCGAGGTAATATTTCGATCAAATGGATGTAGCGTTCGTGATCTTGATACAGGGAAAACAGTGATCAAAGGAAGAAGAACTCCAAATAATCTATACATATTTGAAGAAGGACAACAACAATGCTATTTGAGCAAGGATGATGAACATTGGTTATGGCACCGGAGGTTGGGGCATCTAAGCTTTTCACAAATAAGGAAGGCATGCAAATATCAGGCAGTTTGTGGTCTTCCAGATATCAAAATTCTAGACAACACTATATGCAAATCATGTCAGTTTGGTAAGCAAACCAGAACCAACTTCCCGGAGAAGGAAGGATCAGCCAGCAGGCCTCTTGAACTAGTCCATACAGATGTATGTGGTCCTTTCAGGACAAGGTCACCTCGAGGAGAAGAATACTTGATATTATTCATTGACGATTTCTCCAGGTTTGTTTGGTTAGGACTTTTGAAGCACAAAGACGAAGCATTCGAAAAATTCAAATCCTTCAAAGCCTTGGTTGAAAATGAATCAGGTTACAAAATTAAGTGCCTCAGGTCCGATAGAGGTGGGGAGTTTACCTCAAATGAATTTTCGATTTCTGTGAAGAACATGGGATAAGAAGGGAATTCTCTACAGCTAGAACTCCTCAGCAAAATGGAGTGGTGGAAAGGATGAATAGAACAGTCCAACAAATGGCCCGTGCTATGCTTGATGAGTTTGAAACTCCCGCAACTTTTTGGGGTGAAGCTGCATATGCTGCGGTTGTTATTCTCAATAAAACAAATGTCCGAGTGAACAACACTCAAACTCCTCATGAACTCTGGTATGGTGAGACTCCTTCGGTAAAACACTTCAAAACCTTTGGGAGCAAATGTTATATTAAGAATGCTGATGAGCAACTTGGCAAACTTGAACCTAGAGCAGATGAAGGCATTCTTCTTGGTTATTCTCCACACAACAAAGCATATAAGTGCTACAATAAAAGACTTGGAAGAATTGTTGACAGCATTGATGTAGTGGTTGATGAAAAAGGATACATTCCTAGGCAAGTAAATCATGAAAATATCGAAGAAGATGAAGACTACCCTCAAAGACAGAATGATGAAGAAGAAGAACCTCAAGAAGCACCAGAGGAACAGATAAGGGTAGAAGAGAAGACTCCATCCAGGTACGTTCAGAAGAATCATCCAGAATCTCAGATTTTGGGGCAAAAAGAAGCAGGTGTACAAACAAGAAGAACAATTGCAGAAGCTTCAAGCTATTTGGCATTACTCTCATCCACTGAACCACAAAATGTAAAAGAGGCATGCAAAGATGAATGTTGGGTCAAAGAAATGGATGAAGAACTTGAGCAGATCGAAAAGAACAACACTTGGGAGTTGGTTCCTAGACCAAAGGATAAGAATGTTAAAGGGACAAAATGGGTCTTCAAAAATAAGTTGAATGAAAATGGGGAAGTAATTAGAAACAAGGCCAGACTTGTTTGTAAAGGGTATGCGCAGCAAGAAGGAATAGATTTTGAAGAAACTTTTGCTCCTGTTGCAAGACTTGAGGCCATCCGAATGTTCCTTGCTCTCTCAAGCTTTCAAAAGTTCAAAGTATTTCAAATGGACGTGAAATCAGCCTTTCTGAATGGAGACTTAGAAGAAGAAGTATACATTGAGCAGCCAGATGGTTTCATTCTTGGAAATGATCCAAATCTTGTATGCAGATTGAAAAAGGCTCTCTATGGTCTTAAACAAGCTCCAAGGGCTTGGTACTATCGTCTGGACAAATATCTTCATCAACAAGGTTTTTCAAAAGGATCAGCAGATAGCAATCTTTATATAAAAATTGAAAATGACAAATTGCTGATACTTGTTGTGTATGTAGATGACATTATCTTTGGCAGCAATGAAGAATCTATGAGTCAAAGCTTTGCCTTGGTGATGCAGAAAGAATTCGAAATGTCCTTGCTTGGAGAATTGACATATTTTCTTGGTTTGGAAATCCAACAAAATGAAGGAGGGATCTTCTTGTCTCAAACCAAGTATCTCAAGCAGATTTTGAAGAAATATGGTATGGAAGAAGCAAAACCAGTATGTACACCCATGGTCACAGGATGTAACCTCAGTGCAAATGATGAATCAGCAGCAGTGCATCAACCAACTTACAGATCTATGATAGGAAGTCTACTTTATTTGACAGGTACCCAACCAGACATCATGCATGCAGTGGGAATAGTCGGAAGATTTCAGGCAAATCCAAAGGAAACTCATCTTCAGGCAGTGAAGAGAATCTTCAAATATCTTCAAGGGACTCAAAACTATGGCTTATGGTATCCTAGAGATACAGATCTCACACTTCATGCTTATACAGATGCAGATTGGGCCGGAAGCGTGGATGACAGGAAGAGCACAAGTGGTGGTGCATTCTTTATGGGTTCCCGATTAGTATCTTGGTTCAGCAAGAAACATAGTTCAATTGCTTTGTCTACAACTGAAGCGGAATATGTGGCTGATGCATCTTGCTGCACTCAACTCCTTTGGATGATGCAGACCTTGCAAGATTTTCAAATCACTTGTACACCACCTATCTCCATCTTATGTGATAATACAAGTGCAATCAACATTTCAAAGAACCCAGTCATGCATTCAAAGACCAAACACATACCAATCAAATATCACTTTCTCCGAGAACAAGTGCTTGAACAAAAGGTCAAGTTGGAGTATGTTCCTTCTAAGGAACAAGTTGCTGATATACTCATCAAACCATTGCCCAGGGAGACCTTTGAATACCTCAGGCAAAAGCTGGGGGTTGTTGATGCATCATCTTGTTGTTGACTCTCTTCTGATTGTTGGTTGTACGCAAGGTTCATCTGGGGTATATGCGTACATTTGCTGAGTTGCGGATTGGTCAAAGATCGAATGGCACAAGTTCAGGGGGAGCATATCATGCATTGTTGGCATTATGGAGGAAGGATAGAAGGAATATTGTTGCAATATGTCTCTATCTCTTTCATGGTCATTTATGGTGATTGTCAGATATTTGAAGATTCAGTTATTGACCTTGCTTATAGTCAGGGGGAGCATGAACAACACACTTCAGTAGAGCAGAGACTTCAACATGTAATCAGAGGAAGCATGGACAGAGTGGTACACCTTGGCATATACAAAGGGGGAGCTCTTTCAGAGATTTCAACAGATACTCAGGGGGAGTATGGGCAGCAGAATGTTTCTCTAGGAAAGAGATTATCTTGGTTTGCCCTTTGCCCTTGATGTCAAAGGGGGAGAGTGATTGGTTGTTGTTGCCATCAAGTCCAAAGGGGGAGATTGTTGGCATTACGATACATATGTTGTACTTGATGGCAACCCACTCATCTCAGATGATAAATTATAGTGCAAAAAAGTTCACGCACTTTTATGTAGAGAAAAGTTTATTTCATGTAGAGAAAAGTTCACGTACTTTTATGCAGAGAAAAGTTTATTTCATGTAGAGAAAAGTTCACGCACTTTTATGCAGAGAAAAGTTTATTTCATGTAGAGAAAAGTTCACGCACTTTTATGCAGAGAAAAGTTTATTTCATGTAGAGAAAAGTTCACGCACTTTCATGCAGAGAAAAGTTCTTTTCATGAAGAGAAAAGTTCACGCACTGTCATGGTTGGCTCATGGTATTAGTCCGACAGTTTTTGATGCTATGGTTTTGGTCCGTGGTATTGCATCCAAAAGTGTTGATCTCACGCACTTTCATGGTTGGTTCATGGTATTAGTCCGATAGTTTTTGATCCTATGGTTTTGGTTCGTGGTATTGCATCCAAAAGTGTTGATCTCACGCACTTTCATGGTTGGTTCATGGTATTAGTCCAACAGTTTTTTGATCCTATGGTTTTGGACCGTGGTATTGTGGAAGGCCTAAGACTATATAAGAGGAAGAAGATCATTTGGCAATGTATCATTGAATGAATTGAATATCTAATAAGTGCTAGATCTGAAATATTGGTGATTAGGTTATGGTGCAGATCTGGATCTGAATGAAGGAGGAACCTTAGCGCATAAAGAAGGATAAGTTCTATTGATGGGTCATAATCTTTATGCTTGAATAATAGTATCTTTGTATGATTTTGATCTGTTATATGAGGCGCATGCTTGATCTATAAATCTGACAATCTGGGTTAATTAGTGTCTGAATATTTGAAAGAAGGAATTATCCTTTATAGATCTGCACGCAGGTTTCAGGTTGTTGAAGTAGCGTATATCTTTAAATTATGATCTAGCTGCCTCTGTCTATTGCTGCAGTATTCTGGGTTCAGAATTTGGTGTGTGGTTACTGTTACTGTGTTCTGGGTACAGCTGTCAGAGAAGTGTTTACTTGATTCAGTGCTAATTGGGAAAAGGAGATTGTTTGATGCAGATATACTTGATGATTGATTGATGTTCATGGATCCAGTCTGAAAATTTATGAAAAGTGGTCCTTGAAAGAAAAGAAGTAGGGGGTTGTAACTCCCTTCCAGGAGAGAGAGTTGTAGCTCTCTGCAAGTTGCAGCCTGCGTACTTGTAAAGGACTGCACTAGTACAAAATCATTGTAAAAGGAGTTTCTAATTGAAAGAAGATAGAGACATATTGCAGCAGGTGGTTTTCACCCACATTGGGTTTCCACCTTATATCTGGTGTTCTTTGGTGTGACTATCTGCTTTTCTTGTTCATGCTCATTATTTTATGGTACTGACATACAATAATTCAAAGTATAAATATATTGAAAAAGAATTAGATAATACTGATTCACCCCCCCTCTCAGTATTATTTCCAACAGTTGGTATCAGAGCAGGTCCTTCTGAAGGAGCTTGATCGCTTGAAGGAAGATCTATAATCATGAGTAACTACGAGAGGGAAGCATCAATCAAGCCACCGATTTTTTATGGGACAAACTTCGTGTATTGGAAGGTAAGAGATACTTCCTATCTTCAATCTTTGGGTACAGAAGTCTGGGACATCGTAGAAACAAGGTATATTTTTCCATCAGCTACTCCTACAGATCCAGCTGAGAAGAAGAAATATGAAACAAATGCAAAGGCAGTCAATACTCTTCTAGGATGTCTATCTCAATCAGAATTTGTGAAAGTTATGCAGTATAAATCCGCAAAAGAAATATGGGACAAGATTGTTCTGAGCTATGAAGGAGATGATCACGTAAAACGTGAAAAACTTCAAACCCTCAAGATTCAATATGAAAATCTCAAGATGTATAATGATGAAAGTGTGGCTAACTATTTTCTTCGTGTGGATGAGATTGTTAATTGTATGAAAAATTTGGGTGAAGAAATAAAAGAGGCTGTTGTGGTTGAAAAAGTTCTAAGATCTTTGTCACCTAGGTTTGAATCTAAAGTTTCTGCTATAGAAGAAAAGGAGAATCTACAACATCTTAAAATGTCACAACTACATGGAATTCTAACTGCTTATGAAATGAGAAAAGGAGGTCCATCTGACAGGAAAGAAGCTGCCTTCAAGGCTTCAGGTAAAGGAGAGTACTATGAATCAGGACATGGCTCAGAAGAAGAAGAAGAATCAAATTTTGTCAGAAATCTTCAACGGGGTGCTGGAAGGTTCAGAGGTAAGTTACCCTTCAAATGCTTTGCTTGTGGAAGAGTAGGTCACTATGCTGCCAAATGTCCTCATAAGGATAAGATCGACAAAGGAAAGGAACCTATTAGATGGAACAAGAAACAGAATGCAAATAAGAAAAGCTACTACACTCATGAAGACAGTGATGGTCTATCAAATAATGATGAAGATGAACAAGGTAATGACTATAAACTTTTAATGGCCTTTGAAGATGATGATTACATGGATGCTATAGATGTGGATAGTTTTTATGAAGAGATTTCTAGACTCAAGAGATGTATAGAAGAAAAGAATGTGATCATTGATACTCTACAATTTCAAATTGATGAAAAAGAAAAATTTCTTGAAAAGTTAGAATGTCAAATTGTTGGCCTTAGAAAAGAAATTGAGAAAACAAAGACTATTAATCTTAAGTTTGTCAAAGGATCTGAAACTCTGGATGAGATCATCAATGTACAATGTTCTCCACTAAACAAGACAGGTCTGGGGTATAATGGAGAAACATCTCAAGCATCCACCTCAAAGAGTTATCTTGATGTAGCAAGAAGGAATGAGCAAAAGCACAATGGAGATCACCAGGTAAAGCAGGGACGAATTACATCAAGAACTAACAAAGACTACCAGGTAAACCAGGGGCAATCTGTCTTAAGGGTGAACAAAATCTACAACCAGCCACAGGTAAAATCTTCTCAATTTGCTTCAAGAATGGATGACAATAAGAATTACAATCATTTGGGCGGTAGATTTGATAACCGCAGAAGTTTCTTCAATGGCCAATGTTTCTCTTGCCATAACTTTGGTCACAAAGCAGTTCAATGTGTTGCATATAAAACAATCATGACTAGAGAAGCTCAAAAACAAAGAAGTATGACTGGGATTACAAAAAGGACCTATAACAACTTTTCGGCTCTTGAAAATGAAATTGAATGTTCTATTTGTAATAACTTCGGTCATGAAGATTCTGAATGCAGGAGCAGATTTCAGCAGACAAAGGAACAAGCCTCAAGCACTAGAACATGGAGAATAAAGGAACCACAATCAGAAAGATGTGGGATAGCCTTTTATGCAGAGGGACAGGAAAATCTATGGTACATCGACAGTGGATGTTCGAAGCATATGACAGGTGATAAAGAAAAACTTGAATCATATTCTGCTTTAGAAAAGGGAAAGAAAGTTTCTTTTGGAAATGATACTCCAGCAGCTATAAAAGGAAAAGGCACAGCTCAGTTAAAAGAAAAGGTCAAAGCTGGAAATGTTTTGTATGTTGATGGCTTGAAGCATAACCTTCTGAGTGTCAGTCAGATGTGCGATCAAGGAACCGAGGTAATATTTCGATCAAATGCATGTAGCGTTCGTGATCTTGATACAGGGAAAACAGTGATCAAAGGTAGAAGAACTCCAAATAATCTATACATATTTGAAGAAGGACAACAACAATGCTATTTGAGCAAGGATGATGAACATTGGTTATGGCACCGGAGGTTGGGGCATCTAAGCTTTTCACAAATAAGGAAGGCATGCAAATATCAGGCAGTTTGTGGTCTTCCAGATATCAAAATTCTAGACAACACTATGTGCAAATCATGTCAGTTTGGTAAGCAAACCAGAACCAACTTCCCGGAGAAGGAAGGATCAGCCAGGAGGCCTCTTGAACTAGTCCATACAGATGTATGTGGTCCTTTCAGGACAAGGTCACCTCGAGGAGAAGAATACTTGATATTATTCATTGACGATTTCTCCAGGTTTGTTTGGTTAGGACTTTTGAAGCACAAAGACGAAGCATTCGAAAAATTCAAATCCTTCAAAGCCTTGGTTGAAAATGAATCAGGTTACAAAATTAAGTGCCTCAGGTCCGATAGAGGTGGGGAGTTTACCTCAAATGAATTTTTGATTTCTGTGAAGAACATGGGATAAGAAGGGAATTCTCTACAGCTAGAACTCCTCAGCAAAATGGAGTGGTGGAAAGGATGAATAGAACAGTCCAACAAATGGCCCGTGCTATGCTTGATGAGTCCGAAACTCCCGCAACTTTCTGGGGTGAAGCTGCATATGCTGCGGTTGTTATTCTCAATAAAACAAATGTCCGAGTGAACAACACTCAAACTTGAACCTAGAGCAGATGAAGGCATTCTTCTTGGTTATTCTCCACACAACAAAGCATATAAGTGCTACAATAAAAGACTTGGAAGAATTGTTGATAGCATTGATGTAGTGGTTGATGAAAAAGGATACATTCCTAGGCAAGTAAATCATGAAAATATCGAAGAAGATGAAGACTACCCTCAAAGACAGAATGATGAAGAAGAAGAACCTCAAGAAGCACCAGAGGAACAGATAAGGGTAGAAGAGAAGACTCCATCCAGGTACGTTCAGAAGAATCATCCAGAATCTCAGATTTTTGGGCAAAAAGAAGCAGGTGTACAAACAAGAAGAACAATTGCAGAAGCTTCAAGCTATTTGGCATTACTCTCATCCACTGAACCACAAAATGTAAAAGAGGCATGCAAAGATGAATGTTGGGTCAAAGAAATGGATGAAGAACTTGAGCAGATCGAAAAGAACAACACTTGGGAGTTGGTTCCTAGACCAAAGGATAAGAATGTTATAGGGACAAAATGGGTCTTCAAAAATAAGTTGAATGAAAATGGGGAAGTAATTAGAAATAAGGCCAGCCTTGTTTGTAAAGGGTATGCGCAGCAAGAAGGAATAGATTTTGAAGAAACTTTTGCTCCTGTTGCAAGACTTGAGGCCATCCGAATGTTCCTTGCTCTCTCAAGCTTTCAAAAGTTCAAAGTATTTCAAATGGACGTGAAATCAACCTTTCTGAATGGAGACTTAGAAGAAGAAGTATACATTGAGCAACCAGATGGTTTCATTCTTGGAAATGATCCAAATCTTGTATGTAGATTGAAAAAGGCTCTCTATGGTCTTAAACAAGCTCCAAGGGCTTGGTACTATCGTCCGGACAAATATCTTCATCAACAAGGTTTTTCAAAAGGATCAACAGATAGCAATCTTTATATAAAAATTGAAAATGACAAATTGCTGATACTTGTTGTGTATGTAGATGACATTATCTTTGGCAGCAATGAAGAATCTATGAGTCAAAGCTTTGCCTTGGTGATGCAAAAAGAATTCGAAATGTCCTTGCTTGGAGAATTGACATATTTTCTTGGTTTGGAAATCCAACAAAATGAAGGAGGGATCTTCTTGTCTCAAACCAAGTATCTCAAGCAGATTTTGAAGAAATATGGTATGGAAGAAGCAAAACCAGTATGTACACCCATGGTCACAGGATGTAACCTCAGTGCAAATGATGAATCAGCAGCAGTGCATCAACCAACTTACAGATCTATGATAGGAAGTCTACTTTATTTGACAGGTACCCAACCAGACATCATGCATGCAGTGGGAATAGTCGGAAGATTTCAGGCAAATCCAAAGGAAACTCATCTTCAGGCAGTGAAGAGAATCTTCAAATATCTTCAAGGGACTCAAAACTATGGCTTATGGTATCCTAGAGATACAGATCTCACACTTCATGCTTATACAGATGTAGATTGGGCCGGAAGCGTGGATGACAGGAAGAGCACAAGTGGTGGTGCATTCTTTATGGGTTCCCGATTAGTATCTTGGTTCAGCAAGAAACATAGTTCAATTGCTTTGTCTACAGCTGAAGCAGAATATGTGGCTGATGCATCTTGCTGCACTCAACTCCTTTGGATGATGCAGACCTTGCAAGATTTTCAAATCACTTGTACACCACCTATCTCCATCTTATGTGATAATACAAGTGCAATCAACATTTCAAAGAACCCAGTCATGCATTCAAAGACCAAACACGTACCAATCAAATATCACTTTCTCCGAGAACAAGTGCTTGAACAAAAGGTCAAGTTGGAGTATGTTCCTTCTAAGGAACAAGTTGCTGATATACTCACCAAACCATTGCCCAGGGGAACCTTTGAATACCTCAAGCAAAAGCTGGGGGTTGTTGATGCATCATCTTGTTGTTGACTCTCTTCTGATTGTTGGTTGTACGCAAGGTTCATCTGGGGTATATGCGTACATTTTCTGAGTTGCGGATTGGTCAAAGATCGAATGGCACAAGTTCAGGGGGAGCATATAATGCATTGTTGGCATTATGGAGGAAGGATAGAAGGAATATTGCTGCAATATGTCTCTATCTCTTTCATGGTCATTTATGGTGATTGTCAGATATTTGAAGATTCAGTTATTGACCTTGCTTATAGTCAGGGGGAGCATGAACAACACACTTCAGTAGAGCAGAGACTTCAACATGTAATCAGAGGAAGCATGGACAGAGTGGTACACCTTGGCATATACAAAGGGGGAGCTCTTTCAGAGATTTCAGCAGATACTCAGGGGGAGTATGGGCAGCATAATGTTTCTCTAGGAAAGAGATTATCTTGGTTTGCCCTTTTCCCTTGATGTCAAAGGGGGAGAGTGATTGGTTGTTGTTGCCATCAAGTCCAAAGGGGGAGATTGTTGGCATTACGATACATATGTTGTACTTGATGGAAACCCACTCATCTCAGATGATAAATTATAGTGCAGAAAAGTTCACGCACTTTTATGCAGAGAAAAGTTTATTTCATGTAGAGAAAAGTTCACGCACTTTTATGCAGAGAAAAGTTTATTTCATGTAGAGAAAAGTTCACGCACTTTTATGCAGAGAAAATTTTATTTCATGTAGAGAAAAGTTCACGCACTTTTATGCAGAGAAAAGTTTATTTCATGTAGAGAAAAGTTCACGCACTTTCATGCAGAGAAAAGTTCCTTTCATGAAGAGAAAAGTTCACGCACTTTCATGGTTGGCTCATGGTATTAGTCCGACAGTTTTTGATGCTATGGTTTTGGTCCATGGTATTGCATCCAAAAGTGTTGATCTCACGCACTTTCATGGTTGGTTCATGGTATTAGTCCGATAGTTTTTGATCCTATGGTTTTGGTTCGTGGTATTGCATCCAAAAGTGTTGATCTCACGCACTTTCATGGTTGGTTCATGGTATTAGTCCAACAGTTTTTTGATCCTATGGTTTTGGACCGTGGTATTGTGGAAGGCCTAAGACTATATAAGAGGAAGAAGATCATTTGGCAATGTATCATCGAATGAATTGAATATCTAATAAGTGCTAGATCTGAAATATTGGTGATTAGGTTATGGTGCAGATCTGGATCTGAATGAAGGAGGAACCTTAGCGCATAAAGAAGGATAAGTTCTATTGATGGGTCATAATCTTTATGCTTGAATAATAGTATCTTTGTATGATTTTGATCTGTTATATGAGGCGCATGCTTGATCTATAAATCTGACAATCTGGGTTAATTAGTGTCTGAATATTTGAAAGAAGGAATTATCCTTTATAGATCTGCACGCAGGTTTCAGGTTGTTGAAGTAGCGTATATCTTTAAATTATGATCTAGCTGCCTCTGTCTATTGTTGCAGTATTCTGGGTTCAGAATTTGGTGTGTGGTTACTGTTACTGTGTTCTGGGTACAGTTGTTAGAGAAGTGTTTACTTGATTCAGTGCTAATTGGGAAAAGGAGATTGTTTGATGCAGATATACTTGATGATTAATTGATGTTCATGGATCCAGTGTGAAAATTTATGAAAAGTGGTCCTTGAAAGAAAAGAAGTAGGGGGTTGTAACTCCCTTCCAGGAGAGAGAGTTGTAGCTCTCTGCAGGTTGCAGCCCGCGTACTGGTAAAGGACTGCACTAGTACAAAATCATTGTAAAAGGAGTTTCTAATTGAAAGAAGATAGAGACATATTGCAGCAGGTGGTTTTCACCCACATTGGGTTTCCACCTTATATCTGGTGTTCTTTGGTGTGACTATCTGTTTTTCTTGTTCATGCTCATTATTTTATGGTACTGACATACAATAATTCAAAGTATAAATATATTGAAAAAGAATTAGATAATACTGATTCACCCCCCCTCTCATTATTATTTCCAACAAGTTGATCTCACTCAAGTGTTGGATGCAGGGGTTCTGCCACTTGACTCTATAGGGGATCAACGAACAATAGGACAAAGTGTGATCCTCAAGTCGACCTTGCCTTTTGTCACATCCTTGATTAGATCTCACCTATTGTCTCAGGTCAATAGGATAGAGTGTGATCCTTGCCCCTGCGGTAATTCAATCTTTCCTATTGATAAAGGGTGTAGCTAGGATTCTCGATGATGATTCTAGGTGGTAGAAAAGGTTCCCGGATGATGATGATTATGGGTGGTAGAAATGGCTCCCCGAAGGATAGAGGATGGTAGCTTGAGCTCCCGTATGATGTCAAATTCTTCTTCTTCTAGATTCAAGAGTGTTCAGCAGGGATGAGTAGAGATGAGCTGAGACGAGCATAGATGAGTAATGATTCATTTTATTTGACGATGATGAGATACTTGATATGGGTCATATATTGCAATCGGTAATTTTTCCCTAGTTGAAAAGGAGTGTTAATTTGGCAACTCAGGGACAAATTTCCTCCTTTAGATAGTCTTCCTCATCAAGAAATACCCCTCCTAGCCCTTGGAAGAATTTAACTTAGTTAAGGAAAATTGTATTTTTGAAGAGGAAACCCACATGTGCAAAAAAGAATAGGTCAACTTTAAAGAGAAATTGGGCACCCTTTGAAGCATATAAATACAAGTCAAGTTAACCTAATTTGGACATCATCATCAAGCATCTTCTTTTATCTCTTCCTTGGATTGGTTCGTGGAAATCTCGGCTACATCCGTTTTCTTGATAGGGTCCTCCCTATGGCTGTAGAACTATGACCACACTGATGGTTACTAGCTTCATGCAATTGTGGCGTAAGATACTTTTGATAGTTGACTACATACTTTGACCATTGACTGCAGGCTTGGATACTTTGATTTTGATCAGATTTTTCTACTGGGTTCATCTCTTGGATATTGTTTAATTGGTTTTTGGATAGTATTTTGGTTGGTAAATGGAACATTGTACTCTCTATTTGCTGAACATTTTATGACAATCTAACGAGAAGAAGAATTTGAAAGGGTTTCCCCATTGTGGGCTTCTCCATGGTCTTCGACCAAATCCTTTTGTCTATTATTGCTCTTAATTGTCTTCTATTGTCTATTGCATTTATTTTTCTATCTACAATTGTTATTGATCATTGGAAGAATAAATTTTGTTGGAATATTGTTAATTAAAGAAAAGAATTGGGCTAAAGTGATTGTAATAACATAGAACAATGGAAAATAACAAATCCTACAACATAGATATGTCTATGGTTGGGTGGAAAGTGGTTTTCCTGTCTTTAGTTTCCAACCAATTTAAGTGCTTCATATAAGTGTTCTTAATTTCTTGTTAATGGAATGAATTTTTGTTTGATACTTTATGATATATGTGATTATGGGCTACTCTTTACTGATAAGTTGAATGGTGTTGTGATGTTTTATTGAATATGCATGAGTAATAAGCAAAGTTAATGGTATAATTTCTTGAATGTTAATTAATGCTTCCTTCGTGAGTGAATTTTGCTTGTGGAGGTAAAATTTTGCGTAACTTACCCCTGATAAATAAATGTTACTTGTTCATAAAAACAAATGGCAGGGTTGGCTGTAATAACTGCATTGGCTGAGAGTCTTTTGAAAGTGTCAAGACTATATTATTGTGCATATTTGTAAGGATATAGTTAAGAATTAATTATGACAGTCTACTAAATTAGTATAATTAATAGGGCGAATTTTGCATGTGAATCGTTGAATATGATGGGATGATGAAGTAAATCATGTGTAATTATGCATAGTCATTAGTTGTTGTTTCTTATAAAGATAAATCCTATATATAATGATGTTTTTTGATGTTGTCCCTCATAGTGTCTTAAAGTATGTGCATGGTGAAAAGTCTTGAAGGTTCCTCTCTATTTAGAACATTGTTGCTTCTGGATATAAGTTAGGATATTGGCTTCTCTATGTACAAGTATTAAAATTGGCAATGATGAATAATGGAAATCCTAAAGAAGTGAGAAGAAGATTTTTTACTAGAAGAAATTGTGAGATTGACCATTAGCCATCTTTTTCCTTTATTAGAGAAGTTTCCTAATTAATGGCAATGTTATGGATGCTCTTAGAGGTTGTTGAAGACTTCTGAGCCTTTAGGGGTTTTCTAGGCAAATTTTTAGCCGATTGAAAATTAATTTCATACCTTTAGAATGGGTCTAGGAGCTCTATCAGAAGTTGTAGAAAAGGGATTGACCCTAGGAACGATTGATCCTTTTAGTTTTGAGGACTAACTATTTGAGTTTAATAAGTTTTAGAAATTTTGGGGTTTGGAGACTTTGTCCTTAACCCTTGGTCATAAGGTTGATCTAGAGCTATAGCCAAGCTTAATTAGAAGGGGGCTTACACCCCAAGAACATATAATTATTAGAGTCTTAAGTTATCGAGTAACAAGATATAACCCATGAACCCTCCCATTAGAAATGCTAGAAGCCTACCAAATCTATGATATTTGTAATATTGACGAGTCTTGAGTATCAAGTTGTTGGGCCCTAGAGTATAATCTTATCGAGCCCTTATGTAATATCCCCAATTTTGTGAGCATGGAAATCTCTAAGGAATGATTCCCAATATTGGTAATATTAATTAAAAGGGGGAAAATATTATTGGAGAAAGGTGAAAAATATTATTTATTGGAGAATGGAGGAAAATTATTATTTTATTAAAATGGGGCCAAAAGTTAATTAGTGGAAAATGGCCCCCGCCAATAAAATAATATTAAAAAGGAGTCTAGAAGCATGGGGAGAAATTATAAAAGGAGGATGGACTCATTTGTTGATCGTATTTTGACTATTACACTTCACCTTTCATCTTCTCTTGGAGCTATTTATTAGAAGAAGAGAAGTGTTGTTTAGCACAAGAGTTCCAAACAGAATTTCCACCCTCATTTCAAAGAACTTTGAGTGTTTCCCTAGTGAGGAAATTGGAGTGTTCATTATGGGCCCCCATAAAGCTTCATTACAGGAGACTTCCCCCAGTTCTATGCATTATGTGGGTGCAGAGGCAACTCAAATTGTTCATCAGGGAATCAGCTACAACAAGATAGAATACCGACCAATTTGCAGAAGATTTTCCTATCTTATGCCACAAAATTGTGATGCATTTGTAGGGCTTAAGTGCAAGGATATTGAGGGCAAAATTTATCTTGATTTTGGCAGTGTGTGGGCCTTTCTCGTATAAAGAGGAGCAAATTGGGAGGTTAGAGAGCTGGTGGTTTTAGCATTCTAGTAGGAAGATTTTTATTTCTATCAGTGTGGAGTGGAGCCAAACACATTCTAGGTTTTTGTGGATATTTGGAGGAGAGGTCGAGGTTAAAGTATTAGAATTTTTCTAGGTAGTATATGGGGAAAAAATTTCAGTAGGGCATATAGCCAGCTAGAGAGCCACTTCCACCCTTTTTGAATGCTTATTAATCATCTAGATTCAACCAAAACCATTTATAGGTTTTCATGGGTTTGGTGAAAGGATTCTAGGGCTAAACGAGGAGTATTCATCCCTAAGATCAACATTCCATCCAGCAACCAACAGTAGATTATTTCTGGGTAGTGTGAAGATAACTCCAAGGACTCTTCCACACTTGGGTTCCTATCTTTTTTGGGTTTTTCTCATCTTGCATAACAAGCCTAGGTTCTATCATTTCAGAGCATTATATGTACTCTTTCCCATAAATTTTAAAAAAATGGCTTAGTTTATACTACTGGATTCATTGTGTGTTTTAATTTGTGTTGGTGGCTTTGATTCATTTTGTTGTTCCTAGTTCATTGCTTGGTATTTGTCGTTAATTTCCATTTAGGAACATTACAATGGTATCCGAACATGATATTGGCCAACTGTGGGGAAGCTAACAAGATCATGGAGGTGTAGGCATGAATGCACAGTGAATGGTGAAACTATGGACATTCCAGTGACACAAGAAAGATGGCGTAGAAAATCCTGTAGATTCACAAGCTAATGCAATTTGCTAAAGCAAGAGACAAGAATCTACTTCTACTCTTTACAACGGAAACCCATAAACATCGAGAAAACAATAATCAATAAAGGAAGAGAATTAAAGGCACATAACACAATAAATATCTGGGGAAAGCCATAGCTCAAAACCCCACTATCTGTTTTGTATTAATCCGGAAAATCAAGATGAAATTACAATGCTTGTTCTCTCTAGAACAATTCCAGCACTCAGCAAATTCAATCTCCAACTCATAAGCAACCTCAAGGTCAAAGCTTATCCAATTCAAAATCTCTCCAAGTCTCTATTCCAATGTGTAATTCCTATGAAAATAACTTGTATTTAAAGGGAAATAAAGCCTCTAAAAATAGCGCAATCCCTCAAGGATCAGTTCTTGGATGCATGCACTATCAGTGCAACTTAGAGAAATCTAAAACAAATAGTACATTGTCCCTGCACTCTAGTCTCAACTAGGTCTTTCTCAGAATTGACATGCATGAGTTTCTGATGAGTAAATATTCAGTTAACTAGAGTAGCACTGGTGGAGTTCATTAGTGTCACCACTAACGGTTAACTCACTATTAGTTCTCTCAATCAGTTTGAGAACTAATTTAATTGAACTGATTCATGAAACCGAGTCTTCTATTTTACAACTCACACTGGACTCATACAATGTAGGGAGAACATATACATGACTTCCAAAAGAATTCCAACTCGAATTTCCTAAGTTAAGTTTAATAAACCTAATTTAACTATTTTAAGTTGCTATGAGAATAGAATTCAAATTTAATTCATAGTTTAATTCAACAACAAATTAAACTGGAATTTCTTGTTGCCATTTATCAACACTCCCTCTCAACAAGAAAGGGATTATCAACTACCCTGGTCCTATCTCTGTGAAACTCGAATTCACATCTTGACAATGCCTTTGTCAAGATGTCAACATCTTACTCCTCCGTGGGAATGTAATCTAACAACGTGGTCCACCTCAATACATAATCTCTGAGATGATGATACCAGATATCAATATGCTTAGACCAATCATAAAAGACTAGATTTTCAGAGAGTTTGATACAACTCTGATTATCACAAAAAATCATTGTCAGATCCATCTTCTAACCAAACAAACCAACCAGTATCTTCCTCATCTAGATAGCCTCACATGTTGCCTGACTTGCATCCATGTACTCTGCCTTTTCCTAACTGAGTGCAACCGATCTCTATATCCTGCTGTACCAAGAAACTGTCGTTGACCCAATACTAAAGATCCCTCCTGATGTGCTCTACCTGTCAGATGGACTCCCTACCCAATCTACATCGGTGAAGCCTTAAAGCTTCACTCCCTCTGTCCGTTTGTGCCATAACCCAAATTGAGTAGTGCCTCTGAGGTATTTCAATACATGCTTTGTCGCCTTCCATTACATCTTGATAGGCCTAACCATCACTTGACTAAGCTAGTTAATTGCATAGCACATATTCGGTCATGTGTTCATCAAGTACATGAGTGAACCCACAAGCTACTTGTAAATAGTAGATTCCGCTACTTCCCCTGAAGTAGCATCCTCCTTCCTCTAGTTACCAGCTAGAGGAGTCTCCATGCAGAATCTCTCGAGTATCTCATTGGGCATACTTTCCCTGAGATACAAACAACTCCCCATCTCCCTGCCATACCTCCATACCAATAAAGTAATGCATGAGCCCCATGTCCTTCATCTCAAACTCTCTTGCAAGGTCCTCCTTTCAAGATTTGATGAGATTCTCATCACCTATCAGTATAATATCATCTACATAAAGTACAATGATCAAAAGCTTACCTTCTACCACTATGTGATACAGGTTCGCATCCGCTTCACTCTTCGTGAAGCCCAACCCAGTGAAGTAGCTATCTATCTTGGCGTACGAGACACGGGGTGCTTGCTTCAGCCCATACAATGCTCTCTTGAGTCGGCACACATACGACTCACGGTCCAAGGTTTCAAAACCTTCGGGATGCTCTATGTACACCTCTTCCTCAATCATGCCTTTGAGAAAGGTAGTCTTCACATCCATCTGATGGATCTTCAAACCCATTTGTGTTGATAGTGCCAAAATAGATTTGATTGATGAGTACCTTGCAATAGGAACAAAGGTCTCATCATAGTCAATCCCCTCTACCTATGAAAAGCCATGGGCCACAAATCTGGCCTTATGCTTCTCCACACTACCATCTACAACTTGCTTTACCTTGTAAAGCCAATGGGAGCTCACAACTGACTTGTCCTCCGGTCTCGGGACCACATCCCAAACATTGTTTCGAACTATTGAGTCATACTTCTCCACCATTGTATCAACCCAAACTGGTTGTTGTACTGCTTCCTAAAAGAAATATGGCTCTGTCACAACACATGCACCCATAAGTTCCATGTATCTAGTGTACCCCTCTGGTGACCTCCTCTGTCTATGCTGAGAAGAGGGTGCTCCCACATTCTCCCGTGCATCATCCAACAATCTGTCAGCCTCTCTAGTGCACTTTCTTCCCTCTCTGGAAGACTCTGCCTGAGTGGATGTCTCCACTCTCTAAACCTCTACATGTGGCTGCTCCACATCAATATGATGTCTCTCAATCTTAGGAGCTAAAAGCTCCTCATCCGCATGTAGATCAAGCTCCCTCTCAAGGGATACTCGCATGGCCTTCTCCTCATCAAACTTGATATCCCTACGAACCACTTTCATCCAACTAGTCAGCATGTACATCTGATAGTTGTGGGGTATATCAGTGTACCCCACAAATATCCCCAACTCTGTTGTTGGCTCAAGATTCTTCCATGCATCTTTGGTCACATGGAAATAAACTGATGACCCAAAAATCTTGAAGTGACCAACATCTGGCCTCTTACTAGAATAATCCTCCTCTAGTGTCTTCATCTCAAGTATCCGATGTGGGCTGTGGTTCTGAACATAAACCGCTGTGTTGCATGCCTCAGCCCACAATTTTAGTGGTAGGCCCTGATCATGCAACATTGCCCTTGCTTCCCCTACTATTATCCTATTCTTCCTTTCAGCAACCCCATTCTGTTGAGGGTTATGAGGTGCCATCAACTCTCGTTTAATCCCTTCCGCTGCACAAAATTTCTTAAACTCATTGGAGATATACTCACCACCATTATCACTTTGTAGAGATTTAACCTTCTTGCTAGAATCTTTCTCTACCAATGCTTTGAAATCACAAAACTTTGTGAAAGTTTAATCCTTTTTCTGCATAAAAAATACCCAACATTTATGATAATAGTCATCAACAAATATAACATAATACCTGTGTTTGGCCATGGATGCTATTGAGAATGGTCCACACACATTTGAATTGATTCTCTCCATAATAGATTTGCTCGACTGTCTCTGCATCCAAAGGAAGACTTGGTGTATTTTCCCAAAGTACAACCCTTGCATGTATCAACTTGCTCAAGTGTACCTTTGGGAAGTCCGGTAGAGATTTTCTGCAATATCTTCAAAGCCCCATGATGCAAGTGGCCCAATCGCCTGTGCCACAACTCGTTAACGTCTCGGCTCAGCATCTTTTCCGCTTTTGAACTCAAAGCAACACAATCCTCTACCTATATCTTATAGAGATTCTGAACTCGAATCCCTATCTTCTTTACTTGACCCGTGGCTATGTGTCGAAGGAATGCCTTTCCTTTCAAAAATATCACATCATAGCCTTTATCCTCAAGCATGGCAATGGATACCAAGTTCTTCGTCAGTCTGGGTACATGCATAACATTCTTTAAGGTGAGTGGAGATGCATGCTCCCTCTGAAAGGTAATAGTGCCCACGCTAGTAACACTATACTTACCATCATCACCCATCTCGATATGCATCTTGAGATATTTCTCCTCCAGTTCACTGAATAACTCTTTATCGCCAATCATGTGGAAAGAAGCTCCACTATCTAAGTACCAGACACTTCCAATCATTGAAGACACCATGCATGCAATGAGGGAAAAGTCCAATTCGAATTGTGAGGCCAAAGCCTCACCTACCGCTCCTCCTGAGGACTTCACCTTGAACTTCTTTAATGGACAATTTGTAGCAAAGTGACCCATCTTGTGACAATGAAACCATTTAACTTTCATCATGTCCTTCTTCTTATCTCCATGATAAGAATCTAATTTGGAATGGGAAATTTTACCTTTCCCATTCCTTGCGTTAATCACTAATGCACAGTTCTATTCATCATTAGTCTTTGATGAAGAGCCATCCCTGGTGTTCCTCCTGATCTAATCCTGCATCAAATCTGACCATAGTCATTCCCAATCTGGCAGCTTCTCCCAACCATTAACAAAGTCCCAATAACTATGCCAACTCTTTGGGAGTCTAAGAAGAGCAAGACTCACCATATCCTCCTTGGCAACCGTGATTCCAATACTTCCAAGTTCACGCCGACATTGAGTGAACTTGGTCAAGTACTTTGGAATCATCTTGCCTTTCTCCATTTTGATTTTACGAAGTTTATCCTTCAATGCCAACTTCCTTTGATCACTGATATTCTGATACAAGTCCGTCAATGTTTTCTACATAGCATGCATGGTTTCCTTTCCATGGAGACTCAAGAAAATATGATCTTGAAATCCCTCAAGGATTATCTGTCTTGCCTTCACCACACACTTCTTCCAATCGGCCAAGTTATGTGCATCAGTAGCTGCTGGCTTAGGAATTGCTTGTTCAACAAATTCCTTCAAGCCATTGTCCTCTAACACAGCCTCCATCTTATCCCTCCAGTCTATGAAATTTTAGTTGCCTTCCAAGGCATACTCAAGACTCAACCCATGGAACTCCATCTACCGATCGTAAAGTATTTATTGCAAATTCGACTTTCACCTATAACCCAGAAACTCAAAACTTCGAAATCTCCTCTAGAGACCTGATTTTAAATTAGCGATATCTCCCTCATCCGAACTCCGAATCAACCAAATTTTTTTGAATTTAGGTATCGTTTCCCAAGGAATATAGAACTGCAATTTGTTTCTAAAAATTTTACACAAAAATTCTCATATATGCTTTGCAAACTCCTGGCCCAAAAAACAATCTTGCTCTGATACCATGTAGAAAATCCTGTAGATTCACAAGCTAATGCAATTTGATAAAGAAAGAGACAAGAATATACTTCTACTCTTTACAGCGGAAGCCCATAAAAATCGATCAAACAATAATCAATACAGAAGAGAATCAAAGGCACATAACACAATAAATATCTGAGAAAGCCACAACTCAAAACCTCACTACCTTTTTTGTATTAATCCAGAAAATCAAGATTAAATTGCAATGCTTGTTATCTCTAGAACAATCCCAACACTTAGCAAATTCAATATCCAACTCATAAGCAAGCTCAAGGCCAAAGCTTAGCCAATTCACAAGCTCTCCAAGTCTCTATTCCAATGTGTAATTCCTATGAAGGATAATTTGTATTTAAAGGGAAATAAAGCCTCTAAAAATAGCGCAATCCCTCAAGGATCAGTTCCTGAAAGCATGCACTATCAGTGCAACTTAGAAAAATCTAAAACAAATAGTACATTGTCCCTACACTCTAGTCTCAACTGGGTCTTTCTTAGAATCGACATGCATGAGTTTCTAATGAGTACATATTCAATTAACTAGAGTAGCACTGGTGGGGTTCATTAGTGTCACCACTGACTATTAACTCACTATTAGCTCTCTCAATTAGTTTGAGAACTAATTTAATTGAACTGACTCATGAAACCGAGTTTTCTATTTTAAAACTCACAATTAACTCACACTAGACTCCTACAAAGTAGGGATAACATATACATGACTTCCAAAAGACTTCCAGCTCAAATTTCCTAAGTTAAGTAAGTTTAATAAACTTAATTTAACTATTTTAAGTTGCTATGAGAATAGAATTCAAATTTAATTCACAATTTAATTCAAGGACAAATTAAACTGGAATTTATTTTTTCCATTTCTCAACAGATGGAGTACACAAAGAATCACAGAGGAAATCAACAGAAACAATGAGAAACTAAAAGAATTATTAGCCCATTTGAGTAGCAGTAAGGGAATAACCTGAGCCTTTCTTATGACAAAGACCCTAGAGGTGTGCATGACATGAGGGTGAAGCCATATACTTCATATAGGAGAGGTCAGTTGAATCAAGGCACAAAGAAGACAGTGGGAAAAATGACCCTCACCCACTTTGATGGTTTAGCTAGGAGTTTTGCCAGAGAATGGGTGCAGAGACTCGACACATACATCCGACTAAACCCCATGAGAGAGGTGGATTCCCTTAGGTACGCCACTTTGTATTTGTATGGAGATTCCATGGAGTGGTGTTACCAAGAGTTGATTACTTGAGGTCATTCGAGCATCACATCCTACACCGAGTTCATGTGGAGGCTCATAGATAGATTTTACTGGAAGGACACCAGACCCCTCAGAGGGAGTGGACAAGATGGGGAGAATTAGATGATGAGACTAGGAGGGACCTCTGGAGGAGGAAATTTGGATTCATAAGTTAGGAGCCATGGACCCTAGGGCATAGGAGCACCAAGGGAAAGGCCCACTACATGGAGGTGATTCCTAACATCGAGCGTGAGGAGGAGATTTTGTAGGAGGTAGATAACCTCGATGGTTATGAGGAGGACATAGATTGGCCTACTGTACATAGGAGTCACCACTATTGAAGAGTCCATTGATGTATCTGGTTGAGACATCTATAGTGAGGGTAGAGCATACGCCCATAGGGCCATCCATTGACAAGGTAATAGTAGGCATAAAGGTATCTAGAGTCATGACAAAGTTTCCATACGATAGCTAACAACAGTACAATGGTGAGGATGCTATGCATGATGAGTCATATGTGGAGGGGAAATTAGTGGCTCATGTTGAGCCTATGGTGGAGGAGGATGAGTATCCATGTTTGGGGTCATCCATCAATGAGGAGAAGATAGATGCATTGGTAGTCATCAAAGTTGCAGTACTTTCAGACAACAACAACCCTCTTCAAACATATGTAGGCAGGACTTGCAACAATGTTAGGTTACCTTTTCTCTATATAGAGAGAGAAAAAGGGTTATCTAGACAAGTCTTATGTGTTGACTAGGGTAGTGATACAAGGTGACATGAGTTAAGAAGGGTGCAACACTCGCATGATGGAGTTGTTTTGTGTGCAGGTGTTCTTGCAAATCGATCCCTCTGATGGGTTACTAGAGGAGCCCTAAGACAAAACTATTGTTGGGATCCGGGTGGGATTCCCCATCACATCATGGATTTAATTAGTGATGGTAGTAACTCTGTGATGGATCTGATGACTAAGTGCATAATGACCTTCATATCCCCATTATAGTTTTGAACAACACTAATGACAAGTTGGGTTGACCAGGGAGCAAGTACACTCAACGAGTTGTCCTGGCATGTTGGAAGTACATGTGGGAGTTAGATGATCAACATACTCTAGCAGGAACTTGTCGGAGGAGGTGGCATTGGCAGGCCACCAAATAGTGTCGTCTATGGAGACGAGGGTTTCCCATGGATATATGGGGCACAAGTGTCACTAAGGAGCAACATTGTAGTGATACCACCACAGGCACAAAGGGAGTCTTGCATGTATAATCTCTTAGGGAGGATCAGGAGGGGAGGTCCACTCATTTGAGGTTATGGAGATGTGATAACAAAGATGGTGATACTGAAAAAGATGCAGACCGTTACCTACTAACTCAAATCTAGACCATGGCATCTAGGGGAGTATCAGGGTATGTGACAATGTGTAGTGGTACAAAGAGGAGTACAGAGGAGCACATTGTTATGCAGTGGTGTGTGGGGCTGCATTGTGGAGTAGGAGGGGCAATTCACATCATAGTGAGTCTCCTTACAAAGTGACATTTGCATCGACATAGAAGGGATGCGAGCTAATTCAGGGTGATATGGCAAAATGCAGTGGTGTCCAACAGTGTACAGAGGTGTGCAACTGGGTGCAGTTGTATGTCGAGGAGCACATAGGTGCATGGTGGTGTGCAATAGTATATGAGACTGCACAATGGACTAAGGGAGTGTTTCTAGCAAGGATATTCCTTAACGAGGATGCTAGGAACGTCGTTTCAATGTTCATACTCAGGTTTGGAGAGCGGGTTGTTCATAGGGCTGGCTATGAGCTTCCATACGGGTTCTTGGACATAACTGTTTGGTCAATTTAGTGTGTTCTAAATTGCTGATTAAAATGTCAATCCGGGATTCGTAAACTAACGAAGTGAAGTGTACTATATGTACAAGATAACCATTTTCTTAGCCTTTTGTCGTTTTTGAGTTTTTTTTAGTTTGTTTTAGGATTTATCTTTTATGGATTCCCTAGTGTGTGTGATGGCGAAAATGAAATTTAAGTATGGATGGTAATGGTGATTTCTACAGTGATTTTCCAAACTTAAAAGTGTTTAAAAAGAAAGCTCTAAACTAACTGTAATGAAATCAATTCTTAAGAGGAAGTAAATGTATCAAACAGTGAACTAATGACAATGGACCAGTATCCTTGCTGCTGTATGAAAAAGAAAGTTAAAAATTGAACTTAAAGCAACTCAAAGACTGAAAGCAAAGCAACTAATTCACACTACTTAAACCCTTCTGATCCTTTACCCTTCAACTCAATCTACCTTATGGGAAGCAATCATGAACAAGTTAAGCAATATGATATCTAAATTGCATGAAATTAAATTGCATAAAGGAAACTAATCACACTACTTCAACTCTTCTGATCCTTTACCCTTCAACTCAATCTGCCTTATGGGAAGCAATCATGAACAAGTTAAGCAATATGATATCTAAATTGCAGGAAATTAAATTGCATAAAGGAAACTAATCACACTACTTCAACTCTTCTGATCCTTTACCCTTCAACTCAATCTGCCTTATGGGAAGAAATCATGAACAAGTTAAGCAATATGATATCTAAATTGCAAGAAAGCAAACTAAATCACACTACAATAAGTAATATTCTGATTCCTTACTAATAGCGTCACTTGACTATAGAAAGAAATCATAAACAAATGAGTAGTATGATGTCTAAGTAGCAGAAAAATAAATAAGCAAAACACAATTTGAAAAATGACAGTGCGGGAATTAAACTTCAGAAAATGAAAATTAGCAGGAAGGACAAGATGATCTCATATGTTAGTAGTTATTAAAAAAATATGTAAATCTACCCGGGCTACCTACAACAAAACCTGTAAAAGAAGCACTGATCAGCTAACAGTTAGAAAAGAAACATAAAGGAAATATAGACAACAATGATCATTATAACAGCACACTATATATACAAGCAATGATTGAAAGAAAATAGTAAATGAAAGCAAGTAGAAACTATACAAGGCTTTGGTGTACAGGGGCCCTCTGCAACCTCGGCCAGTCAATCACTTAGTCACAAATCCGATTCAGAAAAACTGTCTTCTCATGTATTTAAAGTGAAATGCAGTACAGTGGGTGACAACAGTCGAAATTACAATATGAAAGCTAATCCTTCAGCGTATATCAACGCATTATTTATAAGAAAAAGATGCTGCAACTAATTCCTAGATTTATGCTGCTAAAAGACACGTAAATCCCTTGAGCCGAGATCTAGCGTGGTGGTCATGAATTCATGGAGTGGTGGCTGCTTGGTTTAGTTCACATGCTACTCTCCAGGTGTGCCAATACCTCCAAAAACTAAGGATCGTGCCCCGCAAACCTTCACGTGGGCAAAACAGAGCCGTGCCACCGCGAAATTCTTCATTTGGGCCTTCCTTTGACCATCATTGACCGTGACTGTTTATGAATGATTTGGCTGATCTGAGGGGACACGCCCCATGTACACGTCACGTGCAGCTTACCCATGTGGCTGGTTTCTCCATCGGACACCTGTAGCATAGCCTTTAACAAAATGGCTGCGGAAACTTGGGTTGGCTGCGGAAAGTGACAAGTTTCCGCAGCTACTTGAACGAAAATCTAAATCAAACAACAGTCATAAGCATAGTTAGGAAACCATTCCATAAGTTCTTTTTAAACTATTATGCAATGATTTGACAGCTTGGTGGACGAAGTGAATGGAAAAAGAAGGCTGAAAGGGTATATAAGGAAGTGCAGGTTTGGGACTCAACAATAACCAACGAAGCCCACACATCTATCACTCCTTAGCATTGTGCACTGACACAAGGGACTTGGATATTGTCTCTTGATGTTGTCATCATGAGAAACCAGATCTAGGAGGTTCATCTGAGATGGTTGGACAAGACACAACACATCAGGTGAGAGAATTTCCAGTTGTAGCATACGGTCGGGGCGTGAGTTGGAAGATGCAGGCTTGGGGATGGCCGGATCTTTCACAAAAGTAGCATATGCTTTGTCTTTGAGCTCAAACTTAGGGAGATGCATGACATACTTTGGGTAGGGAATTATAAGGTGTTACGAGAGCTTATACAACGAGTGATGGATCATTCTTATAGGAGGATGTTTAGTCTTCAAACATTATTGGTGTGTGTCATTAGGAGACAGGATAACATATGTCACTATGCGGTATGGTAGGCACATGGTAGTTTTTCTTGCACTAGATGCATTCATGATATATGGAGTTTATACATTGATTTCATACAGATACCAGAGATGAGGCACTAAGGGATTACAACAGTTATCATGTCTATGCCATGGCAGATCTGAATTTGGGATCCAGGGATTCAAATGGTTGATAGATCGCTCCATCATGATGAGCAGAATCATCACAAAGGGTGATCTAGTTCACTCTTGGGTTGACATATGGGGGTTCATGGAGGCCTTCATCATATGGTGAGGAAGGATTTCTATATTGCTATTCAGGTTCAAATTTTGCTTTGGATGGAGTAGGCTTTGACATCGTGGAGATGCTTGGGAAGCATGTGTTTGGTCTTTACAGATATTTCGCCATTAGGTTCCAAGAGAGGAGGATATGGTATGTGCACGATGGGAAGTTAGTCGTAGTCAGAGTTGCGTAGCCTCCAATGTCTGCATGGTGGCATTATTTTGAGAATAGCATGGTACATTGGCATATTAAGGCTTGGAAGATTAGCTATCCTTAGGGATGAGCTATTTTCTATAGGAGGAGATCATGAAGACCTTCCATTGGGTCTCAGATTCATGGAGAGCATTTCACTCCCTATTGACCAACAAATAGCACAAGGAACTTTACCAATATGGCAATATGATTAGTAGGATGAGGTCACAGAGAGTTCATATGGGTGAGGATTCATCTCCCCAGGGGTTAGATTGCATTTTTAGGAATCTACTCTAGTGCATGAGATTGTTTATTCAACAGGGAAATTCCTCGAGGAGTTGGTCAGGATTCCCTGTAAATAGAGTGCTCTACATACTGGTGTTATGCAGTGTTTCTAGTGATTGTGTCTTGTGGGGCAATGTTGGGCATGGAATCCCCCCACAGCATGTTTTGGGGCTCAAAGCCCATGTTTTGAGTAATATTGTTGTAAAGACTCCGCGAATTGCAGGCGCGGAGCGCGAATTGTGTGTTAGAGTCATAGGGTTGTCCACCCTATGTAGTATCGGCCTACCCATGGTTCGCGGACCATGGGATTGTATAAATAAGAGCGAGGCTCTAAGTTGTAAAAGAACAGAATATGATCATAGAGAAGATGGACAACAAAGGTCTTAGAGTGTAGAAAAGGTGCGAAGTGTGTCTCGGGTCATAGGAAGAGGCTCTGCAGCTGAGTACGCAGAGGCCTAGTAGAGTCCGCAACTGAGTGCGCGGACCCCTACAGCTAAGTGCGCAGGGTAGAGTCGAGTCTGTAACTAGAGAAGGAGATAATAAAAGAGAAGTTTGATTCCCAATCTTGTGTATCTATTTTGAATTATTATATGGTTGATATATTTTGCAATTATATTGTTTTATTTATTTCGCGCACTTGTATGAATGGTGAACAATGTTAAGTATAACTAAACACATACAAATAAGCTAAGGTAAGTAACTAATAACAGATTACTGACAAGGACTTGGGTAATAATGTTGTTCGGCCCCTGAGTAGGGTTGCGCGAAGGTAGCCTCTCAGGCTACGAGGTACTGATAGGTGCGCGTAGCAACGTGCACGCAGCATCAAACTGCGGACCCCCTGAAACACATCAAGACATCCCCAAGGTGCGGAAACATGGTTCTAGCACCCTCCCATACTACTTCGGGTGAGACCTCATCCCGCGCTCTGCGGAATGTTGCCAAAAGGGCCAATAGTACCGGGATTTTTTTGGCTAAATCATCTCCGAACCTGGGTCAGGCCCTAACAAGCCAAGAAATTGTTCTGTTTCCGGGACTGGGATCTGCATAAGGGATGTCTGATGTCATGTCACTGGAATCCGACCAAGAAATAAATTGAAGGGTGGTTGGACAAGAAGATTCATGAATTCGCGGCGTAGGAAAACAAGAATCCGCGAGTATCAAAGGAACAGTGGTTGGAGTGCTACTTATATACGGAAATCCACGAAATTTTCTTTGCATCCTTTCCCTCTGAGCTGTATGAGTGGATCGCAAAGCTAGCAGATAGCCAGGGAAGGTGTAGGATCGACAAACCAATTGTGTGGACTCCAGAATTAGTGCGCAGACTAGAAGCATCGGAAGATAAGATCGTGTGCATTGTGGACCATTGGCTCGATCAAATTATAGGAGGATTTATCACTGAGTTCACGGTAGACACGACAATCAGCTACAACGAGGCGGAATGACGCTTCCTCAAAGGACCGCGAGGTAAGTACATTAAATCTTTGAACACTTGGATTAAGATGCTATTGTGTGAAAAGTGGGTTATGCGAATAAATTGATGTTTGGGGCTACGCGAAGTGGGAGGATCTATAGAAACAAAGGTAGCGCAGGGATAGAAAATAGCCCCTTGATTTCACCTTGGTGAGAAAGTGAGGAAGAGCTCACGAAAGTTTCTCCGACAAGCATGGTCAGTCTGATAAGGTAGCGAATTCCACGCTTACCACCTCCACCTACACTGCCACTAGTCTCACCATATTCACCTCCATCTCCGCCCACCCCACCTCCGCCACCACCACAGTTCAATATGGCGAGCGTGATCAAACTGCCGGTATTCAAAGGGGTAGGGAACGAAGATCTGGACCAATTTTGGTTCGTGGTAAAGGCTGTATGGGAAGCACAAGGAGTTGTGGATGACAATACAAAGAAGGCTACACTGGTAAGCGCTTGCATGATTGCGCAATAACGTGGTACATTAAGCATTATAATGACCATCCAAATGCAAGGATCGCAGATATCCAGGCCACACTGAACAGGGAATTTAGCAGGCCAAAATCAAAGACACAATCGATTATCGGGTTTAAGGAAATCACGATGCTTCTGAGCAAGACCCCCTGGGATCTGGATCAGAGATTGAAGGGTATGATTAGCGAAGCCAACATGACCTTGACGGATGGACAATGCCACGCATGGTTTGTAGCATCACTAACACCACATCTAAGGACAGCGCTGTCACAACAAAAGCTATCCACCCAGGCCGAAGCTTTGGATATGGCAATGAGATTGCACGAGACCCCTATACAAGATCCTGGTCTGGAAGTCCAACAAATCCATGCGCAACTGCAAAATTTGTGTCTGGAAATGCAGAGTTTGAAACAAGACAGAACACCTAGTCCAGAGGCATGCAAGGAGGTATGGTGCATAAAATGCAAAGGCCAAGGGCATGACAAGGACCACTGTCCAGTTTTCGTGAATTACTTGGCAGGAGGAGGGCCGATGCTGTTAAGACCTGAGGCACAAGCAGGACCAAGCATGGTGCCTACCTTGTGGTGCGTGATTTTTCAAATAGGAGGAAAACACGACATGGATAATTTTCATCTATTGCAGAAGTATACGCAGACATCCTAGCAATTGTTTTGTAATTTTCGAAGGGCAGTAGGCCATGATGAGTACACCTGCAGAAGCTATGAACTAATGATCGATCAGACTCCTGCCTACAGAGTACAAATCGCAACGCGAGCCCTCAACCAAAATGTAGGAATGACGCGCATTGGATTTCAGGGGCGCGGACGGGGTTGAGGTGGAAGGGGACCAGGAAGGGGTCACAAACAACTAATTTGTTACAATTGCAGAGGGTCAGGGCACTATGCCCGCGATTGTACGAATCCGATGAGAACATCATGTTTATACTATACTTAGTTTGATCATGAGGCAGAAGACTTCCCTACACTGATAGCAAGGCTGCGCAAGAAAGGGGCACTCCAGCCTCCCCCGACTCAGAATTTGCAAATGATGAGGTTTGAGCCACGTGAAGAGGACTCGAATGTAAACATAGTGCTCAGAAGCAGTGTCACAACTGGAGATGACAAAGGTAAGAAGCCAGAAGAAAGTGTGTGGGTTCGCAAGGCTCCTTCAAAGCAACCTGAATTTGATTTGGAGTGCGTGAAGGAGACATTCGTGGAAGCTAATAAGAGCTTCATAGAGGCCTCCAGTTCAGGTAGTAAGGATCAACTAGAACCAGAGATGGATCCTTCAATGCTCACTACCTTTCTGGAGACCTGTATGAAACTGTTGCGTGAAAATAAGGCTATGAAAGGACTGCAGGAACTTATCACTAGGTGCGTTGGGTCAGGAGAACCATGCGTAGTCTGGAATCTCGGGAAACATACATCGTGAACAGGAAGGGAAATGAGATTGATAGTGCAAATTGAGGAATATGAAATGGATTAGGAAATTTTGGATCTAGGATTGGATGCGAACGTTCTACCAAAACAGACATGGGAGTGTATGGGTAAGACTGCATTGCAATGGTCCCCTATTCAATTAAGAATGGAAAATCAGCAAAATATCCTACCAATGGGGAGATTACCAATTGTAACGGTGGATATTGAAGGTGCGAGCACGCTGGCCAATTTCGAAGTGATAGAGATTATCGATGACAACAATCCCTATCCTGCGCTACTGGGAATAGATTGGGCCACTGATATGAACAGAGTAATAAATATGAAAAAGCGTTAGATGATTTTTGAAAAAAAAACCACTGCGCGTAGTGGTACCTTTAGACCCTGCGGAAGGAACACGCTACAAAGCACCGGTGCGCGACAATGAAAGTGATGACGATCTCGATCGTATATACAAGATAACCACGCGAGAATAGGATTGGGTGAACCCAACAACAGATGGTAGAATTTCATGGGAGCGACAGCTCCTACACTTTGGATTCAAATGAAGAAGTAGAACGATGGTAGAATCGCTTACACAAAGTAACCACGCTAAATTGAAACATGATGATAAGGTCACTACATTGTGTAGCAACGGAGGCAAGTGATCTACCTATGTATGATGGGTTGACATCGGTGGGTGAATTCCTAAACAAATTTGAGAGCGAGGTGCTAGAACAACAGCGGTTTGATTCTCTGAAATGGGCACTGCGCGCTATGCTCGCAAGATGGTGGGGTATGCATCAAAGAAGTTTTGAAAAGTGGCGTCACTGTAGAAGGATGATGATTATGCAATTTGGAAAACCTCTGCTGCGGATGAGAACCAGTTTTGAGGAACGAAACAGCTTGCGTGACCATCTTTCTAGATGGATACGGATGTATGGTACATAGCTCGCACAAACGCACATTGTTCTCACGATAGAAATTTATAGGAACGACATGCAGAAGCAGGAATGTTGAAGCGCGTCAAAGACCATCTCTGAAAAAGCCTTTGACAAGGTGTGCGAGGTACTGAACAAGGTCCACCATGTGAAATGCACTGATTGGGACCTGCGCGTACCAGTGGCTCGATGGGCCTATAGGACCATGTGCAAAACCTTGACCCCGCGAGTAATTCCAAGGCTGCGAAATGAAGCAAGGACTGTAATCTTTGAGGAGCAGGCGAAGCCAATAGCACCCGTAGATACAACAATCTGCGTGGAGCATGACGAGGAAGCCACATAGCTATGTGAAGCAGAACATATAAGGCTTCAGGAAGAAATTCGATGGGGAAACTGTAGACTTCACGAATTTGAAAAAGACCGGGTACGGCTAAGGGAGAAATACGCTTCAATGGACGCAGTGGTCAAAAGACTAGAAAATGAAATAAAGGAAGCATTTATCGTTAACCAAGGATGGAAAGGTAAGGTGCGGACAATCATACTAACAAATTAGAGGATTATCGTCGAGAATTAGTTAGTTTGTTGCCATGGCTAGGACCGCATATCGACAATCGCAGTAACCAAGGAAGCACATTGCACAAAGTAGAGCGCATGGTGCCGATCACCACAATGGCATATGAGGATTCTCCACGAACCACGGAAAAGGATGGGATGGAGCCTCGCACAGGTGGTGTGACCTCCTGACTAGCCGTAGGAAGAACAGTCTTAGTGCTCTAGGCAGTTGAAAGAGAGCGTGGGACTATAAATTATCCTGCTTGGGAGTTGCGCGCTTTGAGAGGTGCGCACAGGAGTAGAACTTCACAGGGTTTGCGACCGCGCATGGAGGGCTGCGCTGCCACACGGGTTGGCTGGGAAGTGACCATTGTTGTCACTGAAGATGTCCGATTTGAGGCCAAATGAAGAGGGCGGCGGGCATTTAAGATGCGAGTTATTGGCGATATTTGGGAAAATCTGTCGCCAAGAAAGCATTGATGGCCTGGAATTGGGGGGGAACTATTGAATTTGAATTCAAAAGGCACTATAAAACTCACAGGGCTAGCCAGTGAAAAACACTTGGTTATTTGAGAATTGAGTAGTTGAGTAGAGCACAGAGTGTTGTGAATCTAGCGCTAATTGAGCCCCTAATCTCGCAAGAAACCGCATACAGGGTAGAGATGATGATGGCCACTAGGGATGGTTAGGAATGGAAGGAGGAACTGCCGGTGAGGCCGTGTAGACCCCCATGGTGTAGGATGTTCCCGAGGGCGCTGGGGCAGTAACAGAAATCCATAAATCACCATGGACACCGCGACCGAAGAAGGATAAGTAGGCAATGGGACCAGTACGCATGTCCCCGAGGAATCTGCAGCACAAAACGTTGTCAATGGAGGAAAAGGGGAAGGCAGTCACAATTGAAACAGATGAGGAAGAAGAAGACTTGCAGGCCCTGGTTGCTGCGATAGAAGAAGAAGAAGAAGACGTGGAAGAGGATGTCCAACCGTTGCGCTCTATAGTGAAACTGCCCGCGTATGTCCCTCCGCGGAAAGGGAAAGCCAAGGTACCAAAGGATCTGGATGCAACAAAGAGTTCACTCCAAACCTCGCTCCTCCCCAATGGTATTGTATTTGAGGGCTCGCATCTAGGCCACATGCCCACCATGAAATTTGAAGACTGGGACCTCACGGGTAGCGAGAAGTTCCCACATTTAGAGATGGCAATCTGATGAGGCAGAATACTGAGGGGGCGGTTATCACGTTACAACCGTGAAAATGGCTGTGCAGCGTGGAAAAGGCTGGATTACTACACCTGTTATGGATACCACATTTCCACCGCGTTCCCATCACCATTTTCATCATCAAGCAGCTCCTTTGCCTGGTGCATGATGGGTATCTATGGCTAGAGCAGCCTATTCCCATCACAGTCGACCTCATCGAAAAAATTTCTCGGCTACCCTGTAAGGGAAAGGACCCCGCAACGATAGCCAGGAAAAGAAGTGATTTGGCTCTCACAGAGGCCATGAAGGCCAAGTATAAGCTGGAGAAGAAAAAGAGGGGCTACGTTATCACCAACATCAAGGAAAAAGGGGTGTGCATAGCCACCCAACTCCTGGCCAGTAAAGTGATGAGAAAATGCTGCGCCAACGAGGTACCAGCGCCAGTGGTCACATTGGCTGAACAGTGCGTGGAGGGGGTCCAGTTCAACTGGGCCAAGTTCCTCTGCGAGGAGTTTTTATTAAACTCTTGCGAGGCCCAGGAACAGGTTAAGACCTTCCACTATGCGTGGTTGCTCTTATCCATATTGCTGGTAGCGGGAGAACTGTTGGAGGATAGTTAGTTCCCGACTATTGACCGAGACTTACCAGAGACCACGAAGTACGCTTTGTTTTGGGCCACTGAGGACGCGAAATGGATTCGCGATACGAAATTTTTTTGGGTGATCATGGAGGCGAGCATCTGAATGTGGATTAACAGGAGGTCGTGCCTATCACCTACGGTGCACAATAGCCTACTGAGTTTTACAGACTTTAAGGTAGATATGCCAACATATAGAACAGGGCGTGAAAGGATCTGGCATAACAGTGGACAAAGCTACCATCTATAGCCATTGACGATGTGATCTTCACTTTATTAGAGACATGGCCTCCCGAGTGGCGCGCCCTAGATTTGGCGGAACTGGAGAAGGCGGCAGCCCAAAGAAAGAAAGATGATGCGAAGATGCGCGTCACCCAACTGGCCGAGAGAAGGCAGAACAAAAAATGGCAGCCGAGGTAAGGGCATTCCATGAAGCGGCACAGAAGGTCGTGGAACAGAAGAAGGCCGCAGAAGCAACGTAGGCAGCAGAGGCGGCAACATCACAAGTAGAGGAGGGCCCAACAACATCCTCAAGGCGGGAGGCAGAGGACACAAAAATAGTATAAGGGAGCATGGATCCAGGGACCACATCCACATAGCTCAAGTTCCCACGCATCACAGAGAAATCGGCCTCAAGGAAGAAGGTCAAGGCCTCAAAGCTGGCCATTGACCCAATCACCTTAACCGAAGGTGATCTCCATGACATCGGCGAGACAATTTGCGATGTCACCAGTGAAGCACTCCAATAGTTTATGATGGAGCATCGGACTGTGTTGGGGGCCCTTAGGGCACAACTGCAAGAGTTAAAGGTGCAGCCCCACAGGAAGGTATCCTGTCTACCCATGTCACAACAGGCACTTCAACAACAGAGCAGATGCTGCACGCGAGAACGGCCAACACAATAGTGTTGCTAGAGGGAGTGTTAGTATCAGCAGATGCGAGGGACCGAATGACAATTAGCATGATGAAAGGCCTTGGCCTTAATCTAGCTGCCCTTCCTCGGGAAATGCTCTATCAGCTACAAGATGGAATAACAACAGAGTTGCGCACTAGGGAGAACCGCGTGATCCAAGTTCTTAGTGAATAGAATATCAATATCCAATAACTCAGCTTACAGCGCGACGAGTTGGTGTCGCAGAACTAAAGGTTGATGCATATGGTAGATGACGCTTGCTGATGTGTCTCAGAGCTGGCTATCACAACAGATCTATCGGTAGGAGTGCGGATTCACAGTTTGGCAAGTGGAGTCCGTGATGCGAGAGAAGAGGCAACCAAGGTTCAGCTGGAGTTGAACCTTCAGATTTCCTAGCTGCGGTTGAAGGCGCAGCCTTCCACTTCCCTAGAGGTCAGCGATCAGCTGCTAGTGCTATTGCAACAGGGATGGAAGAGATTGGAGGTGTAACGCGCGACTGTACCAACATGTTGGAGCAGGAACTTGAGGTCCTCACGACGTTGCAGGAGGACCCCAACATCCAGCGGCTGGAGACCAAGGCACGTGAACTCCAGTAATAGTATGACAACATCAGAGGGACTGCACAGACAGTTTTCCTTACTCAGTGGCTTGCAAGGATGCAGCAAGCCAAGGCATTAAAGGAGCAGGTGGTCGTAGCGCGCCACAAGGAAGCAGTTCTCAAAGCATGTGTCTAGCCATGGATTGACGAAGCCTTCACAATCATGACATATATTGAAGGAAATCTCGTGCAGATTCAGGGGATGCATGCATAGATGCAGGGCAATATGCTGGACACAAAGGTCTCGGAAGACAGAGTGCAGCGGGTTCAACAAACAGCAGCTCATTGCGCTGTAGACATAAAGACTGTTCGGGACCAGATGGAGGGACTCCGTGCCAAGATCGCCGTGCCAACAGAGTGACTCGAGGATGAGTCGCGATGTTTGTGTTGGGGGCCTGTTTGGCATGGAATCCCCCCATAGCATGTTTTGGGGCTTAAAGCCCAAGTTTTGTGTAATATTCTTGTAAAGATTTTGCAAATTGCGGGCGCAAAGCACGAATTATGTTAGAGTCATAGGGTTGTCTGCCCTAAGTTTTGAATGTAGTGTCGGCCTACTCATGGTCCACGGACCATGGGATTGTATAAATAAAAGCGAGGCTCTAAGTTGTAAAAGAACGGAATAGGATCATAGAGAAGATGGATAGCAAAGGTCTTAGAGTGTAGAAAAGGTGCGAAGTGTGTCATGGGTCATAGGAAGAGGCTCTGCTGCTGAGTGCATAGAGGCCTAGTAGAGTCCGCAGCTGAGTGCGCGAACCCTTGCAGCTGATTGCGCAGGGTAGAGTCAAGTCTGTAACCAGAGAAGGAGATAATAAAAGAGAAGTTTGATTCCCAATCTTGTGTATCTGTTTTGAATTATTATATGGTTGATATCTTCTGCAATTATACTGTTTTATTTATTGCGTGCACTTGTATGAACGGTGAACACTGTTAAGTATAACTAAACACATAGAAATAAGCTAAGGTAAGTAACTAATAACGGGTTACTGGCAAGGACTTGGGTAATAACGTTATTTTTCCCCTGAGTAGGGCTACACGAAGGCAGCCTCTCAGGCTATGAGGTACTAATAGGTGTGCGTAGCGACGTGCGTGCAGGGTCAAACCACGAACCCACTGAAACACATCAAGACATCCCTAGGGTGTGGAAACTTGGTTGTAGCACCCTCCCATACTACTTCGGGTGAGACCTCAGCCCGCGCTCTACAGACTATTGCCGAAAGGGCCAGTAGTACCGGGATTTGTTTGGCTAAATCATCTTCGAACCTGGGTCAAGCCCCAACAAGCTGACAGGCAAGGAGTGCTCCACATTGAGTAGGATGACTTGGGACCATAATAACAAGGATTCATTTATGACAAGATAGTTCACAGAATGAGGGTGGCGTAGTGGCACATTTGGGACCCCGATATTGTTTTGCAGTGACAATTTGGATCAACAAGGAGAGGAAGTGTTTGTTCAAGCATTTCTTGATGATAAGAAACTTTTGGCTGGGAGGACTATAATATCCCCAATTTTGTGAGCATGGGAATCACTAAGGCTTTTTTTTCCCAATTTTGGTAATATTAATTATGAAGGGGAAATATTATTGGAGAAAGGTGGAAAATATTCTTTATTGTAGAATGGCAAAAAATTATTATTTTATTAAAATGGCAACAAAAGTCAATTAGTGGAAAATGTCCTCCACCAATAAAATAATATTAAAAAGGATTCTAGAAGCATGGGGAGAAATTATAAAAGGAGTATGGACTCATTTGTTGATCAACTTTTGACTATTATACTTCACCTTTCATCTTCTCTTGGAATTTTTTAGCACGAGAAGAGAAGTATTGTTTAGAATAAGAGTTCCAAATGGAATTTCCACCCTTATTTTGGAGAAATTCAAGTGTCTCCCCAGTGAGGAAATTGGAGTGTTCATTTTGGGCACTCATAGAGCTTCATTACAGAAGTATTTCCCTAGTTCTGTGCATTCCTTAGGTGGCAAGGCAATTCGAATTGTTTATTCAGGGATCATCTACAACAAAATTGGCTCTGATACCAAATGTAGGTTTTAACCCCGTACAGAAATTACCTGCATACGAATTCTAAAACACAGAAAATAAACAATGTGAGAGCATAACACATAAAACACATATACACAGATATTTTCCCCTGGATCCCAAGACTGGGACTACCAGCTTGATTTTTCATTATGTTCCTTTCAATGTTACAATACATATTTATACATGCTGAAGCATCCAATACCATGGACTGAAAACCATCGCGTCCAAAACCATGGACTAAAAACCATTGCGTCCAAAACCATGTGCGAAAATCATGCACAAAACCATAGGTAGGTCCGCCCAACCTAACATAGGGTCCCGGAAACAAAATTTTCCAGGACGTTACCTGCACCCCTCAAACCCCCTATGACCCCCTCGCTATGCAATCGACGAATGAAGGGGGGGCTCTGCCCTCCCTCTAACCCCCCGGTTAACTACGTGGGCTAGTCGTGGAAAGAATATAACACAACCCAACATTCTCCCACTTGTTGTTTTCTTTCCACAAGGGGGCCACAAGAGAGCTTAGTCATTTATCCAGCCCTGTAACGTCCATTGTTTCTCCACACCAAGAGAACTTCTCAGAGCTCATAGATTTTGTCAATGCATCTGCAGTATTTTTCAAAGTGTCCACCTTTACCATAAACACCTTTTTGTCTTCTATCATATCCCTCACAAAGTGATACTGAACATCAATGTGCTTTGTCTTTGAATGATATGCAGGGTTCTTTGCCAAGAAAATTGCACTTTGGTTGTCACAGTCTATCCTTATAGATCCCTGTACTAACCCCACACTTGAACACAATCTCTGTAACCAAACTGCTTCCTTGCTTGCATGTGCAGCTGCCATGTATTCTGCCTCTGTAGTTGATAATGCCACTACAGATTGTTTCTTACTCATCCAACTGACTGCACCTCCAAATAGGTTAAACACATACCCACTTGTAGATCTTCTCTGATCCAGATCTCCAGCCCGGTCTGCATCAACAAAGCCATGAATATCCAACACTCTGTCCAATCTTGGTCTTCCTTTGTAGAACAAACCATAACCACTAGTGCCACACAAATACTTGAAAACCCGCTTCACTGCTGTCCAGTGCTCCTTCCCTGGTTTTGACATAAACTTGCTCAATACTCCCACTACATGTGCACTGTCTGGTCTAGTACAGACCATTGCATACATCAGGCTACCGACTGCACTTGCATATGGAACACGGGACATGTCCTCTTCCTCTTCTTGTGCCTTGGGACACTCTTCAACAAATAACCTCACACCTACAGGAATAGGAACCTTCACCGGTTCACTGTCCTACATATGAAACCTCTGCAGTATTGTCTCGATATACTTCCTTTGGTTTAACCAGAGCTTCCTCTTTTCTCGGTCTCTTTTAATTTCCATGCCCAAAATATAGTTTGCAGCACCAAGATCTTTCATGTTGAATTTGGAGGATAATTGGGCCTTCAAATCCTGGATAATTCCTTTGTCATTTCCAACCAGCAACATATCATCCACATACAAGACCAGATAAATAACACGGTCACCAATTAATTTACAATACACACAGTGATATGCTTTGCTTTTGGTGAAGCCAAGTCCCCGTATAAATGTATCAAATTTCTGATACCACATCCTTGGTGACTGTTTTAACCCATACAAAAACCTCTTTAACTTGCATACTAGTTCTTTCTTACCCTTCACCGCAAAGCCTTCAGGTTGCTTCATGTATATTTCCTCTTCCAGATCCCCATGAAGAAATGCTATCTTCACATCCATCTATTCTACCTCAAAATCAAAAGCAACAACAACAAATAAAAGTAATCTAATAGAAGTTACCTTGGCAACAAGAGAAAAAATATCACCAAAATCAATTCCCGGCACCTGGGAATAACCTTTTGCTACCAACCAAGCTTTGTATTTCTCCACCTTTCCTTCTGCATTTGTCTTCTTCTTGAACACCCATTTGCTGCCAATGGGTTTCCTTCTAGCCGACAACTCCACCAGATCCCAAGCCTCATTTTTGTGCAAAGATGCCATTTCATCAACTGTGGCCACTTTCCAGAGTTTGCCTACTGCTTCCTTCACAGTTCTGGGATCATCATCAGTAATAGATAAACCAAAATTTGAACAGAAAGCAGATGCACTATACCTTTCTAGCTGCCTTCTTTCTCGAACTGATCTTCTCACACCCGAGTTTGTGTCTCTTCATCTTTTGATTCCTCCTCTGTTGTAGAGTCTGATTCTTCCTCCTTAAGCTCAAACTCTATCTTCTCAGGTTCCTTTGGTTGTACTTCATGTTTAATAACATATTTTACCTCTCTGAACACCACATCTCAACTGTACACAACCTTCCTTGTCACTGGGTTCCAAAGATTATAACCCTTTAAACCATCCTTATAACCAATAAAGATGCACTTTTCAAATTTACTATCCAACTTGGTTCATTTCTCCTTTGGAACATGTACATATGCATCACATCCAAATATACTCAGATGTGAAAGAGAGGGTTTCTTACCAGTCCATACCTCTTGTGGAGTCTTATCCACCAACTCTAATGAAGGTGATCTGTTGACCATGTAACATGCTATCTCCACTGCCTCTGCCCAAAATTCCTGTCCTAACCCGACACCATTGAGCATGCTTCTTGCTCTTTCCATCAACATCTTGTTCATTCTTTCTGCAACTCCATTTTTCTCAGGTGTGTATGGAGTAGTCTTCTGCCGTGCTATACCACACTTCTTACATAATTCTTCAAATTCCTTACTGCAAAACTCTCCATCATTATCTGTCCTCAACACCTTTATCTTCTTCTCTATCTGGTTTTCCACCAGAGCCTTAAATTCTTTAAACCTGTCAAAGACTTCAGATTTCTTCTTAAGGAAATATATCCATGTATTCCTTGAGAAGTAATCTATAAATGATAAATAGTACACAGGCTTACCCCGTGATGGAACCTTCACAGGTCCAAACACATCACTGTGCACAAGTTCTAATATATGTTTCACCCTCTTACCACCAGAGGGGAAACTCACCCGATTCTGCTTCCCATATACACAATTTTAATAGAAATCCAAATCCAGAGAGCTATTACTCATACCTTCTACCATACCTTTACCATGAAGTATTTGAAGACCCTTCTCTCCAATATGTCCAAGCCTTTGATGCCACAACATGGTCTTCTCTCCAAAGACCACTAGATTTTCTGCTCCAATTTCAAGGACCACAGAGCTGTTGCACCCATCAACAATAGTGCTACCTTGCAGCTTGTACAGAGTTCCAATCCAAACTCCCCGCATCAATACCAGTGCTCCCCGAACCATCTTACAGGTATCCTTCTCGAACACTGTTTTTACACCTACATTATCCATCTTGCTTACAAAAATCAGATTTCTGGCCAATGCAAGAATATGCAGAACACCCGGAAGTGTTCTAACCCTTCCACCTTGCAACTTCAACTTTACTTTTCCGTGACCAATGATTCTAGCCTTCCTATCATCCCCTAAGAAGACATTACCACCATCATATTTCTCATAATTGTAGAACCACTCTCTGTGGGGAGTGAAGTGAAAGGATGCACCTAAGTCAATCAACCATGCCTCATGATCTACATGTGTACTTGAAGAAGCCAAGTACACATCCCCACGTTCATCTGAGGTGGTTTTCACCTCTGAAGAAGGAGCATCATCAGATCCCTTTCCTTTATCAGGAGCGTTAGATTTACAGTCCCTTTTGTAGTGCCCTTCCTTTCCGCATTTCCAACACACCACCTTTACAAGTGTCACACGGAATGAGTCGATCTTGCAGACAAGCCTAGAATCTAAAGAGACCTAGTGACAAGCAAGCCAATCACAAACTATCTTTCTCTAAATATGCATTTATAAACAAAGGAAAACAAGTGTTTTAGGCCTACCTTGGGTCCAATGCAAGTTTGTGGAAGTCTCGCTCCTTTGATCCAAGTGAGCTCTCTGGTTGCGAATCTGCAAACACAAACAAGCAAACAAATTAAATAGCACCTGAAAAGCCAATATCATAAAACATATTTAACATGAAGATCAAGGAATTCATGAAACAAATGACATAAGAAAATTTGTTGAGAAAAATGAATCTGATTGTATTAATTCAAATCAAAGAAGAACTTTACAACCTGTGCCTTGACGCTGTACAAGCTTCTCCCAGGGTCCAACAAGAAGTCTCCTCTACTTTGACAAGTTTCACTCCCTTCCCAATGAAGCCAAAAAAGGTATGTGATCTCTCCTCTCAAGCTTTACTAGGAAGTCTCAATTCCACCAACATTTACCCTCAAAAATGTTCAACTTCTAACCTCCTTAGCAACCAGCCCAATGCCTTAACTTATAGTGCAATGGAGGGAAGTTACTAGGTCCTCCTTCAAAGGGATAAAGCCCTCCTTAAAAGGGATAGCTCCTCTCATCAAGGGATTAGCTCCTTCTCTTTTGGGATGCATGAACCACCTAAGAGCAGCCAATCCACGTCAAAATTTCTTCTAGAATCATCTAGAATTAACCCAAAGTGAGTTTTTTAGAATAAACTTGCGCCTTTTTGACTTTCACAGGGGTCCGCACCCACTCCTTTAGGGACAGAGCAGGTAGGTCCACAGTTTTTGTAAACAGGAGGTGTGGGACTGCAGGAAACAGTGAGAGAAAGTGCGGAACCAAAGCTTTGTTGATTTTTAATGTCTTTCTCTCATTTTCAAAGCTTGACTTGAAGAGCTGATGTCTGAGACTTGCTTAGGAGGACAGTATAAGTGATGATAGACCCATACTGACTACAAATAATCATGGTGACGATATTTTTGTGTAACAGATTGCCCCCTAAAGTGCAAAGTCTGTAGTAGATGAGGATTTCATTTATCATTTAGGAAGAGTGAAGTACTTTATCATTTCGAGGATCATCTTGTGGAGAGCCCGGTTGGAACCTGTAAAAAACATTCAATGCAAGATATATATATGAGATCATATCATCGCTGAGGTAGGCATTCCCATACTCAGATCAAAACTGACTTAGAAAACTAACTACTGCTCTGATACAGGAATGATCTTGTAATACATCACAAGTATAGACTCATGTGGACACAGTATGGACGCAGCCATCTATTTATGAATAATCCATCATATAATGAATACAAAATTCCTTGCAGCCTGGATTGCAGAAACTAGATCCAGGGTCTTCATTTCTACTTCTTGAAACAATACGATTCTATCCATGCGAATGAATGTGTTGATGTCGAACATGGTAGAAACCACTTGATTACCAGTCAATGATGTAAACTATTAACAAGTGTGAGAGAAACCACCAGTGATGTCAATGGCTCTCAAAGTACCCAGTACAATCCATGAGATGTGAATAAATGTGTTGATGTCGAACATGTCACAGAATCCTTTGATCGAAGGTCAATGATGCAACCTGTCATCAAAGGCGAGAAACCTACCATTGAGGCATGCGGATCCCAAGGTACCGACAATTTCTAGATAATGAGCTGAAGTCGATAGAAAGCGATCCGTCGCAGGCAAGCCTACAACACGAAATCATAGATCAAGTTGAAGAAATTTAGTTGCAAGGACTGACTCAGGGATGGTCAAGATGGATGACAGATATTTTGCAGATGAATGGCTTATTGGTAGTGACCTCTTGAACACATAATGACACAACAGATGGTTTGGTGACAATTGACCCAAAGTTAATACCCAGAAACCGGCTGAAGACTTTCAATGTGGTTTGATCAACTGTTAGGCAAAGGATTTCCCAACCCAGGTGAATAAAAGTGTCGTGTTCAAGAGTGGTTACAAAGTATGACAAACATGCTCATTTTTCTCTCTTTTCCCCCACCATTTCAGGCAAGTACCTCTTTATTTTTGACAAGCTTGAGGAGGATAACATTTGCTTGATTATAAGCTCATCCTTTGGATGAGTCCAACTTAGTTTAAATTCGAACCCTAAGAAGGAGTGGTTCGTTCTTGTTCGTAATTGAACAGGTCCTTTACTGTGAAATTTTAACGAGTCCAATATAGGAGAAACTTGGCGTTTTTTCAATTTTAGAGAGTCTGAAAAAACTTAAGAAGACTCCAGGGTTGACCTTTTTCGTAAATTTGTGTCTCCCGAGCCCGAAAATGTATAAAATAATACTTGAGAGAACTGCTTGATCTTTACGACCAAGGAGTACTTTTCGTAATTAGTGCCCTTGATCCAAAAAAGTAAAAAAATGATCAATGACACGTCATTTTATAACCAATATCGAATTTGAAACGACAAAAATCCGGCAATCTTTTCATGTTTTTACGGTCAGAAAAGAGCTGTAAGTGGACCGTATTTTTAGTTCCGTTTTAACGAGTTTAAAAAGAAAAACTCGGCGATCTTTTCATGTTTTAGGAGTCAGAAAAGAGCTTAAAGGTGACTCTAAATGTTTTTTCGTCGAAAATGATAGATTTCGCTTGAATAATCCGTTATCCTGAACAAAAATGCAAACATTACTCATACCTGTTTGAAATGGATAAAAATGCTGCAATAATTACCTTTCCAAAGTGAAACATAAAGAAATTTGCAATTTATTTACTCAAAAAACTTATAAAAAGGGATTTCGTCAATTCATTTTTACCGTTTGAGATTTGGGTGAGAAAATAGTGCTTTTGTTCAAAAAACTTCCCATGAAGATTGCGGAAAATCCAACCGTCGGAATCGAATGCCATCTTCTCCAATTAATCCACATCATCCTACTCTTCATTTTTAACCGTTTCATTTTTTGTTTTAGGCTTTTATTTCATTTTTTGGGAGGGTTTTTAGGCTAGAAACCCGCGCGCAGGGGCCCGCAGGCGTAAGACTGGCAGCCCGCGGACCCCGCATTTTTCTCAATGGGGAAAAAGTCAGGGGTCCGCACCTTCCATGTAGGCAAGGTGTCGACCCACGCACTGTCTCTAAAACAGAGTGTGCGGTCCCCGCAGCAAGGGTTTTTAACCCAAAAATTCTCAAATTTGACCCAAACAAATTAATTTCTAGCATTCTAATTTGTCTTTTTATTGGATGTAGAGTGTTCATCGTGCTAGATTGGCGTGAACGAGAGCATGAGGATGTGGATCTTGCCGCGTTGAATCACCAACCTTCGATCGATGCATTGAAGGCATGTGACTTGTACAAATTCTAGGCCATACCTGGCATGAGGGCCCAGATGGATTTCTTACAGTGGCTAGTTGACAGATGGAGCATACAGGATCAGTGCTTCTTCATTGGTGGCCACCAGCTCGAAATCGAGCCGGAAGACATATATTTCTTGATCGGTTTGCCTAAGAGAGGCGAAGACTTGACTCTATTCGGGACTAGGCCAGGTGGCCAGTCTGTCGATAGCCTCCGGCTAGAGTTCTGCAACAACCAGGCTAGAGACAAAGGGATAGACATTAAACCCATATCCCTTCCTGAACTCATGGTGATCGCGTTTACTGTCACCCGACTTTGCGAGAGTGCCGCATTACATATTGCCACCAGATCCCAAATGCGAATGGCAGTTGACTGCTTTCGAGGCATCATCTTCAACTGGTGCGATGCTGTGTTGGCCAATGTAAAAGGCCAACTGACTAGAGCCAAGAACGGACAATTGAAGACCTTTGGTTATGGGGCTTTAGTTGTGAGCTTTGGTCTGGAGAGGGTTCCCATGTTGATCCCACAGCACCTTACTGTTGGAGCTGGGCTTCCTCGAGAGCCCAAACTGATGCGATGGGTTGCAGTTATGGCCCGTCATTTGAACGAGGGGACAGAGGTTGTTCGATTCAAACCTGAGTATTTCCAATGGTTGGAAAACCAGGTTTTTTCTATTCAGGACTTCCCTTACGCTGGGGTATATTTTCGTGGTGACCCAGACATGGCTTTTCCACCAGGAGAGCAATGGGATGACTCAGGTAAAATCATTTTCAACATTTTCCTATTTAATTTTTTTTATTATTTTTCTATCGTCCCAAAACTGATAGTAAAAGTTTCAAATGCAGATGTGGGTCCACAGTGACCAGCCGCTCTCCGGCCTTACGAGAGGAAACAACCAGTTGCAGCCGCGCCAGCCCCACAGGACGAATCAACAGAGGTTTTGGCCGAGTTGGAGAGTCATCTAGAGCGCTTGACAGGAGATATTCCGGAGACCAGCATAGATGACATTCCTCATCGACTTCAGCGCTATGTGATTAGGGTCCCAAGACCTTTTAAGAGGTTCCTTTGCAAGGTGGCCCGTGCAGTGGTTTCTTATCGAGATCATCACCAGTGATAGGATGATCGCCTATTGTGGGCACACATGACATTTTTGCTTTTTGTACTTATCATTTTTGCCGATCATAAGGTGTTTTTCAACCTATGATCAAGGACGATGTATTTTTTGACACACTCCTATATATGTATCTCTATTACCGGCTTATATTGTAAATCATGTTATGGAATGGCTTTAAATTTACATGTATGATTATTGCAAATGTCTACTTAACATTCGAGAAGCAATTGCATCTGCTAATGTATTTAAAGATCTTGGAATATGTTGATATTCAATATAATCAAATTCACGTTCCAAGAGATGCACTCTCAAAAATAACCTTAATAACACTGGATTTCTAATGGCATACACTCTATTAAGCTGTAATACAATGAGTTCAGAATCTAACCTCACTATCAAACTCCGAATCCCAAATGAAATAGATTCAGATAATAACTCAATCACTGTACTATACTCGGCAATGTTGTTCGTTGTTTGACCGAGGCTTACCCCATGCATAGATACCAACTCGTTAGAGGGCGAATAGATAACCCAAGCTGCGGAAGAAATGTTCCATGTATTACGACAAGCACCATCAGCGAAACCAATGTATGTTTAGAGAGGCATCGAAATTTGCAATACCAAGAGTAAAACCAAGATAAGAAGGAATGATGACAAAAAACACTCTCTAAGCTAAGAACACTTTTTAAATTAAAACACACCAGCTAGAAAGAAAAACTATCCTAACTAAAAATTCTCCATACCCATTCTTTAAGCATAATGCCTTTTCAGGTAAAGACTATTTCTGGGTTTACCTAAAGAGTCCCCGTTAAAGTCTACCAATTCATAGGCCCCTTTTTCTAGCTTTCGCTTGACAACATAGGGACCATGCCACATAGGAACGAATTTTCTAGCACCTAATTTATCATTAGCTTGATCGTAAACTAAGACTAGATCTCCTTCTGAAAAATTTCGAGTGGTCATATTTCGATCATATTGAGCTTTCATACGTTTTGCGTGAGTCTCGATCGCCAATGCAACACCACGTCGATTCTCATCTAATTGAGCCAAGTATAACAAATGTTTTTCCTCTTCGAAAGTGGCTGGAAGTAACTCGATGGCCATTTGCAATGACGGGATTTCGCATTCAATGGGTAACACAACTTCCAGACCATAAACTAGTTGGAAAGGAGTGAACCCTGTTGATGTTTTTACTGAGGTACGATATACCCAAAGCGCTGAAAATAGCATGTTATGCCAATTCGACCGATGAATCCAAATGATTCGTCGGATCATGATGACTAAAACTTTGTTTATGGATTCAACCAAACCATTAGCTTGTGGATAATAAGGAGTTGAACTATTGTGACGCAAACCAAGCTGACCTGTAAGTTCGGTCATCATAACGTTTCGAAAATGATGCCCATGATCAGTGATAATTTCTTGTGGGACACCAAACCTAGCAATTATATGATTGAACACGAAAATTGCAGCTGTTTTGCCGTCTGCCTCAAATGTAGGCATCGCCTCGGCCCACTTGGTAAAATAATCTACTGCAAGGATGATATACGCATGCCCCCCGGCCGAGTGAGGGTTACATGTAATAAAATCGATACCCCATTTGGAAAAAGGACCAACGACAATTATAGGGTAGAGAGGAGCAGGTGGAGCGTGCATCTTTCGATCAAAAATTTGGTAGTTGTGGCATTTTCGGACCGCGTTAATACAATCTTTAAACAAGGATGACCAAAAGTAGCTAGCGCGCAATATCTTTTGGGCTGTGGCATACCCAGACATATGACTGCCACACGCTACAGAGTGACAGTCATTGAGAACCCTTTCAGCTTCCTCGTGAGTTAAACAACGTTGAAAAACAGAGTCCGCCCCACGGCGATAAAGAGTATCTCCAATAATCCTGAATTGTTGGGACTGGAATCATATTTTCTGACGTTCTGACCTTGGAATTTCTGGCTGAAAGGATTGGGTCTAGAGATAAACGATGATATCTCCATACCATGGATCTAAAGTGCTGATTAGAAACAAGGATTCGTCCGCAATGGGCTCTTCCGCCATAGTTTCCGTGTCAGCACGTGGGAAGTCACACATTAACTCCGCAAAAACTAAAGATTTCTTAGACTTAGATTTTTCAAATTCCAAGTCGAACTCCTGCAGGATAACAATCCATTTAGATTACTTGCCCCCTAGCAATTGCTTGGTCAAAATGTAGATCATAGGGTTGCAATAAGAAATTACTATAGTTTTACATAGTAAAATGTAGTGACGAAAACGTTGGACAGCTTGAACAACTGCGAATGCCAATTTCTCCAAATGTGAGTATTTTAGCTCAGTTGGATTTAAAGTTCGACTAAGGTAATATATCACATGTTCAATACCGAATTCATCTTCTTGAACTAAGACCATTCCAATGGTGGAATGAGAGGCGATGAGATACAAGAAGTAATCTTGGTTGTAGTTGGGAGGATGCAATAACGGTGCATGGGTCAATGCGTGTTTTAGTGCATCAAAAGATTTCTGAGCTATCTCATCCCAATAGAATGGAGTATTCTGTTTCAACAACCGGGTAAAACCCTTTGTAACCTCGGCGTAGTTAGGAATGAATCGTCGTAAAAAGTTTGCTTTCCCTTGCAAACTTTGGAGTTGGAAAAGACTCGAAGGAGGAGGCAATTTGACAATAGCTTCGACCTTCGAGGGATCGACGCGAATGCCAGCTTTCGAAACAACAAACCCCAGAAATCGACTCGTTTCTATACATAAAACACACTTGTGTGGATTCAACCGAATCCGATAATGCCTACACCTCATAAAGATTGCTTGTAAATTGGATGAGGTGATCAGCTCGTTAAAATGAATGAGCAGGCAAATCATCGAGATAGGGTTGCACAATGTGCTTGATGTCATGAAACACATAAGACATGGCCCTTTGAAACGTTGCTCCCGCATTCTTGAGCCCAAAAGGTAATTTGCAATAAGCAAATGTCCCCCATGGACAAATGAAAACCGTTTTTGGTTGATTGGCAGGTAGAATATTGGTTTGATTGTATCCGGAAAAACCATCCATGAAGGAGAATATTTCGTTGTCGGCACAATCATCAATGATTTGATCGATATAGGGAGTTGGGTAATTGTCCTTTGGATAGGGTCGATTAATGTCCCTATAATCGATACATATTCTTATTGTCCCTTGTTTTTTCTTAACCGGAACAATATTCGATACCCAATCCGTTAACGGGATCGGATAAATGAAACCTGCTTTGAGTAATTTTTCAACTTCTGCTTTAATAGCAGCAGCTTTTCTTAGGTGAATCTGACACAAACGTTGCCGGACGGGTTTAGCGTCCTGGTAAGTCTTGATTTCATGGACAAAAATCGCAGGATCAATTCCTGGAATTTCCTCATAGGACCAGGCAAACACGTTGCAGAATTCTTGAAATAGGGCCTTATATATTTGAATTTCGTCTTCTGTACACGAGGCACCTATATGAATGTTCTCAACAATCCCAGGCTTAACCGAAATGTCAATAGAAATAGTTCGAGAGATGTTTCCCAAATTTAACTCTGAATCATGATTTTTCATTAGATTCTGAGTTTCCTTGACATATTCAGTCGTAAAAATTGATGAAAAATCATTTTCAAAACGATCATTCTCGGGTAAGAATGAAGATCTGTGATGGAGATCTTCCCATGGTAAATCATCTACACATAGGATTTCACAAATTTGCTCATCAGAGTGAACAAGTTCAGAAAACGTGATTGAATCCGAGCTTGATGTGAAAAGTGATTCCTCACGGACCATTATAGTAGCTTCCTCCTTCTACCTTAGTGTTGACCATGGATAGTAAGGGGGTATGCTTATAGGTTGTTAATATTGGTGAAAGCTGATTTCAAATTAATAGACACGATGTCTTGATTTTTGGAACATGTGACTGACTGTGTATGAATTATATGTCGCTTACATGTTGATTTCATGATACCTACTTACATCCTTGTATGTTAGGTTACATTTTTGAATATTTTGATTACATGTATCAGTCTTGTAGGTTGATTACAAGAATTGATCACTTATGTTCGACTACATGCATTTATGCATAGGTGTAGTTGATTTGGCATTGCTTATGCATATTGTTGGTTGCATGTGGCAATGTGTACAATGGAGTAATGGTTGTTGTCATGCATGAGGTCATGGTTTGTGTACTTGATATGGTCATGCATTGATGACTGAACTCTAGCTAGAATGATGCGTATATGGTTTGGTACTCATTTTTTATGTGTGTATATGTAGTTGTTATGCATGTATGGTCTTGGTTATGATTATGCGTGTATAATAGGTAAAACATTCCTTGTGAAGTCATTGTATGCCATTTAGGTCATCATGGTGCTATTAGATGTTATGATGCTAATGTGTTGGCTGAGATAGAGCAGGAGATGCAGATCATTATAATGAGGTTGAAACATTGGACTCTGGGGTAAGAGCAGATCATCATACATGTATTGTATGTTCGACATGTAGGTATGTAAGTTAAGGATTTTATATGAATTAGGTTTATGTACATGTATTTTGATGTTATGGTTACATTCATGATAGATGATTAGTGTAGTTATATGCACATGTGTCCGATAGTCAAGAATGATAGTAACTTGTAGTTGTATGCATTTCTATTGTTGTTTTATATTAGATAACATGATGATTATGCTATATGTTGCTGATTAGTATGTTATAGATTAAGTTTTTGATTGTTATATGACAATTAGCTTGATTATTCAGTTTTATGTTGTTGATGAGCATGATATATAGCTTATTGTTGTTATATGCTATTAACTTGATGATTAGGGTTATTTCATTGAGACATTGATGTTATAATTTGGATTATTCATATGCGTGACGGTTATGTTCATTGCCTTGAATATCTTGATGTTATATGTATTGTGTTAAATTGGTTTGACCTATGCATATGGTTATGGTTGCGATACTTAGGTATGAGCTGACATATTTTTTATATAGTGTCATACTAATCTAGATTGACTTCGCATATGCGTGAATGATAATTGTGTATGAGTATATCATGATCTTATGAGTGCTTGAGATGATGTGTTGTAAAGTTATATTGTGCTAACTAGATTGATTGTGCAGACAAGATCACCTCCCCTGAGATACATTAAGGTATCAGTTGCTTATGTCATATATCTGGTGCTTGACTATTGATTATGTCATCTAGTTGATTTATTTAACATGGTATGAATGTTTGATGAATTGCATAATATGAGTATGTGTTCAAATGATATTGTTTTAAGATGATTATACTAAAATATATGTATTGAGACAATTGATATGTAATTGAGTATAGTAAGTGATAATTGTAGTATTATGACTGAAGACTATGAGTTGACTATGGATTATGACACGATTATTAGTCTTGGTAACAATTGATTTCAAATTAACAAATATGATTGTCTTGATATTTGGAACATGTGGTTGACAGGTGTGAGCAGTTGCAAGGTAACATGCTTGGTATTAGCATGACAAGGTAATAGTTGATGTGTCTATATAACTAACAGTTGGGTGGTAAGATAGCATATAGTAAGCCTCGATTCCAACAAGGTAAAAAGGTAAAAGAAAGGAATTGGGTAAGAATTACTTTAGATATGTTTGGAAACCCTAATTTCGAACGAATGAGTGCTTTGCACACAGGAAGTCTTCTTAACCTTGATTTTGTTTGAAATTATGTGGATATGTTCTATATTTATGAACATGTACTTGACAGGTATATTAGCTAGCCTTCAGCTACAGGTGGATCTATTAAAGGATTGGAGTCCCTTGAGAGATGATGTGGATGTGTTCAGTTGCAAGCAATGTGCTTGGCACAACAAGATGAGGTAATTGGTGTATTTTTATGTTTATTTATGCACTAATAGTTATGTTTTAATGAAAGCATGATGTAGGGAGTTGCATGGCAAGAGAGGTTGCCATGAAATCTTGAAGAAGGCTTGGGTTGAGCTTTCCCTGGGAACCATGGGGATTGAGTCATGGTGTTTGTTGTTAGTCTTGTGCTTTTGGTCTTTTATGAATTTTTGAGCTTGATTTGCGGCTTTGTTTATGTCTAGTGTATGGCCATACCACTTTATTTGTACAGTCATGTTGTTATTCATTTTTATGGTCTTCTTCTTGCTTGTTTCTTGTCTTGCATTTTTTATGTTTTGAGTATTGGGAATTGGTTGGGAAAGGGGAGAGTTGATGGAAATCAGGAGAGATTTGTGGTACCCAACCGATGATGTAAGACCCAGATGAAGCTTTGTGCATGAGCAAGCGTAGCAGAAGGTAAGACTATGAAAATTGGTTGGATTGGTTGGGTCCATTGTGGTAAATGGACAATAGTAGTGCAAACACAAGAAATGTAACTAGAAAAGGTAAAGTAAATCGATCAGAAGTGGCATATGCTTTGGCTATGTTGGGAACTTTTTCTCTCAATGCCTGTGCATAAATAAGGAAGTTCTCTTAACTTAGACCTTATTTATCTGGTAATTATTTTATGATCATGATTATGTTGAAGTTTGAATATGTATACATGAATGTATGTATGTCGTTGTCTGACAAGGTGATGATTGTTTTATGATAACGATTATATATGTATGTAAGTATGTATCTATGTCAGTGTCTGATAGGGATTGTCAGGGATCATTCTTGCGAAGGAATAATTGCTTACGCAACTAAATGACATGAAGAGGTTCCTAGTTCATGAGGAATCAACTGGTAAGAGTAGACACCACAAATATACGAGGTCAGTATCATGTGGATATGATTTGGTATTGTATACTTGTGTTATGCCTATGTTTATGTTATGATACGTAATGTTGAAGGATACATCAACAAAGTGAAAGTAGTGTGGTTTGCTGTAAAGCCCTGGAATTTCAAACAAGATATAACTATTCCAAATATAAGAATATATCAATTTGGTGTTGAGTACTTACCTGATGTTGAGTACCTACCTGGCTGTAGATGCTTTTAATTTTCTCCAGTTCCCACTCCCGTTACCAAAGGACCAAAAACCTCCCAGCCAAACTAGGTACAGTCTCAGCACCCAGCCCGAAAATACTTCAAATTCGAAGTATTTTGGCCCCTGTGCCCAAAAGTCTCAAGAACAACTACTCAAGCTCCATTATTCTCTATGTATACCTCTTATTAGTTCCTCCTCTGCCTCCTTCTACGTCCCAGAATGTCCCCCCTTCTACGATACCCTTCCTCCTTTCATGCCCTCAGAGACTCCTCCACTGCTTCCTCTTTTTTTATTGTTTTAATTTGATAAGTTCATAAGTTGTAGAGGTGGTCACTGCCTTCTCCCCCTCTCAATTTTCTGACCATGCACTCTTATTTATGCATTATCTCATTTATCATAATGTTATGTTTCACTATTGTTTAAATCGAATTATTTTCATGGTATTATGGTTTTATATATTCTTCTCTTTATTACATTCACTATTTAATATATATATATATATATATATATATATATATATCCTTTAATTTTATATAGTAGAATTATATATATGTATTATGGTGGTGGTACGTATATCATTTACTCAACTATATTCTTGTAAGTTAGGTATTCATTTCAATAGTTAATTCGTTACCTAAATATGGACATTTTTTAATATTAACTAATATATATATACTAGTGCAGTGCAGGTGATGCATGCATATATAGCTACCATATGCATGTCTCGTGTGCATGCTAATATCTCTATGTCCCCATTAATTTAAGATGGGTCCTTACATACACCCCTCCTTTAGAAAACTTTGTCCTGAAGTTAGGGTATATAAAGTATTAATAATTATTTAGCGATAAGTATAATCATGTAAGGATTATGTTCCATAATTGGATTTTCGTTTAATGTGAGGACACTTTAAAATTTATATTTTGAAAACTTATAGTAATTTTTTTTTTTGTTACAACTTTATTATCCATGCTTTGTCCCAGTCGGGTACCCAAGCTATTCTAAAATCATCCTATCCTTCCTAATCTCTTCCACTCCCATCCTATCCTTCCTCTACTGGAGTATGCCATGGCTTCAGCTATACTGATCTGTGTCGACTACATCGACTTGATTTCTCAGTAGGCATCCGGAAGTCATCATCACATATCTAGGGGAGCGTGGCTCACATAGTCCTTTCATGACTCCAGGATTTGGAGGATAAACGGTGGGTAACACCTCCACCCCTCCCTGTAGGACCAGGGTTATCACCCTATTATGGAATCTTATTGAGCCTCAATTGTTCTTGAAACTTTTGTCATCACGTGGTCATTTTGGTAACGATGCTATCTGCAACATAAACACTTGTCCATACATTATCAAATAAACAATTTCTATATAATTCATACATGTTATCTACAATATAACATACTTGGCCATATTTAGCTCATGTCATTAGCTTTCATGTTAACCTGTAATTATTCTTTTATTTCTAGCTCATCAATCATATCCATATGCATTAATGAGACAAATTTAAAGATATCTTAATTCATAACATAATTCATAATTTATTTTTATAGTAAGTTTCATGTTGGTATTTATATCCTAACAATGCTAATTAAATGAAGGTTGTAGAGCATTTGAAACAACATCACAAGATGGAAGACAACTAAAGTCGCGTACTGAGTAATGCATCATAATTTCAGATTGAAGTAATTTGTAAAATTGGTTCTCATTGCTACTTGAAGTTGCATAGAGATATGCCCAATTGAGCAGATAATTTGATCTTTGTGCTTATTTGGGCATGCCTTTCCTTAGCACATATTTAGCATGCGAATCTTGGTAACAATATGTGAATTGGATAAAGATTAGTTGGATGGTTTGGTAAAAAGGTTGGATATGCCCAAATTTTCGGCACATATATGTTTCTGTTATGTTCTAACCTCTCTGAAAGCATTTGTTCAAATCGTATTTTACCTGTTCTAAAATAGAGGACAACCTTTAAATCTTTGCTTAATGACCTGGAAAGTATTTAAGCAATATGGCTATATATATCTATATATATATATATAGGTATATCTATTTCAATTACTGATAAAAATATTTCTGAAGGAATGGCTATTCCTATATCTTGAAAATGGCATTGAGTTTAAAATTTAATTATTAAAATAATTTATTTAACATTTAATATCCTTGTAGGTGGTGCAGAGTAATCCTTTGTGACTTTACTTGGGTCATTTTATTGTAATGAGTCTGATCACACAATGTGGATGAAAACTTCATCATTGAAACCCTTGAAAAAGACATTAAGGAAGCAACATTAGTAGGGTTAGATGTGCCATGGAGATTGTTGAACTAGACATCACAAGGTTGGATTGCAAGAGGTTTTTTTAAAACCTCTGGTTCACATTAATGAGAATCCTCCTAAACATGAATTTAATCAAGGGTTTAAAGTAGAGTCACCCGGATGGATTACAATTGATAGGAAATGACAATGAACAAACACTTGTCAGTTCTCGATGGATTTTTTTTATTTTTTATCTTCAGACTGCTCACGTACTTAACAATTGAAAATCTCTGACCAAAATTCAATTTAACCGGCACAATGAAATTAATGTGTTGTTGAAATATTTAAAATGTCATGGAAGAGAAGTTTGCAGTCATAGATGTAGAAATGAAGAATGATAATGAGTTTGTTTGGAAGAAAAACACTTGGTACTGATATTATTATGCTCCAAAACGTTGTGGATATGAAGGTTTCGTAATTGACAAAATCAAAGAAATTTAACAATTCTCTCATTGCTAATTTGAGTGAAAGTGATATAGTGAAAACTCAAAGACTAATTTTTTTTTTTTTTTAATTCGATAGAACCTTTCCCTTTCCAAATGGTGAATTATTACAAGTCTAAATATAAAATGAGGGAAAGCATTTCTCATTCTCCTTTTATTGGGCCCTTCACAGATTGACACGGATTAGAAGTCTCATCTTAAACAACAGTCTAATGAATTAGTATTGAATGTGTGGAAAAGTGCAACTGATTCTTGTAGACATATTATGTAGATAGTCAAAACAGTTATAGAAACAGAGGATGGAGGTATTGATAAGACTGATCCATTGGTAGATGAACCTGAAAAGATTAAGAGATTAGCTTAGTTTACACCAGAAGCCACCTACCCATAGAAACTTAATGACCTTATTTTTCTAAAAAAAATAAATTTGTGACTGATGGTTATCAACAAGCAATGTAAATTGCTCAGTTTAGCATGAAGATAGTGGATAGGTGTGCAAGCAAACTAAACATTCATTTTAGAATTTCAAAAGAGTGGTGAAATTATTGTCATTAGCATGGATATATAATGTGATTATACTAGGCAGATTTGTCTTACGAATGGGAAATTTGAAGAGGGGTAAATTGGTGAAGACTAACATAGAAATAGAGGCTGATATCACCCAACAGAGTGCTCATATGAAGCTAGAATCTTCATTAGTCCCCGATTCTTCCGTCCTCTATTTAAAACATTGTTGACCTCTGAAGTTAGGCATGTGTTCTTTTATTTTTAGAAACCGATGATGCTGAGTTAAAAATTCCCAAGTGAACAGTCACACCATTTCTTTCCACTATTGGTGGCTTATATATAGTTATACTTTCTATATTATGCAAATCTATAGTATTTAAAGCAGCTGAAGCACCCAATGCTGAACTTCTCTTAGAAACAACGTCCTTTGTTGAAGATTCATCAAATGTCAAAGGATACTTTGTTTCAACCTTCTACCCTTCAGTCTCTAATAGACCAATGTACTCCCTTTCGTAGGTAATATACTTGGTTTTTCTCCATCCATGCAATGGAAGGAACCTCTCTCATTGTCCTGAGATTCATGGTAAAAAGCCACAACATATCAGTTCTGCAAATCCAAGTGTGTTTCTTCATCTATTAAAGTGTTGCCTTCAAACATTGAGGAATCATTAGTGTCTTCTCTAATTGTTTCTACATAAGAGCTGAGAGATTCTCCAACATCAGAATGTACATTTTGAAATTCTTTTCCCAAAATACTATTTTGTAAAATCTCAATTCTATGAGTGTTAATAGGAGACAATAACCTGCTCTCCCAGAAATGTCAGGAGCACTATCTTCATCTCTGTAACTACCACGCACTAAATCAAAATCACTAAATCACTAGAATTATCCAACTCAGAGTACCACTCTTGCTTTAATTTATGTGCTGCTCATGTAGATAACTATGTCTTGCACACCAGCTCGGCCATTTCCATGCTCAATAACATCTTTTACAATATGGTGATCGGTTCTTTTGGCTCTTGGTAAATTACTCTCATCCACCATGGATCCATCATAAGCATATTATTATTACTCTTTCTCAATTTGTTTTATGTTCTTGTTTTGTTTTTGGTGCATCCTTGTTGTAAATAGCATGTTTTCAGTCTCCCAAGAGATCTCACTCTGTCAGACTTGCTCATTATTTGTTTCATTTTTTTTTTTTGAAACTGAAAGACCAAGTACTTTTGTGCTGGCCCTTAGAGATTCCTGAAGATGATACAAAAATTAATTAGAGTAATAGCATATGTACAGTTGGAATACTGATTAAGGAGGCACTATCTACCAATGTTTTTGGGTTAAAGCAAGCTTTGAAAATTGCATTGGTAGAAGAAACATAAGCTTGCAGGTAAAACCCTTGACCCCCTAAGCAGCGAGCCTTACTGCTTGGTATTGACATCTCATAAACTCCTCATCGTAAATAACACTAGCTTCAGAGGTCCACTGACCATTGCAGTCTATCAACTGTGTATTCATATTTCTCATATAACCATTGAGTACTTGTTATGGCTATATATCTAGACTAGGAAACAAAGCTATTCATGGCAAGTGATTCTCCGTGTAATAAACCCTATGGGCCTCACAGCAGTAGACTCAAACAACTGGAAATTTATGCATAGGAGAAGTGGAGCTTCAAGAACTGAGCATGAGCTATAACACTACTCTATTACATGCAGCTTTGAGTTGACTCCTCTGTGCATAAATTTCTTATCCAATGCGTCGTCAGTCATATCTTCAAATTGCCAGACCAATAGTAGATAGCTGTTCTATAAACCTCAAACAAATTATGATGGAAATACCACTACTGTAAACTCACAGCAGCACACACTAAACCAACATGCTATATTGATCTCTCCAGATGTAGTCATTCGAGATATTGAAATCTCTATTACACCAAAGTTAAAATTACTTTTCTAAGAACAATAAACCCATGTCGTTTCTTTGGCCCACTCCACACATTTTAAGAATCCTAAGTTATGTTCATTTCTAATAGTGATTTTAGTAACATTAAAAGGATTCTCAGATGAAAACCCAACGTAACTTGAATTTCTATGAATTTGCGAATGGTTTCAAAGTGCAAGTCACTGATGGTCCTTGAATTCGATAATTGATCTGCAACATCGATGAGGTTAGGGGGAATTACGATAAATTTGAGGACATAAAATCGGCGGAAATCATGTCCATCCCGAATATGTGGCGGGCCTCATGTTAAGTACGTCCATACCATTTTTATCACTGCTAAATACTGTCAGCAACGGCGACCGACAAAAGATGATATGTTTATAATATTGTAACTAATACAAGTCATTACATACTAATATATGCCTACGATGGCTCTCGGGTCAGAGCACGAATACAGTGATGGTTAGGGTCTCTACCACCACCCATCTCTCGATGAACATCCCGTCTATAACCTTTCGAGCTCCAGGCGGTGAAGGCCCGAGAGCGTTCTGATGGATTGGTGGACATCTGCCTTATAGCCAGACGTCATATGTGATTATAAAACGGTCACGGGTTCAAACCTGTAAACCTATGTATCAACACCAGAGCGCTCCACCGTTACACTGCCGCATACTCCTTTATCCACCTGTGGTTGACATACGTCAAAGGTTTATGCGATTAATATCATCGTTTGACACCAAACGCCACCTAAGAAATGAGTTTCAATGCGTCAGATGTCTAGAAATGATGTGTGAGCACCGTGGCCACAGGATTTTGTGAATCTTCATGTATAATTGCTCTCCGGCGGACATGTTATTTACGTTGTTCCCAAAACCGTTCAGGTTGTCACTGTCTGTTTACTGTCCTGCAAGTTGATATTCTCTCCACTGTCAAAGAAAGGATTCCATCCACGACAATACTCCCATTGATGGATATGCAGCGCCTCCCATGTGAATTCATTCAAATTCAATTGTGCGCCTTAAATTTAGAATAAAAGATTGAAAAAAGCAGGTTTCCTTCATTGTTCTGCGTCATTCTTCTTGGCAAATTCTTCTGCATTTGAACTCTGAAACTCTTCATCGCATTTTTTTGCCTCATCTTCTTGTTTTCTTCCACTAGTTTTAGTGGGAATATTGCAGTGGAACAACCTTGATCCCCTAATATTGTTCAATGGATGACTCCTGAGGACTAGTATAGTTTTTATTCTGAGACATTATGGGTTTTTAATATGTTGGTCCTGTTGTAGGATCGTGGTTTTACAACATTTATGCAATATTCAAAATAATCAACAATGTAAATTCTTCATAATACAAGCAGCATCCAGGAAAGATGAAAGAACCATTCAATCAGAACACAGTACTAGATTATGTTTAATTATTGCTGGAGTTCCTTCATTGCAGAAAGACTTCACAAGACAATGCCGCTGCAGCTAATAGACCTAAATATATGTTCATTACTTGGCAAGGAGCAATAGCCCACCAGAACACAATTACCAAGGAACAATCTGCACTCCCAGTTTGTGTGAAACTAGAAAATAAGCAAGGATAAATTAGACCATTCTGTTGATGTTGTAATTTTCCCATTTTTTTGGGATAAAATTAGAATGTTATTTGAAATTAGTAAATTAGATCTTCCATTTTGATTTAAATAGGCCAAGTGAAAGTTAATCCAAAGGTCTTAGTGAGTTATCAAATGAGGAGTGCATGTTGATAAAAACTTTGAAGGCTTCTTGCTGATCTGTAAAAGCATCAAGGTGCTTTTGACATGATCAGAAGCTTTAACAGGACGTCACTAAATATTTAGCAAGAGGTTATTTCTAACAGTAAATGTCTGAAGGGTATTTAGTTTGAGAGTAAGTAGATCAATTTTAGTGTGAATATTAAAGATTAACCATGCATTTTAAAAAATAATAACCTCGAAGCAGAAAATTTTAGGACTCCACGGTTGCAACAAAAGAGCAACTGTCAAAGTAGATTGGCAAGGTCACAAATTGTCTGCAAATAGTCTGTGGAGATAAACGGTAAGAAGGAAAAGAGACAAGGCTCCAGGTTGATAGGCAACTAGAAGTGTCAAAAAGACTTTCCAACAAATAAGGAGACTCTAGTTGAAGGTCAGATTGCATTTCATAACACTGTAAATGGAAGGTAAGAAAGAAAACAGGATGCCATGTGGATGAGCTAGAATGAAGGGATCCCCAAAAGCCCAAGGACTGGTGGGAATCCGCAGGGAGGCATGTTGTTGCCAGGATCTACCTTCTCTCCACCTATTTCTATGCTTGGGTCCCATCCAGGGCATGGGAGATTGCACTTGAATCCTATCATTTGTGCATATTACAAACTGAATATGTCACATGTTTGTGAAGAAATCATGTGTTATTTATGTTGGGACGAATTCCTACAAATGATAAATCAATATAGTGACAGATTTCTCACACTAGCTGATATTTAAATTAAATAACATAAGGACCTCTAGTGAGACCCTGAAACCCTCTATTTGTCTCTTCATTACTCAAGAATTCAGTAAATGACTTTAGAACATAATATATTTTATTTGAATTCAAATGTAACCTTATCTTAACAGACTTAACAGATCCGAGAGTTTGAACATACCTCTGATACCAAAATGTAAAGCCCTGAAATTTTAAACAAGATATAACTATTCCAAATATAAGAATATATCAATTTGGTGTTGAGTACTTACCTGATGTTGAGTACCTACCTGGCTTCAGATGCTTTTGATTTTCTCTAGTTCCTGCTCCCGTTACCAAAAGACCAAAAACCTCCTAGCAAAACTAGGTACAGTCTCAACACCCAGCCCCAAAATACTTCAAATTTGAAGTATTTTGGCCCCCGTGCCCAAAAGTCTCAAGAACAACTGCTCAAGCTCCATTATTCTCTATGTATACCTCTTGTTAGTTCATCCTCTACCTCCTTCTGTGTCCCAGAATGTCCCCCCTTCTACAATACCCTTCCTCCTTTTATGCCCTCAAAGACTCCTCCACTGCTTCCTCTTTTTTTATTGTTTTAATTTGATAAGTTCATAAGTTGTAGAGGCGGTCACCGCCTCCTCCCCCTCCCAATTTGCTGACGATGCACTCTTATTTATGAAATATCTCCTTTATCATAATGTTATGTTTCGCTATTGTTTAAATCGAATTGTTTTCATAGTATTATGGTTTTATATATTCTTCTCTTTATTACATTCACTATTTAATATATATATATATATATATATATATATATATATATTTTTCTTTAATTTTATATAGTAGAATTATATATATGTATTATGGTGGTGGTACGTATATCATATACTCTACTATATTCTTGTAAGTTAGGTATTCATTTCAATAGTTAATTCGTTACCTAAATATGGACATTTTTTAATATTAACTAATATATATACTAGTGCAGTGCAGGCGATGCATGCATATGTAGCTATCATATGCATGTCTCATGTGCATGCTAATATCTTTATGTCCCCATTAATTTAAGATGGGTCCTTACATTTGCGACATGCTAGGGTAAGCATGGATAAGACATGGGAAGAAAGGTTTCTTGGTAAGGACAATATGGTTTTGGATGTGTGGTATTACTATTGTGCATATACTGTATATGTTGTACATGTTTCATATATGCTGTGGTGCACATGCGGTGTTGTGTATATATAGTGTGTATACATGTTGTTTATGCAGTGTTATTTACAAGATGGTACAGATAGTGTTGTATGAATGTTACATATTCAATACTGGGTATAAATGGTGCTATGTACATGTTGAATATGTGGTATTGTGTACATATTGTACTGTGTGCATGATGGATATGTGGTGTTGTGTGCGTATGGTGCTATGCGCACGTTGGATATGCAATGTTGTGTACAGATGATGTTATGTATGTGTTGGATATGCAGTGCTATGTACAAGTGGTGTTGCGTGCATGTGGTACATTTGTACTATTTACATATGGTGTGGTGTGTATGATTGTACAAGAGGTGTCGTGTGCATGTGGTGTTGTGTACATATTGTACAAGTGGCGTTGTGTGCATGTGGCGTTGTGTACATGTGGTGTCGCGTACATGTCATGCGTTTGGTACTATGCACATGTGGTATTGTGTACGCGTTGGATAGTGGTTAGTGTACATGTGGCGTTGTGTACACGTTGTGCAGGTGCTGCCATGTACATGTGATGTTGTGCACACATTGTGTAGGTGGTGTGATGTAATGGTGGTACCGTGTACATGTTGTACATATGGTACTGGTGTACGTATGTGTAATATTCCTAATTAGCCACGGCTAATTGGAATATTTGATTTTGATCAATTTTGCCTTCTATAGTTATTTGTAAATAAAAAGGTGAGGAAAGGGGGACATAACTCACTTTTAGAATAAAGTCACTCCCTAGTAGCACAACATTGTGACTTAAAGGAGAGCGAAGGGGGCCAAAGGACCACATAGAGATGGGGCCCACGTAGACACTTGGAGAGACTGCGCAGATGGAAAGGAACACTTGGCAAGAGAGGGGCTACGTTGGAGGAGGTGGGCCTTGGGATTGAGAGAGGCCAATGCTATAAAGGAGAGAGGATCCTCCTCATTTTTTCATTCAATTATGTGCATTTGAGCTAGTCACTTCGACTTGGAGCACACTGGTTGTTTCACCTGTCTGCAGCACAGTTTAGTGCATTGAGTGTCTCCATTCGGAGATCTCACCCTTAGCCTCGGGGGACTTCGAGTGCCTACTCAGGCAAGGTAATTTCTAGTAGTCTTTTACAGTAGGATTGATCTTTGGCATTGTGGAGGAGCTGAGCATTTGAGGACTGCGCAGTCTTGAGAGAGAGGGACACAGTTCTTTTGGTGAGAGTTCCAGATTGAGGGTTTTGTGGAGGATTTGAGCTGGGAGATTGAGCAAGAGCTTAGCTCTTGCATATTTGAGGATTTTTGCAGAGTTTCGGGCAGAGTTTTGGTGGATTCTATTCAGTGGCAGTGCAGAGCCTTGAGGGACAGTGTAGATCCCCAAGGGGGTGATTTTCGGGGGTCGACTATTTCAGGAAATATTTCTGGGTTTTTATGGGTTTCTTGAGTAGAGTATGATTCCAGAGTTTCAACATTTTCTAAGGAGGGGAACAACTCGAAATCCTCATTTGCTTTCCAATAGTAGCAACAACATGGCAGTTCTCTAGCAGCTTGGACGCAGTTCAGAGAGAGGCCATTCCTTTGCTATTCTGAGTGTATTTCTTCACTTTCCTTGTGCAAGTAAAGGTGCCATATTTCTGATCACCTCCTGTACTCATTCCATTACTCAGTATAATAAAATGGCTTAGCATTTCTCTCTGCATTTCTGGAGTATCTGCTTATATTTCATGTTTACATTATTATATGTTGCACCACTATTATTTTTATCAATTTGAGCTTCCCGGTTACTATATCATTTGGATGTGTTGGGTTGGAGTTTGCTTGGGTTTGAGGGACATCCCAGATATGGGATATTACAGTGGTATCAGAGCGTAGATCTGGCTCAGCTTGTGAAGCTAGAAATCTATGACATTGGGGGAAAAGCCCTACATCTGTTACAGAGCTAGGAGATACAGAGACACTAGGCGTAGGTTGGAGAGCACCTACAGAGAGGGAGACTGTGTTCCGGTGGTGGACGCAGAACAGGAGGAGCCTGTGGTGGACGCAGAATAGAAGGAGCCTGTGGTGGACGCAGAGCAGGAGGATCCGATGGTAGATGAGGACGGGAAGAGATTTGCGGACATGCTCCTCAAATCAGTGCAGGATTTGTTGAGGCAGATCGAGGTGATGGGGCAGAGATTCACAATGGTAGAGGCTAGACAGCGTGAGAACCCACGGGTTTTTCAGGTTGGTGAGGGATCAGGTACGTCCCACCATTTTCCGGAGCAGGGTGCCACTCAGCGTGATACTACTCAGCAGATGGCCTCACATGCCCCTACACGCTCTACCATTCCCACTTTCCTAGGAGCAGACATGGGGGCTGGAGCCCAGCAGGAGGCAGAGCCCGGTCACATGGGCGATTATTTTTCAGAGTACTAGGCCTATGGGCAAGAGTTTAGGGACGCTCTCTCATTCAGAGACTTTGTTCAGCTCCAGTGGGATAGTAGACCTTACGACCATCATAAAGGACATCGGCATTATCACGATGGAGACACCCACCGCACAGCTAGTAGATTCCACTTGCCTATGTTTGATGGTTCATCAAATAGTTCGGCAAGGTCTTGGGTGGAGAAGCTGGACATCTATTTCCAGCTTAACCAAATGTCGGAGGTAGAGGACACCAAGGTGGCGACATTACATTTGGATGGTGAGGCACAGGATTGGTGGTTCAATGGGATGGTTACACTCGGACACTCCACAGTGACGACATATGCCAAGTTCACCAGGAGATTGATGGAGAGATTTGACTGGAGGGATTTGGAACAACACTTTGTTGAGCTGACGAGGCTCAAACAGACATGGAGCCCAAAGACCTACATTGCAGAATTCTTGAGGATTTCGGTGATGGTGCCAGATCTATCCACGGCACAGAGGATCTACATGTTTGTCGAGGGGTTAGCATAGCCACTTCGGGGTCTAGTCAGGTCGACTAGACCAGCCACACTCCAGGATGCTATCAACAGGACCCGGGACTTACAGGATGCCTTACGTAGGACCTGGATACCTTACCCCCAGAGACAGGCTTTCCAGCCTAAGGGGAAGGACGTGAGGATTCTACCTTCAAAGGGGAATCCAGGACGAGCACAGATTGATGATGATGCCAGGAGGGAGTTGAAGAAGAAGCGGTTGTGCTTTGCCTGTCAAGAGCCGTGGGCACCAGGACATAGATGTGCGGCTGACAAAGCACACTTTATTGAGGTCTTCTCCGAGAGCAACGGGGAAGAGGATGAGGAGGATGATGTGGAGGCAGGAGATAGTCATGCCATGCAGGGTCCCTTACCGCCTCCACCATCAACAGCAGGTGGTGCAGATTTTGCACCTACTAGAGGAACCCTTGCAGCATTGTGAGGAGTTCCCAAGTATTTGACGCTGCACGTACGGGGGACAGTAAATGGCCAGCAAGTATTAGTTTGGGTTGATAGTGGGGAAACCCACAATTTCATTGATGCACAGATGGTTGAGGGGAGAGGTATACAGATAGAGAGCTTCGATGGATTTTCAGTTTTGGTCCAAGGAGATCAAACCATGGTGTGTGCTCGTTATGTCCCAGAGTTATCAGTGACGATGGGCACCTACACATTGACTGACCACTTTTTCGTGGTCAACATTCCGGACACCAACATAGTATTAGGTGTTCAATGGCTTATCACTCTAGGGAAGGTCACTACAGATTGGAAGGCCCTAGAGATGGAGTGGGATGATGAGAAGACAGGGAGGCATGAGAAGATACGGGGACAACACACATATCCGCCTCAGACAGTTTCGGCTCATCAGATGGAGGTAGTCTTCTGGAAGGGAGACATAGAGTGGGAAGTAGAGCTACATGCATAAGAGGCAGGGACTACAGGGCAGATAGTGCACCCGGAGATACAGTCCATCCTTGACCGATATGCCACAGTATTTGGGGAGATTCTGTCGAGACAGCCACCGGACTGGGGTTTTGAGCACACCATTGAGCTTGAGCAGGGTATACAGGCCATGATTACTACCCCTTATAGCATCCCAAGACCTATCAGGATGAGATTGAGTGGGCCATTCAGGAGTTGCTGGCTCTTGGGCACATTCGGCCGAGCACGAGTCCTTTTGCTTCTTCCGTGGTGTTGGTGAAGAAGAAGGACGACACATTGAAGATGTGCATTGACTACAGGGCCCTGAACAAGAAGACACTGAAGAACAGGTACCCCATACCCAGGATCGATGAGTTGAGAGGAGCACGGTTCTTCTCAAAGATTGATTTGAGATCTAGGTACCATCAGATTCGCGTGAGGGAACAAGACATTCCCAAGACCGCCTTCAGGTGTCACTATGGGCACTTTGAGTTTTTGGTGATGCCCTTTGGGCTAACCAATTCCCCAGCTACATTCCAGTCTTGCATGAATCACATCTTCCACAGTCACTTAAGGAAGTTTGTGTTGGTGTTCTTTGATGATATCCTCATCTACAACAGGACTTGGGAGGAGCATCTCCAGCACAATTAAATAGTATTGCACATCTTGGAGGAGCAGCAATTCTATGCCAAACTCTCTAAGTGTGAGTTTGGGTTGACAGAGATGTTATAGTTGGGACACACCATAGGGGTGGACAGAGTGAGGGTCCACGAGGAGAAGATTTGGGACATCAGAGATTGGCCGGAGCTGAGGAACGTGACAAAACTTCTAAGATTCATTGGCATTTGTACTTACTACAAAAAGTTTGTCAAGGGTTTCTCACAGCTTTCTGTGCCCCTGACAAATTTGACGAGGAAGGGGGCATTCAGTTGGTTGGATATAGCGCAGCGAGCCTTTGAAAGGCTCAAGGAGGTTATGAGCAACTGCCCAGTGCTTGCATTGTCGGATTTTACGCAGCGATTTGTTTTGGAGTGTGATGCGTCGGGAGAGGGGATCGGCGCAGTGTTGATGCAGGGAGGTCACCCTATAGCCTTTGAGAGCCGGAAGCTCCTTCCGCAGGAGAGGTTGTATTCTATATACGACAAGGAGATGCTGGCCATCATGCATGCATTGGCCAAGTACCGACAGTATTTAGTGGGTAACAGGTTCAGGGTGAGGACTGATCACAACAACCTCAGGTTCTTTTTGGAGCAGAAGTAGCTACCGGAGAGGCAGCAGAAGTGGATTAGTAATATCCAAGCGTATGACTTTGAAATTGAGTATGTCAAGGGTAAGAACAACGTGGTAGCAGATGCCCTTTCACGTAGACTAGCCACATTGTCTCTTATGAGCTTGGATGCAAACTGGAGGGCTCGACTCTCAGTAGAGTACTCCAAGGACAGATTTGCATGTGAGGTTTTGGATGGGCAGGTGGCGGATGAAAAGTACAGGGTGGTCGATGAGATCATCTACTACAGGGACCAGATCTTCTTGACTAAGAGATCTCAGCTCAAGAAGAAGATACTTCAGGCGTCACATGATTCACCATTGGCAGGCCATCAGGGGTTTACCAAAACCTACAGGGCCATTAGAGAGAGGTTGTCATGGAAGGGCCTCAAGGAGGACGTACTCTAGCATGTACGGGAGTGCGATGTTTGCCAGAGGAACAAGGGAGAGATGAACCATCCAACAGGATTATTATAGCATCTTCCCATTTCGGAGGGGAAATGGGAGTATATTTCGATGGACTTCATCACAGGGTTGCCGGGTAAGTCTTGATTTCATGGACAACAATCACGCGGTCAGTTCCTGGCATTTCCTCATAGGACCAGGCAAACACGTTGCAGAATTCTTGAAATAGGGCCTTATATATTTGAATTCGTCTTCTGTACACGAGGCACCTATATGAATGTTCTCAACAGTCCCAGGCTTAACCGAAATGTCAATAGAAATAGTTCGAGAGATGTTTCCCAAATTTAACTCTGAATCAAGATTTTTCATTAGATTCTGAGGTTCCTTGACATATCCAGTTGTAAAAATTGATGAAAAATCATTTTCAAAATGATCATTCTCGGGTAAGTACGAAGATCTGTGATGGAGATCTTCCCATGGTAAATCATCTACACATAGGATTTCACGAATTTTCTCATCAGAGTGAACAAGTTCAGAAAACGTGATTGAATCCGAGCTTGATGTGAAAAGTGATTCCTCACGGACCACATTCATTAAGTCAATTTTGGTTGAAGATGGGTCGGTAAACAATTGCACGGCCTCATACGTAATTTCATATGGACTCAAAGGCATAACATCACCAAATGAGTCTATCTCAGATTCAGAAGTAATGATCCAAGGATCATCATAAACAATGGTGTCTGACGAAATCATATGAATGGTTGCAAATGAAGACGATGCGTTGATCGGAGGAAAAGGAAAAGTTCCCAGTAAACCGACATCTTTAATTAGTCCTACTCCAACATCCTTATATGGGATAGTCGTTTTACTGACATGCTGAATACTTTCAGAAGAGGCTGGGTCAGATGAAAAGTAAGCCATCTGTTCTATTGTTACGATCTTTCCATTATGAGGAAACTTTATAACCCGAAAGACCGATGAAAAGACAGTTGTCATAGTGTAAGACCAACTACGACCCAAGAGAAGGTTGTAATCTAGAGGGGCATCAACCACCTCCATATCTAGATTAACGGTTTTTCCTTCAACCCCTATAGGTAAATCCTGTAATATGCCAAAAGGATGAAACCCACGGTCATCAAAGGCCTTTAGAATCGTCGGGGATTGATTTAGTGAAGGAGAACCAAGCGATCTCCAACACTGTATCGACATAATACACGTTGAGGCTCCCTCATCAATCACAGTCCGATGAATAGGCCTGTTTTTGACTATCATTGGAATCTGGAAAGCCATTTGATGAGGTAAGCGTGGTGTACTATTTTCTAGATCAAAATTGATTAGGTTCGAGTCCTGAACATCAACAGCTCCTATAGCCGACAAAAGTAATTTACGATGTGCTGGACATGATTGCAGCACTTCCAAAGCCGACATTGCTGAGGGTGAAACAACTAAATCCTCAACAATGTTATAGTTCTGAGCCGCTCTCGCATGTGGATTGAAAGCTGACTTTCGAAGTATACCCTTGGCGGGCGGTTTGATTACCAAGTCTGGATTAGGTTTCTTGATCAGTAGTGGATCGGAACCGGAAGCTGAGGCTGATGGGTTAGAATGAGAAGATTCTGCTTCTTTACCATCAACAGTACTTTTACTACCATAATCATGCGATCGAGTCGCAATCCTAACATGAGACATCATCAGTATGGGTTCTTCATTGGCACTCGAGGAAGAACCTATCATCTTACTGTCTTGACTTGGAAAAGGATCCTTCAAAACAACAGGCGTTTGGGAACCTTTGACAATCTTCGCAACCTCTACACGATGAGGGCAGTCTCTTGTAAAATGTTCTTCATCACAAATGAGACAAGGATAACGAGGTTTGCGTTTTTCATCATTGGATTCCAATTTTTCAGGTTTCTCTTTTGAATTTTTGTCCGTTTTATTTTTCTTCTTCCCTTTCTTCTTGCCATTGGATTTTGATTTGGCTGTAGATGACTCTACAGCGTGAATATCGGCGGAAATCTCCGCGGAAGAATCTCCTATCGGGGAATCAGGCAGGGTTATGATAGGAGAAGAATTCTTGGAAGACTTCTTCTTACTTTTTGTGTTAACCGTACCAATCATACCATCAGCGGCATGAGACCCTGAAGGAACTGCAGCGATTTGATTTTTCTTGGGAAGATCGGGGATTTTCTCGTGTAATGTACCTGACTGAGTATAGACCAAGTCAAGGTACTGTGCTTGAGAAATTACTTGCTCCTCAGTAACAACTCCGGCCTTAGCTACATCTTCAGTGATCTTTGGCAACAAAGATTTTACAAACCATTCAGCCAAGATCTGATTCGGAATAAAAACCTTCACTAAGCACCGTCGACGTCTCCATTCATGAATGTGATATGAAATGTAAGTGGACGTCTATTGCTTTAACGAAGTTAGTAATTCCGTGCCATTGTCATATCTGACTGGCAACTGAAAATGAGTTAAAAACAAGGTAGCTGACTGACTAAAATTATAAAAAGTGCCTCGCGGTAACTCAATGTACCACTTGGCCGCGAGACCAATTAGAGTGCGCTGGAAAAGCCTTAGATGGATTGAATCATCTGAAATGGAGTTAGACGCACACCAGAGGTGATAAGTCATCACATGGTTCGATGGGTCCTCTCCTGATTTACCTTCGAACTTAGGAATATCACTAGGCAACTTATTCGGCGTTGGTGGCCAAAACGAAAGATAATTAATGGGATCGTTCGTTAGGCGCGACAAGTCAGGCAAGTCCAAAGTTGCGATAAACAGTAACTGATGATTAGGGTCCCTAAAACTCTGGGTCATGAGACCAGCCCCAGGAGGAGGATATCCAGGATAACTAGGAATAGGAATTACATTTGGGATATTGTATCCTCCCGGAAAACCAGGATTAACCGGACCGTACTGGGGTTGTTGAGGTTGTTGATATGTGTACCCAAGGTACAGTTGATACGGATAGACTGGCTGCTGCACAACAAGACCAAACTGGTATTGTCCCTAGTACGGTTGATAAGTAAATTATGGTTGACTTGTGACAACTGTACTTGAACCAGGTTGTCCTATAGGCATCTGAACCGAAGTTTGAATCGTGGATCCAGATGGAGGTAAAGATTTCAGAGGAGTAGATACAGGAATAGTAGAAACCGGAGCTGTCGATACTCCAGAAGTAGGTGGGGTAGATTGAACAGATGTTGTGGCAGTTGCAGCAGTCGTTTGAGGCGGAGTACGAGGCGTATTAGGCCCAGGTTGAGAAACTATCAAAGGTACAGAAGTTTGAATAGTAGACTGGACAGGTTGCTGGGGTGTACCAAAAACTAAGGGTTGTCCAGTTTGAGATGACAACTGTACATTCGGTTGCAAGACCTATTGAGTTTGCGATGGATCCCACAATAAATTCTTTCTGGGGTATGGACCCATAACAGGTTGAGAATATTGAGGACCATAACCGGGTTGAGGGTAGGATTGATAATTCAAAGGTACGTTTCCCGTTCCTTGAACATATGATTGACTGGAGGGTGGTTGGAAACCTTGGTTCGAGTACTGACCTTGGGGTTGATACCCTTGAGGCACGTACTGATACTGGGGTTGACCTTGAGGTACATATTGATACTGGGGTTGACCTTGAGGTACATATTGAGTCTGGGGTTGACCTTGAGGAACGTACTGTCCCGTAGGTATGTACTATCCTTAAGGTTGCCCCCCAGGTGCAATTGGGTACCTTGAGGTTGCCCCCCAGACGATAATTGAGGATTTTGAGGCTGCCCCCCAGGCGGTAACTGGCCACCTTGAGGTTGAGGATTAGGAATAGTACCTGACATCATGAGAATATCTTCTACGCTCAACGGCTTAGTACCATTGCTTCCAGTTAATAACCCTTGTTCAATGGGTTGAGGAGATGCTCCCGAAAAAGTACCAGAAAGTGACTGATACCCGGAGGGAACAGAAGGACCGCCGTACAAAAAGGATTATGGCGATTGGGTAAACATGGATGACTGTCTTGACATATTTAATGGAGGATAGTAACCTCTAGGTGTTGGGTGATAAGGAGCACGAGGTGGTGAAAAACTTAACCCTGGGTTTTCTAAGAAATTAGTCAAAGAAAGATACCAAGCACTGCTCCTAGGTGGACTGTAAAAAATTGATTCACGCTCCCTTAGTTCAATAGCAGGTTTATTTTCAGGGATAGGGATGCCTACTTATTCTTCCGGAGTAGCAAGTTCTTCGATAGCTATAAGTCCAGAAGGAAGACTTTGGGTAATTGTTCTTTCTACCCTAGGTGAACCAGGACCACTAGAAGCTGGAGAAGCAAACCCCGATGTTGGAGTAGCAGCAAATTCACTTTTAGGTTCGGATATTTCAGGTTCCTCACCTATATCACTAGTAGATGAAAAACTACCAGTAACTTCGGAAACAGACACTGATTGTGGATTATAATCTGCTACTAAAGCTTGAAAATCAGGATGTACCACCAAAGAAGACTCTCCTTCTTCAGGTGACCCAACTCTACTGTCTCTAGGAGTTACGAGGACTCTCAACCCTTCAGGCTGGCTTGGTGAAAACTCAGGAGGTTGGCCTCGAAGTCTACGGGACTTCCTCGGTAATTCAGCCACGATTAAAAATTTTTAACTACTTCACACGTAAACAAAGTAAATCTCAATGAAAACCACCTAAAGCCTCTAAAGAACCAAACAAATTTTGAATCACACGCCTAAAGAATCTAGGAGATCAAATACACACAAACAGTAACATTCCATACTGAAAACACTAGTTGGTGATGAAATCCAACATCGCAGAGTTCAATACAGAAATGGTGGTTGGAACAATTACCCTGGCAACCTACTTAATGAATAGACTGGCACAAGTTCCTCCACTTAACCGTCTCGAGTGAAGAGAACCCCCCAGAAAATCCAAGTGAGTCTAGCCGATGTCTGCTCCAGGTACAGTGGGATCTTCCCACCACTGTCCCCTTAGGAAGAATCCTAAAGAATATGGTCACTAAGGTTACCAATCGAAACAAATATACTTGGGGGAACAGTCTACGATCCGATATGCACGCAAGCGCAGAGTAGCAAGCTCAATCCCCTTGAAGGCTCCTTGACATAATCCAAGGTTTACCAACAAGTGACCCCAGGCTCCTCGACAATGGTTAATCCGAGGTTTACCATTTTTAATACGTGAATATCTGGCGTCGTTCCCAATGAGGAAGGATTGATTCCCACACTGGTTCGGACACGATCTCGTGCTTCTCCTTTAAGAGGAGCTTTCCCAGAGCATAAATGCAACAATTGGATTTCTTCCCTACCACAAAATATAGCCACTTGTTTGTTTTTACTGTCTTGGAGAGTTAATTACTCTCCTACTCCAAGACACTAGCCTAAGCTATGTTGGTGTATCAGAGCCCTAGAAATAAAATATTATTAGATGAATTTTACTTTAAGCGTTATTTTTATTGGTTTTTGTTTAAGTCAAGAGGTGCAGAGATGAAACTCGTGGTATGAAGACTCGACTCAAAATCACTAAAAATGCACTTAAGATGATTAAACAATCTTTTCCCTTCAATGAACTTCTAGATAGGAAAGAGTTTGAGAATGAAAATATTTGTAAACACAAATCTTTCTTAACAAACAAATTAAAAGAAGAGCTTTTGTCCTTTCCAATGCACTCAAAATGAGACAGCTAGTTATTTTCACAAAAAATTCCCTTTTCTTTTTCAAAACACTCAACCACTACAAAAACAAACTTTTTCCAAAAGAGATTTTTTTTATTTTTTATAAAACACTGAAAACTATGCAAACAACTAACTTTGAGATCTATAAATTATAAAAACTTATTTGAAGTCAAAGCTTACAAGATGTCTTTTTTAAGGATGTTTTACTTAGCTAGATGTAAACTAAGGACCAATTTATGCAGAATCACAAATCAGTCAAAAACAACCAATTTTGTTTTCTTCTTTAAAAATGAAATCCAAACTTTTAAACACAAGCTTTTCGAAGTTTTGTAAAGAGAAAACACAAGGTGGATTCCTCAACAAAGGTATATTTCACAAATGGTCAGACTCATAAGAAGGCTGGTAGAAACCAAGGTGATCTGAGGTTCCTACAGCTTCTAAGCTCAGAGCTACTACAAGACCAAAATGAAAAACAAACCCAACAAGCAAAACTTCTAGGAATTTCACCTAAAACCCTAACACCAATGAAATCAACCTAAGGAAAGCTTCTGACAGGTTATATGTAGGTCTGGGCAGGGAATAATAACTTCTAAATAAAAACTAACCTAACTAACAGAGAAAATCTTAGGTTTTCCAAAATTTTGACAGGGTCCGCAGGCCCACAGTTAACACAGGTGCGGTACCGCTCTGTGCTAAAAGCAAAAGTGCGGATAAGTACACACTGTGTCAAAAGCCTAGGGTGCGGTCCTCTCCCAAAGTTATGAAAAACAAAAAATAACCCTGGATCTACTAATTCTACCCAATTCCACACACAACAAGCCAAAAACAGAAACAAAAACACAGTTTCTCAGGTCAAAGTAAAAACAAGGAAAAAATCAAGTCCCCAAGTCCAACAACCAAAAACACAAGCAAGCAGTCAAAGTGAAAAAAACACAGGCAAAAAGTCATAGTCCATGGACAGTCTAAGAATTACAAAATGAAATTCTAATAACAAATAAATTAATTTATATGAAGACCCAATGCCTTAACTTATAGTGCAATGGAGGGAAGTTACTAGGTCCTCCTTCAAAGGGATAAAGCCCTCCTTCAAAGGGATAGCTCCTCTCATCAAGGAATTAGCTCCTTCTCTTTTGGGATGCATGAACCACCTAAGAGCAGCCAATCCACATCAAAATTTCTTCTAGAATCATCTAGAATTAACCCAAAGTGAGTTTTTTAGAATAAACTTGCGCCTTTTTGACTTTCACAGGGGTCCACACCCACTCCTTTAGGGACAGAGCGGGCATGTCGTAGTTTTTGTAAACAAGAGGTGCGGGACCGCAGGCAACAGTGAGAGAAAGTGCGGAACCAGAGCTTTGTTGATTTTTAATGTCTTTCTCTCATTTTCAAAGCTTGAATTGAAGAGCTGAGGTCTGAGACTTGCTTAGGAGGACAGTACAAGTGATGATAGACCCATACTGACTGCAAATAATCATGGCGACGATATTTTTGTGTAACAACAGGTTTTCCTGGAGATTTAGATCTCCCACTCGATGACTTATTTTTGTTTATTATCTGGGACTGTCCTTGTACAGACAAGTTATCACCATTCTAGCTCTCCATATTTTTCCGTCTGATCTCCTTCGTCAGCAAGGATGAGACTATTTCATCAAACTGCAAGGCAGTTGTATTGCTACCTATTGCAATAACCAAACTATCCCACGAATTTTGCAGAGAACACAACAAACTGATGCACTTATCTTCATCTGAAATTTTAATATCAACAGATAATAACTGACTTGCCATAGTATTAAATGCGTTTAGATGCTCTGTTATCGAGTCTCCATCTTTCATCCTCAGGTTATACAACTTTTTCCGCAGGAACAATTTATTCACCAGAGACTTATATTGGTACAAAGTCCCTAACTTGTCCCACAAAGCCTTCATCATAGCTTCCCCTGATATATTCAACAATACTGAATCTAAGACACACAATCGTATTGTGCTCTTTGCCTTCCAATCCAACTTCTTCAATTATTCATCGGACACTCCCGTTGGTTTAGTACCTGGATCTACTATGATCCACTAATCTTTATCTACCAACAGATCCTCCATCTTGAGTTTCCACAACTCAAAGCTATGACCATTAAATTTCTCGATCTCTATCTTTCCACTGCTTGCCATCTTCTTTCACCACCAGAATCCATCCCACAGGTCTCCCACTGAAGAGGGTCTACCACAAGCCCGAGAAAAACCCCTCAGCAACAAAGGGATCCCCTTGAAGCCAAAATAGATCCAATACCAAATGTAGGTTTTAACCCCCTACAGAAATTACCTGCATATGAATTCTAAAACACAGAAAATAAACAATGCGAGAGCATAACAGATAAAACACATATACACAAAGATTTTCCCTTGGATCCCAAAACTGGGACTACTAGCTTGATTTTTCATTATGTTCCTTTCAATGTTACAATACATATTTATACATGCCGAAGCATCCAATACCATGGACCAAAAACCATCGCGTCCAAAACCATGGACTGAAAACCATTGCGTCCAAAACCATGTGCAAAAATCATGCACAAAACCATAGGTAGGTCCGCCCAACCTAACTTAGGGTCTAGAAAACAAAATTTTTTGGGGCGCTGCCCCGGACCCCATAGAGGGGGGTTACCTGCACCCCTCAAACCCCCTATTAGCCCCCCGCTATGCAATCGATGCAACAAAGGGGGGCTCCACCCCCCCTCTAACCCCCTGGTTAACTACGTGGGCTAGTCATGGAAAGAATATAACACAACCCAACAAGAATATCGACCAATTTGCAAAATATTCTCCTAACTTATGCCAGAAATTTTGTGATGCATTTGCCGAGTTGAAGTGCAACGATGTTGAGGGCCGAATTTATCTTGATTTTGGCAGTGCGTGGGAATTTTTAGTAGAGCTAGCACAAGTATAGAGAGGAGCATATTGGGAGGCTAGAGAGCTACTGGTTTTGGCATTCTAGTAGGAATTATTTTAGCGGAGAGTTGATTCTTCAGTGAAGGAGGTTGTAGTTTGTTCTAGTGGATAATTCCTTCAGCGGAATGTAGTAGCAGTTAGCTACGCAACTTGCACCATTTTTTGGGTTTCCTCTCAACTTGGAGTGGAGCCAAACCCTTTTTGGGTTTTTGTGGATATTTGGAGGAGATTCCGAGGTTAAATTTTTAAAATTTTCTAATCCGTATACTGGATAGAATATCCGTAGGGCGTATAGCTAGCTAGAGAGCCACTTGCACCCTTTTGGAGGGCTTCTTCATCATCTGGATTCAGGCCAAACCGTTTATGGGTTTTTTTAGGTTTAGTGAGAGGAGTCAAGGGCTAAAATTTTAGAGCATTCCAAGGAGTATTCAGCCCTAAGATCAACATTCTGGAAAACATCCAACAATAAATTATTCTAGGGTTATGTGCAGATCACTTAGGGGTCTTTTCCACACCTGGGTTCGAGCTATATTTTCTGGGTTTTGCTAAAGTTGCATAGCAAGCCCAAATTCTATTGTTTCATCTCATTATATGTACTCTTACCCAAAAAATTAATAAAATGGCTAAGCTTATATTGTTGGATTCATTGTGTTTTTTAATTTGTGTTCATGGCTTTGATTCATTTTGTTGTTCCTAGTTCATTGCTTGGCATATGTTGTTAATTTCCATTTAGGAACATTACACCTTGGATATCAAGATATTGGGTGTCAGAAATTTGTGACATGCACATAAAACAATTCCTCGACATTGATGGACCCAACAAGTCCATTGAATGATAATATTGTCCCCATCTATTGATGTCTATACTATATTAGGGAAAGGATATGAGTGGAAGAGAGTGTTGGCGTGTACCTCTCGGTGGACTAGTGACTTGGAAAAATGATGTATTAACTCTTGAGCATAGTGGAGAAGTTTAAGGGCCCACGATGTCAACTATTGAGAGATTGGGCATTGAGGTGTCAGGCAATTAGTGGAGAACCTACCAACATGAAACCACCGATATCAACAAAACCTGAAAGAATATATCATTTGTTGAAGAGGTTGTCACCCATAACCAGATGGGGGTGTACATGATTATCTTCTTATTGGCTTTCAAGTATTAAGAATTTAGAACTCTGATATCAAGATTTAATCCCTATACCACGAAAGATTGATAGGGACCCTGACATGGATGAGAGCTACCGAATGTTAGTCACATGGCGTTGACATGGATATGATGTGGTGCTAACATGGACTTGACATGGTAGGTGGCATGTCATTATGATGTGGCACAAAGTTTATCCTTGAGGAATAACATATTGACATGGCTGGATGACATGGATTAGAGTGCATGGTAGCACTTAGGTAGTGGCTAGGTGGCAGTTAATCTGGAGGCAACATGGACATCAAGCGTCGGGATGTCAGGGGTTAGGTGTCGAGAAATGTTGGAACCTTGTGAAATCTAATACTAATAGATCCTATCTACCCATCAATTGATGATAATATCTCTATAAATGGAAGTCCATCGATCGATTCAGGGATAGTGTGGTGAGTGGATTACCTCAATATTTTTAATGGGTTAGTAGATCAGTGTACTTGGAGACACAAAGTTAGTGAACAAAGATGCAGAGTTGAATATTGGGTGTTGGGCTATTGAGAGGTTGATGCCTCCATATTAGGCTTACCCCCTGATTCTAACAGAACCTAAAATGCCATCAATAGTGAGAGAGTGATCTTCTTATTATGTGATGGCACGGTAGCAAAGATTGGCCTTTTAGTGTGTTATTTGTCAAATATCATCAAGTTACAGAATTTTAATGGTCATGTATGTCCCAATGGCTAAGGGCCCAATGAGTTGGTAGATGGACAATAGTTGACAAGAGATGGAACCTATTAGTTGACAACTAATGTCGGGTTGAGTAGAATGGAAATAAAGTTTAATAGCCAATAAAAATTTTCCGAGGGGCCCAGTGGCGAATAAGCATGAGATACCAAGGTCATCTACATGTTCCATTGAGGTGGTGCCACGTAGTAGTACGAGGATGAGGTGGCCTTGAAAGGAAAATCTATAAAAGGGTATAACTTCGTGTCTAGAGCTTAGTTTTGATAGAAATTTATATCGTTGGAAAACTCTTGACTAGTAGAAGATGATGGTGATCCCATATATGAGTTTTGAGTTGATTTTAGGAAGAGAAGTTTGGATAACCTTACTTCCTTAAGGTGACCAAGGACATAGGGTCTCGGTACCCCATAGCCTTAATCTAGAATTTATGGGTTAGGTATGTTAAAAAAATGTTTCTATGCAACCCAATAAGTATGGCAACATAAATCCTTGTTTTGATGGGTGATCTAGGATGAGACAAATGACGCTGAAGAGCTAAAGGAATAAGTACAATGCAAGAGGCATAAACTAAATAAAGAAATGAGTTAGCTATATGAGGTGCAACAATATCCTACTGATAGTGATTTAATAAGAAAAAGAGGATAAGGGATAGTAATGAAGTGTTATGGAAGGAGTTTAGAAATGAAAGGAGTAATGATTTTCCGTCGAAGGAGCTAGGGAGTTTAAATACAAGAGGATAAAAAGGCAATGAATTGTTGAAAAAAACACTATTGTGATCCCACCTGGGTGCGAAGAGAGTGAAGGAGCACTCATGAGGTCTAACAGATAAATTGGAGATGTCCAATGTAATGACATATGGAATTAAGCAGAGGGGTTAAAGATGTTACAACAAGGCATTGTTTTTGAAGAATACTTTGATGGGCCAATGAAAGGGAACTTGGAAAACGAAGCACAAGATGATGAAGCATTGATGAATATGTTCTGGGTGTTATAGCAAAGGGTTAAGTCTAAATAACACCTTGATGGGTCATGAAAAGGGGACTTGGCTAGAGATGTGTAACTTGATGAAGCATTGTTGGATATGTTCCAATTATTTGGAAAAAAAGAGATAGAGGAAATATACATGGTACATATGGAATATAGTGAAGCTGAACCAGTCAATGCTTTACCCCTTATGTATTCTAATCCAAGTGGGATATTTTTTGAAAAATTTGGTAACTCTAGTTTAGTGACACAACCTAGCAATCCAAATAAAACAAGAGGTCTTTTGAGTCATAGTGGGAGCTAATCAAATCATAATGGATGTATTGTTAACATAACAATATTAATATAATTTAGGGTAGTATTCAAAACTTGACAAGACAACTAAAGCCAGAAAGATTTATATTTTTAATATTCCTAGTAGCATCTTCATAGTGCAGGTTAGTTTTATACTTTGACTCCTTGAATTTTTGAGGAAGGGGGATGATGATGCAAAGCAACATTGGTTCCTATGTGAAGCCATTTGGAGTGTAAAATATAGTATGGCAATTGTTGCAAAGCTACTAGTTTCAAATGACATTCAATGTTTGGGCCTCACAATGGGACATGAATGATGTATAGAGTATCGATCCAAATACTACAAGAACCTTACTGTAACAACCTTGGTGAAAAATCCATGTAATAAATGTTAAAAACAATAATCACGGATGACTGAGACACTTATTCCAAGCTAAATGTTGGGCAAGACATCCTAGGAGGTGTTCATTTGGTTGTTTATGGTTAAGGAAATTTTGCAAAGGAATTAAAGAGGCAAAAATGTATTTTGGCATAATTATTTATAAAAATAATGGGAATTAGGAGAAAAGGAAGGTGAAAGGTCACAGGTTGCATGTGAGGAGGAAATTGAAGGAAAATAATGGAAAATGAAGAAAATAGAGACCTCATTTATAAAAAGGCTTCTAAGGATCAGTTAGCAAGACTTGGCTAGTTCAGTTTTGGAGCTCTCTCACTACTCTCTCTCTCTCTCTCATACTCTTGGTTACTTAGAATTTTCTTGGAGCACTCTTGGAGGGTGTTGCATACTTGGATTCTTGGAGCAAGAAGGCAAAGGAAGAGAAGGAAAGCGCAAGAAGGCATCGGCATCAGCAACTACACAAGATTTTCTTGCAGGTACCGAGTTTCATGTATGATTTCTTCACTAGTTTTGGCATGCATGGCACATGCATGTGGTTTCTTGGTTTTTGTCGTTGGCATGGAGGAAGGCCGAGATTGATAGTGGATTGCCTAGCCTTGCCATTTCCTGGATAGCCATGGTGATTGTGGGTTTACTTTCATTGCTTTGTTTTTGTTGGTTCTCATGCTTTCTTAGCTCGAATTGAGTTATTAGTCCTGGAAGCCCTGGTTGAACAAATGATTTGGAAGCCCTGTAACAGCTTGGGTTGAGTTACTAGTCCTGGAAGCCTTGGTTGGACAAACGCTATGGAAGCCCTTGGTGGGTTGAGTTACTAGTCCCGGAAGCCTTGGTTGGACAAATGCTCTAGAAGCCTTGTATAAGTTGTGGGTTGAGTTACTAGTTCTGGAAGCCTTGGTTGGAAAAATGCTCTAGAAGCCCTGGAAGGCTTGGATGGAGACCAATCCGATGATGGTTTTTGGTGATGTCCGACCGTGAGGTGGAATCACTATTTGATGGGTTAAGGTGGGTGACTTCTGGGAGCCCTGGATGAGCTTTGATTTATGTGTTCTATGAGATCCCACATTCATGTTTGGAATATGGCACGAAGGTGATTGGATGAAGAGAGACTTGGCTCAGCCAATCTATGGTCGGGTGGAACGTGGTAGTCCCATCTCTGGTTGGTTCATTACATTTATTAATGAAAAAAAATCATTCCCTTGATTTTCATGTGCAAATGTATTGATGTATATATGGATTTTGATGGCTGATATGTTTATTGTATTTCTGTTCCTATTATGTTTTTTTTTATATGCACATTTACCCTGGAGGTTGTTACAGAGTGGTATCAGAGCATGGTTCAAACACTTGGACTGGATGGGCTCTATCATAGGTAAAATGAAGAACAAAGGTTAAATTTTAGATATCTGTCAATCTATTATAACTTTTCCATAATGAAGGCAAATTGAAATGTCTAAAATTTTTCCATAGAATTGGTTCAAATACTGAGGAAATGTGGGAAAAATTTCAGATATTGGTTCACAATACTTTAGGAATTATGATCTAATACTAATGATGATGTGGTAGAAATTTTAGATATTGGGTCGAAATATTTTAGGAGATATGAGCAGAGGGAGTCGAGCCTTCTGAATGCTCCTAGAATCAGGTCTCAAACATGTCACACTGACATTTTTGTTATAACTTTTACTTTGGGCACTCTCAGGAGCTAAAAGTTTTTCCACAATAAGAGGAAATCCCACTTATATTGTGATAAAAATTTCAGACATTTATTCGCTATATTTTAGGAGATATGACCAGTGTAAATCGAGCTTTCTGGATACTCCTAGAATTGTGCACCAAATAGGATTGTGTTGGTATTTTGTTATAACTTTTCATCTATGAAATCTCAGAAGCTGAAACTTGAACCATAGTGATGGATAATTCCACTGATCATATGGTTCAGTTTCCATAACTTGTACTACTATAGTTTAGGATATATGCATTGAATCATTCGCTATATTAGTTTGCATGCAAAGTGTTTGATGAAATGCTTAAATGGTTCAATGATTAATTGCATACAAACTGTTTGATAAAATGCCCCAATGAGTATGTTGTTTGTGGTTGGGGATAGTATTGATGTGTAATAGTATTGTTGTAGTTGATATATTCTTACTTGTATGCAAATAGTTTTCTTTTTCATGTAAAGTGTTTGAATAAATGCTTACATGCAAATGTAATAGTATAGTAGTTGTTTGAAGAAAATGTAAAAGTATGGTAATTGTTTGAAGAAAATGTTATTTTTTTGGATGGGATAGTATTGTAGTATGATAATATGGATGTAGCTGATCTATGCCTATTTTCATGCAAAGAATTTGAAGAGTTGCATGTAAGGAATTTGAAAGGTTGCATGCAAGGAATTTGAAATTTTCATGTAAGGAAATGGAAAAGTGGCATGTTTTTAATTATTATGTTACAAGTGGAATAAGTGCAATGTTTTGAATTAATATCATACAAATGTATGAGAAATAAAAATCAATTTCTTTTCAAGTTTGGTTAAATTTAGTAGAGATTTGGAGATCCCATTTCCGTAATTGGACATTGGATATCGGGCCATTATAGTAGCTTCCTCCTTCTACCTTAGTGTTGACCATGGATAGTAAGGGGGTATGCTTATAGGTTGTTAGTATTGGTGAAAGCTGATTTCAAATTAATAGACACGATGTCTTGATTTTTGAAACATGTGACTGACTGTGTATGAATTATATGTCGCTTACATGTTGATTTCATGATACCTACTTACATCCTTGTATGTTAGGTTACATTTTTGAATATTTTGATTACATGTATCAATCTTGTAGGTTGATTACAAGAATTGATTACTTATGTTCGACTACATGCATTTATGCATAGGTGTAGTTGATTTGGCATTGCTTATGCATATTGTTGGTTGCATGTGGCAATGTGTACAGTGGAGTAATGGTTGTTGTAATGCATGAGGTCATGGTTTGTGTACTTGATATATTCATGTCTTGATGACTGAACTCTAGCTAGAATGATGCGTATATGGTTTGGTACTCATTTTTTATGTGTGTATATGTAGTTGTTATGCATGTAAGGCCTTGGTTATGATTATGCGTGTATAATAGGTAAAACATGCCTTGTGAAGTCATTGTATGCCATTTAGGTCATCATGGTGCTATTAGATGTTATGATGCTAATGTGTTGGCTGAGATAGAGCAGGAGATGCAGATCATTATAATGAGGTTGCAACATTGGACTCTGGGGTAAGGGCAGATCGTCATACATGTATTGTATGTTTGACATGTAGGTATGTAAGTTAAGGATTTTATATGAATTAGGTTTATATACATTAGGTTTATGTACATGTATTTTGATGTTATGGTTACATTCATGATAGATGATTAGTGTAGTTATATGCACATGTGTCAGATAGTCAAGAATGATAGTAACTTGTAGTTGTATGCATTTCTATTGTTGTTTTATATTAGATAACATGATGATTATGCTATATGTTGCTGATGAGTATGTTATAGGTTAACTTGTTGATTGTTATATGACAATTAGCTTGATTATTCAGTTTTATGTTGTTGATGAGCATGATATATAGATTATTGTTGTTATATGCTATTAACTTGATGATTAGGGTTATTTCATTGAGACATTGATGTTATAATTTGGATTATTCATATGCGTGACGGTTATGTTCATTGCCTTGAAGATCTTGATGTTATATGTATTGTGTTAAATTGGTTTGACCTATACAGATGGTTATGGTTGCGATACTTAGGTATGAGCTGACATATTTTTTATATAGTGTCGTACTAATCTAGATTGAATTTGCATATGCGTGAATGATAATTGTGTATGAGTATATCATGATCTCATGAGTGCTTGAGATGATGTGTTGTAAAGTTATATTGTGCTAACTAGATTGATTGTGCAGACAAGATCACCTCCCCTGAGATACATTAAGGTATCAGTTGCTTATGTCATATATCTGGTGCTTGACTATTGATTATGTCATCTAGTTGATTTATTTAACATGGTATGAATGTTTGATGAATTGCATAATATGAGTATGTGTTCAATTGATATTGTTTTAAGATGATTATACTAAAATATATGTATTGAGACAATTGATATGTAATTGAGTATAGTAAGTGATAATTGTAGTATTATGGCTGAAGACTATGAGTTGACTATGGATTATGACATGATTATTAGTCTTGGTAACAGTTGATTTCAAATTAGCAAATATGATTGTCTTGATATTTGGAACATGTGGTTGACAGGTGTGAGAAGTTGCAAGGTAACATGCTTGGTATTAGCATGACAAGGTAATAGTTGATGTGTCTATATAACTAACAGTTGGGTGGTGTGATAGCATATAGTAATCCTCGATTCCAACAAGGTAAAAAGGTAAAAGAAAGGAATTGGGTAAGAATTCCTTTGGATATGTTTGGAAACCCTAATTTCGAACGAATGAGTGCTTTGCACACAGGAAGTCTTCTTAACCTTGATTTTGTTTGAAATTATGTGGATATGTTCTATATTTATGAACATGTACTTGACAGGTATATTAGCTAGCCTTTAGCTACAGGTGGATCTATTAAAGGATTGGAGTCCCTTGAGAGATGGTGTGGATGTGTTCAGTTGCAAGCAATGTGCTTGGCACAACAAGATGAGGTAATTGGTGTATTTTTATGTTTATTTATGCACTATAGTTATGTTTTAATGAAAGCATGATGTAGGGAGTTGCATGGCAAGAGAGGTTGCCATGAAATCTTGAAGAAAGCTTGGGTTGAGCTTTCCCTGGGAACCATGGGGATTGAGTCATGGTGTTTATTGTTAGTGTTGTGCTTTTGGTCTTTTATGAATTTTTGAGCTTGATTTGCGGCTTTGTTTATGTCTAGTGTATGGCCATACCACTTTGTTTGTAGAGTCATGTTGTTATTCATTTTTATGGTCTTCTTCTTGCTTGTTTCTTGTCTTGCATTTTTTATGTTTTGAGTATTGGGAATTGGTTGGGAAAGGGGAGAGTTGATGGAAATCGGGAGAGATTTGTGGTACCCAACCGATGATGTAAGACCCAGATGAAGCTTTGTGCATGAGCAAGCGTAGCAGAAGGTAAGACTATGAAAATTGGTTGGACTGGTTGGGTCCATTGTGGTAAATGGACAATAGCAGTGCAAACACAAGAAATGTAACCAGAAAAGGTAAGGTAAATCGATCAGAAGTGGCATATGCTTTGGCTATGTTGGGAACTTTTTTCTCAATGCCTGTGCATAAATAAGGAAGTTCTCTTAACTTAGACCTTATTTATCTGGTAATTATTTTATGATCATGATTATGATGAAGTTTGAATATGTATACATGAATGTATGTATGTCGTTGTCTGACAAGGTGATGATTGTTTTATGATAATGATTATATATGTATGTAAGTATGTATCTATGTCAGTGTCTGATAGGGATTGTCAGGGATCATTCTTGTGAAGGAATAATTGCTTACGCAACTAAATGGCATGAAGAGGTTCCTAGTTCATGAGGAATCAACTGGTAAGAGTAGACACCACAAATATACGAGGTCAGTATCATGTGGATATGATTTGGTATTGTATACTTGTGTTATGCCTATGTTTATGTTATGATACGTAATGTTGAAGGATACATCAACAAAGTGAAAGTAGTGTGGTTTGTTGTAAAGCCCTGGAATTTCAAACAAGATATAACTATTCCAACTATAAGAATATATCAATTTGGTGTTGAGTACTGACCTGATGTTGAGTACCTACCTGGCTGTAGATGCTTTTGATTTGCTCCAGTTCCCACTCCCGTTACCAAAGGACCAAAAACCTCCCAGCCAAACTAGGTACAGTCTCAGCACCCAGCCCGAAAATACTTCAAATTCGAAGTATTTTGGCCCCCGTGCCCAAAAGTCTCAAGATCAACTACTCAAGCTCCATTATTCTCTATGTATACCTCTTATTAGTTCCTCCTCTACCTCCTTCTATGTCCCAGAATTTCCCCCCTTCTACGATACCCTTCCTCCTTTCATGCCCTCAGAGACTCCTCCACTTCTTCCTCTTTTTTTATTGTTTTAATTTGATAAGTTCATAAGTTGTAGAGGTGGTCACCACCTTCTCCCCCTCTCAATTTGCTGACCATGCACTCTTATTTATGCATTATCTCCTTTATCATAATGTTATGTTTCACTATTGTTTAAATCGAATTATTTTCATGGTATTATGGTTTTATATATTCTTCTCTTTATTACATTCACTATTTAATATATATATATATATATATATATATATATATATATATATATATATATATATATATCCTTTAATTTTATATAGTAGAATTATATATATGTATTATGGTGGTGGTACGTATATCATTTACTCTACTATATTCTTGTAAGTTAGGTATTCATTTCAATAGTTAATTCGTTACCTAAATATGGACATTTTTTAATATTAACTAATATATATACTAGTGCAGTGCAGGTGATGCATGCATATGTAGCTATCATATGCATGTCTCGTGTGCATGCTAATGTCTCTATGTCCCCATTAATTTAAGATGGGTCCTTACATACACCCCTCCTTTAGAAAACTTTGTCCTGAAGTTAGGGTATATAAAGTATTAATAATTATTTAGTGATAAGTATAATCATGTAAGGATTATGTTCCATAATTGGATTTTCGTTTAATGTGAGGACACTTTAAAATTTATATTTTGAAAACTTATAGTAGTTTTTTTTTTTTTGTTACAACTTTAATATCCATGCTTTGTCCCAGCCGGGTACCCAAGCTATTCTAAAATCATCCTATCCTTCCTAATCTCTTCCGCTCCCATCCTATCCTTCCTCTACTGGAGTATGCCATGGCTTCAGCTATACTGATCTGTGTCGACTACATCGACTTGATTTCTCAGTAGGCATCCGGCAGTCATCATCACACATCTAGGGGAGCGTGGCTCGCACAGTCCTCCCATGACTCCAGGCTTTGGAGGATAAACGGTGGGTAACACCTCCACCCCTCCCTGTAGGACCAGGGTTATCACCCTATTATGGAATCTTATTGAGCCTCAATTGTTCTTGAAACTTTTGTTATCACGTGGTTATTTTGGTAAAGATGCTATCTGCAACATAAACACTTGTCCATACATTATCAAATAAACAATTTCTGTATAATTCATACATGTTATCTACAATATAACATACTTGGCCATATTTAGCTCATGTCATTAGCTTTCATGTTAACCTGTAATTATTCTTTTATTTCTAGCTCATCAATCATATCCATATGCATTAATGAGACAAATTTAAAGATATCTTAATTCATAACATAATTCATAATTTAGATTTTATAGAAAGTTTCATGTTGGTATTTATATCCTAACAATGCTAATTAAATGAAGGTTGTAGAGCATTTGAAACAACATCACAAGATGGAAGACAATTAAAGTCGCGTACTGAGTAATGCATCATAATTTCAGATTGAAGTAATTTGTAAAATTGGTTCTCATTGCTACTTGAAGTTGCATAGAGATATGCCCAATTGAGCAGATAATTTGATCTTTGTGCTTATTTGGGCATGCCTTTCCTTAGCACATATTTAGCATGCGAATCTTGGTAACAATATGTGAATTGGATAAAGATTAGTTGGATGGTTTGGTAAAAAGGTTGGATATGCCCAAATTTTCGGCACATATATGTTTTTGTTATGTTCTAACCTCTCTGAAAGCATTTGTTCAAATCGTATTTTACCTGTTCTAAAATAGAGGACAACCTTTAAATCTTTGCTTAATGACCTGGAAAGTATTTAAGCAATATGATTTGAAATATATATATATATATATATATATATATATATATATATATATATATATATATATATATATCTATTTCAATTACTAATAAAAATATTTCTGAAGGAATGACTATTCCTATATCTTGAAAATGGCATTGAGTTAAAAGTTAATTATTAAAATAATTTATTTAACATTTAATATCCTTGTAGGTGGTGCAGAGTAATCCTTTGTGACTTTACTTGGGTCATTTTATTGTAATGAGTCCGATCACACAATGTGGAAGAAAACTTCATCATTGAAAACCTTGAAAAAGACATTAAGGAAGCAACATTAGTAGGGTTAGATGTGCCATGGAGATTGTTGAACTAGACATCACAAGGTTGGATTGCAAGAGGTTTTTTTTAAAACCTCTGGTTCACATTAATGAGAATCCTCCTAAACATGAATTTAGTCAAGGGTTTAAAGTAGAGTCACCCGGATGGATTACAATTGATAGGAAATGACAATGAACAAACAATTGTCAATTCTCGATGGATTTTTTTTTTATTTTCAGACTGCTCACGTACTTACTAATTGAAAATATCTGACCAAAATTCAATTTAACCGGCACAATGAAATTAATGTGTTGTTGAAAGATTTAAAATGTCATGGAAGAGAAGTTTGCAGTCATAGATGTAGAAATGAAGAATGATAATGAGTTTGTTTGGAAGAAAAACACTTGGTACTGATATTATTATGCTCCAAAACGTTGTGGATATGAAGGTTTTGTAATTGACAAAATCAAAGAAATTTAACAATTCTCTCATTGCTAAATTGAGTGAAAGTGATGTAGTGAAAACTCAAAGACTAAAAAAAAAATTTAATTCGATAGAACCTTTCCCTTTCCAAAAGGTGAGTTATTACAAGTCTAAATATAAAATGAGGGAAAGCATTTCTCATTCTCCTTTTATTGGGCCCTTCACAGATTGACACGGATTAGAAGCCTCATCTTAAAAAACAGTCTAATGAATTAGTATTGAATGTGTGGAAAAGTGCAACTGATTCTTGTAGACATATTATGCAGATAGTCAAAACAGTTATAGAAATAGAGGATGGAGGTATTGATAAGACTGATCCATTGGTAGATGAACCTGAAAAGATTGAGAGATCAGCTTAGTTTACACCAGAAGCCACCTACCCACAGAAACTTAATGACCTTATTTTTTCTAAAAAAAATAAATTTGTGACTGATGGTTATCAACAAGCAATGTAAATTGCTTAGTTTAGCATGAAGATAGTGGATAGGTGTGCAAGAAAACTGAACATTCATTTTAGAATTTCAAAAGAGTGGTGAAATTATTGTCATTAGCATGGATATATAATGTGATTATACTAGGCATATTTGTCTTATGAATGGGAAATTTGAAGAGGGGTAAATTGGTGAAGACTAACACAGAAATAGAGGCTGATATCACCCAACAGAGTGCTCATATGAAGCCAGAATCTTCATTAGCCCCCGATTCTTCCGTCCTCTATTTAAAACATTGTTGACCTCTGAAGTCAGGCATGTGTTTTTCTATTTTTAGAAACTGATGATGCTGAGTTAAAAATTCCCAAGTGAACAGTCACACCATTTCTTTCCACTATTGGTGGCTTATATATAGTTCTACTTTCTATAGTATGCAAATCTATAGTATTTAAAGCAGCTGAAGCACCCAATGCTGAACTTCTCTTAGAAACAACGTCCTTTGTTGAAGATTCATCAAATGTCAAAGGCTACTTTGGTTCAACCTTCTACCCTTCAGTCTCTAATAGACTAATGCACTCCCTTTCGTAGGTAATATACTTGGTTTTTCTCCATCCATGCAATGGAAGGAACCTCTCTCATTGTCCTGAGATTCATGGTAAAAAGCTTCAACATATAAGTTCTGCAAATTGAAGTGTGTTTCTTCATCTATTAAAGTGTTGCCTTCAAACATTGAGGAATCATTAGTGTCTTCTCTAATTGTTTCTACATAAGAGTTGAGAGATTCTCCAGCATCAGAATGTACATTTTGAAATTCTTTTCCCAAAATACTATTTTGTAAAATCTCAATTCTATGAGTGTTAATAGGAGACAATAACCCGCTCTCCCAGAAATGTCAGGAGCACTATCTTCATCTCTGTAACTACCACACACTGAATCAAAATCACTAAATCACTAGAATTATCCAACTCAGAGTACCACTCTTGCTTTAATTTATGTGCTGCTCATGTAGATAACTATGTCTTGCACACTAGCTCGGCCATTTCCATGCTCAATAGCATCTTTTACAATATGGTGATCAGTTCCTTTGGCTCTTGGTCAATTACTCTCATCCGCCATGGATCCATCATAAGCATATTATTATTACTCTTTCTCAATTTATTTTATGTTCTTGTTTTGTTTTGGGTGCATCCTTGTTGTAAATAACATGTTTTCAGTCTCCAAGGAGATCTCACTCTGTCAGACTTGCTTATTATTTGTTTCAATTTTTTTTTTTGAAACTAAAAGACCGAGTACTTTTGTGCTGGCCCTTAGAGATTCCTGAAGATGATACAAAAATTAATTAGAGTAATAACATATGTACAGTTGGAATACTGATTAAGGAGGCACCGTCTACCAATGTTTTTGGGTTAAAGCAAGCTTTGAAAATTGCATTGGTAGAAGAAACATAAGCTTGCAGGTAAAACCCTTGACCCCCTAAGCAGTGAGCCTTACTGTTTGGTATTGACATCTCATAAACTCCTCATTGTAAATAACACTAGCTTCAGAGGTCCACTGATCATTGCAGTCTATCAACTGTGTATTCATATTTCTCATATAACCATTGAGTACTTGTTATGGCTATATATCTAGACTAGGAAACAGAGCTATTCATGGCAAGTGATTCTCCGTGTAATAACCCCTATGGGCCTCACATCAGTAGACTCAAACAACTGGCAATTTATGCATAGGAGAAGTGGAGCTTCAAGAACTGAGCATGAGCTATAGCACTACTCTATTACATGCAACTTTGAGTTGACTCCTCTGTGCATCAATGTCTTATCCAATGTGCCGTCAGTCATATCTTCAAATTGCCAGACCAATAGTAGATAGCTGCTCTATAAACCTCAAACAAATTATGATGGAAATACCACTACTGTAAACTCACAACAACACACACTAAACCAACATGCTATATTGATCTCTCCAGACGTAGTCATTCGAGATATTGAAATCTCTATTACACCAAAGTTAAAATTACTTTTCTAAGAACAATAAACCCATGTGGTTTCTTTGGCCCACTCCACACATTTTAAGAATCCTAAGTTATGTTCATTTCTAATAGTGATTTTAGTAACATTAAAAGGATTCTCACATGAAAACCCAACGTAACTTGAATTTCTATGAATTTGCGAATGGTTTCAAAGTGCAAGTCACTGATGGTCCTTGAATTCGATAATTGATCTGCAGCGTCGATGAGGTTAGGGGGAATTACGATAAGTTTGAGGACATAAAATCGGCGGAAATCATGTCCATCCCGAATATGTGGCGGGCCTCATGTTAAGTACGTCCATACCATTTTTATCACTGCTAAATACTGTCAGCCACGACGACCAACAAAAGATGATATGTTTATAATATTGTAACTAATACAAGTCATTACATACTAATATATGCCTATGATGGCTCTCGGGTCAGAGCACGAATATAGTGATGGTTAGGGTCTCTACCACCACCCATCTCTCGATGAACATCCCGTCTATAACCTTTTGAGCTCCAGGCGGTGAAGGCCTGAGAGCGTTCTGATGGATTGGTGGACATCTGCCTTATAGCCAGACGTCATATGCGATTATAAAACGGTCACGGGTTCAAACCTGTAAACCTATGTATCAACACCGGAGCGCTCCACCGTTACACCGCCGCATACTCCTTTATCCACCTGTGGTTGACATACGTCAAAGGTTTATGCGATTAATATCATCGTTTGACACCAAACACCACCTAAGAAATGAGTTTCAATGCATCATATGTCTAGAAATGATGTGTGAGCACCGTGGCTACAGGCTTTTGTGAGTCTTCATGTATAATTGCTCTCCGGCGGACATGTTATTTACGTTGTTCCCAAAACCGTTCAGGTTGTCATTGTCTGTTTACTATCTTGCAAGTTGATATTCTCTCCACCGTCAAAGAAAGGATTCCATCCACGACAGTACTCCCATTGATGGATATGCAGCGCCTCCCATGTGAATTCATTCAAATTCAATTGTGCGCCTTAGATTTAGAATAAAAGATTGAACAAAGCAGGTTTCCTTCATTGTTCTGCGTCATTCTTCTTGGAAACTTCTTCTGCATTTGAACTCTAAAACTCTTCATCGCATTTTTTTGCCTCATCTTCTTGTTTTCTTCCACTAGTTTTAGTGGGAATATTGCAGTGGAACAACCTTGATCCCCTAATATTGTTCAATGGATGACTCCTGAGGACTAGTATAGTTTTTATTCTGAGACATTATGGGTTTTTAATATGTTGGTCCTATTGTAGGATCGTGGTTTTACAACATTTATGCAATATTCAAAATAATCAGCAATGTAAATTCTTCATAATACAAGCAGCATCCAGGAAAGATGAAAGAACCATTCAATCAGAACATAGTACTAGATTATGTTTGATTATTGCTGGAGTTCCTTCATTGCAGAAAGACTTCACAAGACAATGCCGTTGCAGCTAATAGACCTACATATATGTTCATTACTTGGCAAGGAGCAATAGCCCACCAGAACACAATTACCAAGGAACAATCCACACTTCCAGTTTGTGTGAAACTAGAAAATAAGCAAGGATAAATTAGACCATTCTGTTGATGTTGTAATTTTCCCATTTTTTTGGGATAAAATTAGAATGTTCTTTGAAATTAGTAAATTAGATCTTCCATTTTGATTTAAATAGGCCAAGTGAAAGTTAATCCAAAGGTCTTAGTGAGTTATCAAATGAGGAGTGCATGTTGATAAAAACTTTGAAGGCTTCTTGCTGATCTGTAAAAGCATCAAGGTGCTTTTGACATGATCAGAAGCTTTAACAGGACGTCACTAAATATTTAGCAAGAGGCTATTTCTAACAGTAAATGTCTAAAGGGTATTTAGTTTGAGAGTAAGTAGATCAATTTTAGTGTGAATATTAAAGATTAACCATGCATTTTAAAAAATAATAACCTAGAAGCAGAAAATTTTAGGACTCCACGGTTGCAACAAAAGAGCAACTGTCAAAGTAGATTGGCAAGGTCACAAATTGTCTGCAAATAGTCTGTGGAGATAAGCGGTAAGAAGGAAAAGAGACAAGGGTCCAGGTTGATAGGCAACTAGAAGTGTCAAAAAGACTTTCCAACAAATAAGGAGACTCTAGTTGAAGGTCAGATTACATTTCATAACACTGTAAATGGAAGGTAAGAAAGAAAACAGGATGCCATGTGGATGAGCTGGAATGAAGGGATCCCCAAAAGCCCAAGGACTGGTGGGAATCCACAGGGAGGCATGTTGTTGCCAGGATCTACCTTCTCTCCACCTATTTCTATGCTTGGGTCCCATCCAGGGCATGGGAGATTGCACTTGAATCATATCATTTGTGCATATTACAAACTGAATATGTCACATGTTTGTGAAGAAATCATGTGTTATTTATGTTGGGACGAATTCCTACAAATGATAAATCAATACAATGACAGATTTCTCACACTAGCTGATATTTGAATTAAATAACAAAAGGACCTCTAGTGAGACCCTGAAACCCTCTATTTGTCTCTTCATTACTCATGAATTTAGTAAATGACTTTAGAACATAATATATTTTCACTATATTCACTATTTAATATATATATATATATATTTTCCTTCAATTTTATATAGTAGAATTATATATATGTATTATGGTGGTGGTACGTATATCATATACTCTACTATATTCTTGTAAGTTAGGTATTCATTTCAATAGTTAATTCGTTACCTAAATATGGACATTTTTTAATATTAACTAATATATATACTAGTGCAGTGCAGGCGATGCATGCATATGTAGCTATCATATGCATGTCTCATGTGCATGCTAATATCTCTATGTCCCCATTAATTTAAGATGGGTCCTTACATTTGCGACATGCTAGGGTAAGCATGGATAAGACATGGGAAGAAAGGTTTCTTGGTAAGGACAATATGGTTTTGGATGTGTGGTATTACTATTGTGCATATACTGTATATGTTGTACATGTTTCATATATGATGTGTGCACATGCGGTGTTGTGTATATATAGTGTGTGTACATGTTGTTTATGCAGTGTTATGTACAAGATGGTACAGATAGTGTTGTATGAATGTTACATATTCAATACTGGGTATAAATGGTGCTATGTACATGTTGGATATGTGGTATTGTGTACATATTGTACTGTGTGCATGATGGATATGTGGTGTTGTGTGCATATGGTGCTATGCGCACGTTGGATATGCAATGTTGTGTACAGATGATGTTATGTATGTGTTGGATATGCAGTGCTATGTACAAGTGGTGTTGCGTGCATGTGGTACATTGGTACTATTTACATATGGTGTGGTGTGTATGATTGTACAAGAGGTGTCGTGTGCATGTGGTGTTGTGTACATATTGTACAAGTGGCGTTGTGTGCATGTGGCGTTGTGTACATGTGGTGTCACGTACATGTCATGCGTTTGGTACTGTGTACATGTGGTATTGTGTACGCCTTGGATAGTGGTGTAGTGTACATGTGGCGTTGTGTACACGTTGTGCAGGTGCTGCCATGTACATGTGATGTTGTGCACACATTGTGTAGGTGGTGTGATGTAATGGTGGTACCGTGTACATGTTGTACATATGGTACTGGTGTACGTGTGTGTAATATTCCTAATTAGCCACGGCTAATTGGAATATTTGATTTTGATCAATTTTGCCTTCTATAGTTATTTGTAAATAAAAAGGTGAGGAAAGGGGGACATAACTCACTTTTAGAATAAAGTCACTCCCTAGTAGCACAACATTGTGACTTAAAGGGGAGCCAAGGGGGCCAAAGGACCACATAGAGATGGGGCCCACGCAAACACTTGGAGAGACTGCGCAGATGGAAAGGAACACGTGGCAAGAGAGGGGCTACGTTGGAGGAGGTGGGCCTTGGGATTGAGAGAGGCCAATGCTATAAAGGAGAGAGGAGCCTCCTCATTTTTTCATTCAATTATGTGCATTTGAGCTAGTCACTTCGACTTGGAGCACACTGGCTGTTTCACCTGTCTGCAGCACTGTTTAGTGCATTGAGTGTCTCCATTCGGAGATCTCACCCTTAGCCCCGGGGGACTTCGAGTGCCTACTCAGGCAAGGTAATTTCCAGTAGTCTTTTGCAGTAGGATTGACCTTTGGCATTGTGGAGGAGCTGAGCATTTGAGGACTACGCAGTCTTGAGAGAGAGGGACGCAGTTCTTTTGGTGAGAGTTCCGGATTGAGGGTTTTGTGGAGGATTTGAGCTGGGAGATTGAGCAAGAGCTTAGCTCTTGCATATTGGAGGATTTTTGCAGAGTTTCGGGCAGAGTTTTGGTGGATTCTATTCAGTGGCAGTGCAAAGCCTTGAGGGACAGTGTAGATCCCCAAGGGGGTGATTTTCGGGGGTCGGCTATTTCAGGAAAGATTTCTAGGTTTTTATGGGTTTCTTGAGTAGAGTATGATTCCAGAGTTTCAACATTTCCTAAGGAGGGGAACAGCCCGAAATCCTCATTTGCTTTCCAATGGTAGCAAGAGCACGACAGTTCTCTAGCAGCCTGGACGCAGTTCAGAGAGAGGCCATTCCTTTGCTATTCTGAGTGTATTTCTTCACTTTCCTTGTGCAAGTCAAGGTGCCATCTTTCTGATCATCTCCTGTACTCAATCCATTACTCAGTATAATAAAATGGCTTAGCATTTCTCTCTGCATTTCTTGAGTATCTGCTTATATTTCATGTTTACATTATTATATGTTGCACCACTATTATTTTTATCAAATTGAGCTTCCCGGTTACTATATCATTTGGATGTGTTGGGTTGGAGTTTTCTTGGGTTTGAGGGACATCCCAGATACGGGATATTACAGTGGTATCAGAGCGTAGATCTGGTTCAGCTTGTGAAGCTAGAAATCTATGACATTGGGGGAAAAGCCCTACATCTGTTACAGAGGTAGGAGATACAGAGACACTAGGCGTAGGTTGGAGAGCACCTACAGAGAGGGAGACTATGTTCCGGTGGTGGACGCAGAACAGGAGGAGCCTATGGTGGACGCAGAACAGAAGGAGCCTGTGGTGGACGCAGAGCAGGAGGATCCGATGGCAGATGAGGACAGGAAGAGATTTGTGGACATGCTCCTCAAATTAGTGCAGGATCTGTTGAGGCAGATCGAGGTGATGGGGCAGAGATTCACAATGGTAGAGGCTAGACAGCGTGAGAACCCACAGGTTTTTCAGGTTGGTGAGGGATCGAGTACGTCCCACCATTTTCTGGAGCAGGGTGCCACTCAGCGTGATACTACTCAGCAGATGGCCTCACATGCCCCTACACGCTCTACCATGCCCACTTTCCTAGGAGCAGACATGGGGGCTGGAGCCCACCAGGAGGCAGAGCCTGGTCACATGGGCGATTATTTTGCAGAGTACTAGGCCTATGGGCAAGATTTTAGGGACGCTCTCTCATTCAGAGACTTTGTTCAGCTCCAGTGGGATAGTAGACCCCGCGACCATCACAGAGGACATCGGCATTATCACGATGGAGACACCCACCGCACAACTAGGTGATTCCACTTGCCTATGTTTGATGGTTCATCAAATAATTCGGCAAGGTCTTGGTTGGAGAAGCTGGACATCTATTTCCAGCTTAACCAAATGTCGGAGGCACAGGACACCAAGGTGGCGACATTACATTTGGATGGTGAGGCACAGGATTGGTGGTTCAATGGGATGGTTACACTCGGACACTCCACAGTGATGACATTTGCCAAGTTCACTAGGATATTGATGGAGAGATTTGACCGGAGGGATCTGGAACAACACTTTGTTGAGCTGACGAGGCTCAAACGGACAGGGAGCCCAAAGACCTACATTGCAGAATTCTTGAGGATTTCGGTGATGGTAAGGCCAGATCTATCCACGGCACGGAGGATCTACATGTTTGTCGAGGGGTTAGCAGAGCCACTTCGGGGTCTAGTCAGGTCGACTAGACCAGCCACACTCCAGGATGCTATCAACAGGACCCGGGACTTACAGGATGCCTTACGTAGGACCTGGACACCTTACCCCAGAGACAGGCTTTCCAGCCTAAGGGGAAGGACGTGAGGATTCCACCTCCAAAGGGGAATCCAGGACGAGCACAGATTGATGATGATGCCAGGAGGGAGTTGAAGAAGAAGCGGTTGTGCTTTGCCTGTCAAGAGCGGTGGGCACCAGGACATAGATGTGCGGCTGGCAAAGCACACTTTATTGAGGGCTTCTCCGAGAGCAACGGGGAAGAGGATGAGGAGGATGATGTGGAGGTAGGAGATAGTCATGCCATGCAGGGTCCCTTACCACCTCCACCACCAGCAGCAGGTGGTGCAGATTTTTCACCTACTAGAGGAACCCTTGCAGCATTGCGAGGAGTTCCCAAGTATTTGACACTGCGCGTACGGGGGACAGTAAATGGCCAACGAGTATTAGTTTGGGTTGATAGTGGGGAAACCCACAATTTCAATGATGCACAGATGGTTGAGCGGAGAGGTATACAGACAGAGAGCTTCGATGGATTTTCAGTTTTGGTCCAAGGAGATCAAACCATGGTGTGTGCTCGTTATGTCCCAGAGTTATTAGTGACGATGGGAACCTACACACTGACTGACCACTTTTTCGTGGTCAACATTCCGGACACCAACATAGTATTAGGTGTTCAATGGCTTATCACTCTAGGGAAGGTCACTATAGATTGGAAGGCCCTAGAGATGGAGTGGGATGATGAGAAGACAGGGAGGCATGAGAAGATACGGGGACAACACACATATCTGCCTCAGACTGTTTTGGCTCATCAGATGGAGGTAGTCTTCTGGAAGGGAGACATAGAGTGGGCAGTAGAGCTACATGCATAAGAGGCAGGGACTATAGGGCAGACAGTGCACCCGGAGATACAGTCCATCCTTGACCGGTATGCCACAGTATTTGGGGAGATTCTGTCAAGACGACCACTGGACCGGGGGTTTGAGCATACCATTGAGCTTGAGCAGGGTATACAGGCCATGATTACTACCCCTTATAGCATCCCAAGGCCTATCAGGATGAGATTGAGTGGGCCATTCAGGAGTTGCTGGCTCTTGGGCACATTCGGCCGAGCACGAGTCCTTTTGCTTCTTCCGTGGTGTTGGTGAAGAAGAAGGACGACACATTGAAGATGTGCATTGACTACAGGGCCCTAAACAAGAAGACACTGAAGAACAGGTACCCCATACCTAGGATCGATGAGTTGAGAGGAGCACGGTTCTTCTCAAAGATTGATTTGAGATCTAGGTACCATCAGATTCGCGTGAGGGAACAAGACATTCCCAAGACCGCCTTCAGGTGTCACTATGGGCACTTTGAGTTTTTGGTGATGCCCTTTTGGCTAACCAATTCCCCAGCTACATTCCAGTCTTGCATGAATCACATCTTCCAAAGTCACTTAAGGAAGTTTGTGTTGGTGTTCTTTGATGATATCCTCATCTACAACAGGACTTGGGAGGAGCATCTCTAGCATAATTAAATAGTATTTCACATATTGGAGGAGCAACAGTTCTATGCCAAACTCTCCAAGTGTGAGTTTGGGTTGACGGAGATGTTATAGTTGGGACACACCATAGGGGTGGACAGAGTGAGGGTCCACGAGGAGAAGATTAGGGCCATCAGAGATTGGTCGGAGCTGAGGAATGTGACAGAACTTCTAGGATTCATTGGCATTTGTACTTACTACAGGAAGTTCGTCAAGGGTTTCTCACAGCTTGTTGTGCCCTTGACAAATTTGATGAGGAAGGGGGAATTCAGTTGGTTGGATATAGTGCAGCGAGCCTTTGACAAGCTTAAGGAGGTTATGAGCAGCTGCCCAGTGCTTGCATTGCCAGATTTTACGCAGCCATTTGTTTTGGAGTGTGATGCGTCGGGAGAGGGGATCGGCACAGTGTTGATGCAGGGAGGTCACCCTATAGCCTTTGAGAGCCGAAAGATCCTTCCGCAGGAGAGGTTGTATTCTATATACGACAAGGAGATGCTGGCCATCATGCATGCATTGGCCAAGTACCGACAATATTTAGTGGGTAACAGGTTCAGGGTGAGGACTGATCATAACAGCCTCAGGTTCTTTTTGGAGCAGAAGTAGCTACAGGAGAGGCAGCAGAAGTGGATCAGTAATATCCAAGCGTATGACTTTGACATTGAGTATGTCAAGGGTAAGAACAACGTGGTAGCAGAGGCCCTTTCACGTAGACTAGCCACATTGTCTCTTATGAGCTTGGACGTAGACTGGAGGGCTCGACTCTTAGTAGAGTACTCCAAGGACAGATTTGCATGTGAGGTTTTGGATGGGTAGGTGGCGGATGAAAAGTACAGGGTGGTCAATGAGATCATCTACTACAAGGACCGGATCTTCTTGACTAAGAGATCTCAGCTCAAGAAGAAGATACTTTAGTGTCACATGATTCACCATTGGCAGGCCATCAGGGGTTTACCAAAACCTACAGGGCAATTAGAGAGAGGTTCTCATGGAAGGGCCTCAAGGAAGACGTACTCCAGCATGTACGTGAGTGCGATGTTTGCCAGAGGAACAAGGGGGAGATGAACCATCCAGCAGGATTATTATAGCCTCTTCCCATTTCGGAGGGGAAATGGGAGTATATTTCGATGGACTTCATCACAGGGTTGCCCATGGTACATGGCAAGGATTGCATCTTCGTCGTCGTTGATCGATTGAAAGAGTACTCACACTTTTTCACCATATCCACACACTACACAGCAGCGCAAGTGGGCGAGCTGTTATTCAGAGAGATCTTTAGGTTACATGGTCTTCCCAAGACCATCACCAGTGATAGGGACAACCGTTTCATGGGCGGATTTTGGCAGGAGCTTTCCCAGTTGGTGGGGACGGAGTTGATACCGAGTACCAGTTATCACCCACAGATGGACGGGTAGACATAGATAGTTAACAAGTGGCTGGAGGGCTACTTACGTAACTATGTCAGTGGGCAGCAATGAGCATGGCTGAAGTGGTTGCATCTAGGGGAGTACTGCTACAACACTATGCATCACATGTCCATTGGTATGTCACCATTCTATGCTTTGTATGGATATCATCCTTTATCTTTTGCTAACGTGATGTTTGGTGCTAGCAAGGCTCTGAGAGCCAATATTTGGATCTAAGAGAGTCAGGATATTCTCTGAGCTCTCAAGGATAATATGGCTAATGCACAGAACCAAAATAAGCTGTATGCTGATAGGGGTCGGGTGGAGAGACAGTTTGAGGTAGGGGACTTGGTCTACCTACGATTACAACCATACCTACAGTCGTCACTGAAGCATAAGGGTGCTGACAAGCTCAAGCCCCACTTTTATGGGCCATACAGGGTGATATGTAGGATTGGATAGGTTGCATATGAGTTGGAGCTGCCCAAAGGCAGCAAGATTCATAACGCTTTTCATGTATCCTACCTGAAGAAGGCGCTGGGGTAGCATGTGACAGTGATAGATGAGCTACCACCCATGGATGATGAGGGGCATTTGGTGTTGCAGCCAGAGGCTATTATTGATACTAGGGAGAGGCAGTTGCGGAGCAGGACGGTCTGAGAATTCTTGGTGAGGTGGAACAATTTACCGGATGAGGAAGCCACTTAGAGTGAGAAGATCTTGCAGCATCCATCACTTCAGTTGCTTGAGGACAAGCAACATTTTTCTAGGGGAGACGGTAATATTCCTAATTAGCCACGGCTAATTGGAATATTCGATTTTGCTCAATTTTGCCTTCTATAGTTATTTGTAAATAAAAAGGTGAGGAAAGGGGGACATAACTCACTTTTAGAATAAATTCACTCCCTAGTAGCACAACGTTGTGACTTAAAGGGGAGCCAAGGGGGCCAAAGGACCATGTAGAGATGGGGCCCACGTAGACACTTGGAGAGACTGCGTAGATGGAAAGGAACACGTGGCAAGAGAGGGGATACGTTGGAGGAGGTGGGTCTTGGGATTGAGAGAGGCCAACACTATAAAGGAGAGAGGAGCCTCCTCATTTTGTCATTCTATTATGTACATTTGAGCTAGTCACTTCGACTTGGAGCACGCTGGTTGTTTAGCCTGTCTGCAGCACTGTTTAGTGCATTGAGTGTCTCCGTTTGGAGATCTCACCCTTAGCCTCAGGGGACTTCTAGTGCCTACTCGGGCAAGGTAATTTCCAGTAGTCTTTTGTAGTAGGATTGCTCTTTGGCGTTGTGGAGGAGCTGAGCATTTGAGGACTGCGCAGTCTTGAGAGAGAGGGACACAATTCTTTTGGTGAGAGTTCCGTATTGAGGGTTTTGTGGAGGATTTGAGCTGGGAGATTGAGCAAGAGATAAGCTCTTGCATATTGGAGGATTTTGGTAGAGTTTTGGGCAGAGTTTTGGTGGATTCTACTCAGTGGCAGCGCAGAGCCTTGAGGGACAGCGTAGATTCCCAAGGGGGTGATTTTCGGGGGTCGGCTATTTCCAGAAAGCTTTCTGCGTTTTTCTGAGTTTCTTGAGTAGAGTCCGATTCTAGATTTTCAACATTTTCTGAGGAGGGGAACAACCCCAAATCCTCATTTGATTTCCAGTAGTAGCAGCAACACGACAGTTCTCCAGCAGCTTGGACGCAGTTTAGAGAGAGGCCATTCCTTTGCTATTCTGAGTGTATTTCTTCACTTGCCTTGTGCAAGTCGAGGTGCCATCTTTCTGATCACCTCCTGTACTCATTCCATTACTCAGTATAATAAAATGGCTTAGCATTTCTCTCTGCATTTCTTGAGTATCTGCTTATATTTCATGTTTACATTATTATATGTTGCACCAGTGTTATTTTTATCACTTTGAGCTTCCCGGTTACTATATCATTTGGATATGTTAGGTTGGAGTTTTCTTGGGTTTGAGGGACATCCTGGATACAGGGTATTACAGTGTGGTATTGTGTGCATGTCATCCATGTTGTGTTATGGGCATACGGTATTATGCATGTGCATATGTAGTCGTGGCAATGCAGCGTTGTGTACTCGTTGTGTTGTACTATGTGTAGGTACATGTATTGGGTGGTATTGCACATATTGTACATGTGGCGCTATGTGCATGTGGCATTGTGTACATGTGGTGTCGCGTACATGTCATGTGTGTGGTACTGTGTACATGTGGTATTGTGTACGCATTACATAGTGGTGTAGTGTACATGTGGCGTTGTGTACACGTTGTGCATGTGGTGCGATGTACATGTGATGCTATGCACACGTTGTGTAGGCGGTGCTGTGTATTGGTGGTACTGTGTACATGTTGTACATACGGTACTAGTGTACGTGTGGTACTGTGTGCATGTCATCCATGCTGTGTTATGGCCATACAGTATTATGTATGTGCATCATGTAGTCGTGGCATTGCAGCGTGTGTACTTGTTGTGTTGTACTCTGTGTAGGTACATGTATTGGGTGGTATTGCACATCCGGTATAGATGGATGCACTATATTGTATATACTGGGTGTAGGTGTGTGTGTTGTATGTCAGGTGTAGATGCATGTATTGCATGGTGTGGTATGTCATGTGGTTGTATGTGTGTGTTTCACACTATGTGTCTATACACATGGGTGAGGAGAAGGCACTGGGTGTTTGTCGGGTGTAGCAACTAATTCGGACTGCGTACAGAATAAAAACGAAGGTAGAAGCTAAGTATTGATGAAAGGATAAGTATCGTTATTGTATTTTGGTTTTAGTATGCCTGTGGTTTATGATTATGGTCTATGATGATTACATGTGATCTATGATTTTGATTTATGATGGTTACATGTCATTTATGATTTTGATGGTTATCTTTTGGTCTAACCTTATTTGATATTTTTATACATGTTTATTTGGTCAAATATGCTAGTTTGACTTATTGTGACATGAAGAGAACATGATTACAAATGTACCTTATTGACAAGCTACCAATGAGGTATGATGTGAATATTTTAATTTACTTTAAAACTGATGGAATTTATGTGCGTAGTACAGGAATCATGAAAATGCCCAATTGGGTAGTTGAAATCAACTGCAAGAATTAGTAGCTTGATATGGTGGTTTGGTGGTTGCTTATGGTGGTTTGGTAGTTGCTTTATGCTGGTTTAGTATTTGATTTATGTTGGTTTAGTATATGAGTTATGGTGATTGATATATGCTTTATGATGGTTGACGTATGATTTATGATGATTTGATATATGCTTTATGTCAGTTGATACATGCTATATGATGTTTTGATATATGCCTTATGATGTTTTGATAGATGCTATATGATGATTAATGTATGATTGATATATGTTTGGTATATGATTTGGCATATGTTTTGGTATATATATTTTGATGAGGTTGTTATATGTACACCTGTGCATGGATGTAAATACTGTAACGAGCTATGTTATAAGGATCCACTATGCGGTATGGGTGTTATGTTATTATGTTATCATGTGGTTATGTTATCATGATGTCATGATGTCATATGAGTTTTTAAGCAGGATGATCATTGTAAATACCGTAATGAGCTATGTTATAAAGCTCCACTATGCGGTATGTTATCATGTTTTCATGATGTTATGTCTTGAGTAGATCTTTCATTATAAATACTGCATCGAGTTGGGTTATAAAGCTCCATGAACAATATGTCTTCTGTCAGCAGGTTGCTGAGGTATATGTGTGATTGAACACCAAGGATGGTATCCCCCAAGGGGTAGGGGTCTATAACAAACCTGGTGACAATTCCATGTAATAAATGTTAAAAACAATAACCACGGATGACTGGTACACTTATTCCAAGCTGAATGTTGGGCAAGACATCCTAGGGGGTGTTCATTTGGTTGTTTATGGTTATTGAAATTGGCAAAGGCAATGGCTAAGGCATTAAAGAGGAAAAAAGGTATTTTGGCACAATTATTTATAAAAATAATGGAAATTATGAGAAAAGGAAGGTGAAAGGTTACAGGTTGCATGTGAGGAGGAAATTGAAGGAAAATAATGGAAAATGAAGAAAATAGAGGCCTCATTCATAAAAAGGCTTCTAAGGATTAGTTGGCAAGGCTTGGTCAATTCAGTTTTGGAGCTCTCTCATTATTCTCTCTCTCTCTCATACTCTTGGTTACTTAGAGTTTTCTTGGAGCACTCTTGGAGGGTGTGGCATACTTGGATTCTTGGAGAAAGAAGGCAAAGGAAGAGTAGGAAAGCACAGGAATGCATCAACATCATCAGCTACATAATATTTTCTTGCAGGTACTGAGTTACATGTATGATTTCTTCACTAGTTTTGGCATCCATGGCACATGCATGTGATTTCTTGGTTATGATATATCATTTGCATGGAGGATGGCTAGGATTGACAGTGGATTGCCTAGCCTTGCCATTTCCTGGATAGCCATTGTGATTGTGGGTTTACTTTCATTGATTTGTTTTTGTTGGTTCTCATGTTTCCTTAGATTGGGTTGAGCTATTAGTCCCGGAAGACCTAGTTGAACAAATGCTCTGGAAGCCCTGTAACAACTTGGGTTGAGTTACTAGTCCTAGAAGCCCTGGTTGGATAAAACACTCTAGAAGCCCTTGGTGGGTTGAGTTACTAGTCATGGAAGCCTTGGTTGGACAAACGCTCTGGAAGCCTTGTATAAGCTGTGGGTTGAGTTACTAGTTCTGGAAGCCTTATTTGGACAAACGCTCTGGAAGCCCTGAAAGGCTTGGATGGAGACTAATCTGATGATGGTTTTTGGTGATGTCCAACCATGAGGTGGAATCAATATTTGATGGGTTGAGGTGGGTGGCCTCTGGAAGCCCTGGATGAGTTTTTATTGATGTGTTCTATGAGATCCCACATTCATGCTTGGAATATGGCACGAGGGTAATTGGCTGAAGAGAGAATTGGCTCAGCCAATCTATGGTCGGGTGGAATGTGGTAGTCCCATCTCTGGTTGGTTCAGTTCATTTATTAATGAAAAAAAATTCATTCCCTTGATTTTCATGTGCAAATGTACTGATGTATATATAGATTTTGTTGGATGATATTTTTATTGTATTTCTGTTCCTATTATGTTTTTTTTTTATATGCACATTTACCCCGGAGGTTGTTACACTTACATGAAGGAAAGCCTTAGTTGTGGAGTTCCACAAGTTGAACATTAAACAACATAACTTCCTTAAGATGAAAGGTATCAAATAAATTGTGGGATAAACCATTTGGGAATACAACCAAATGTTATATTACAAGATGTGTAGGTTAATAAACAAATTAATAATACCTAACATAAATAAAGGTTTACAAGAGAAATTCTACCCTTAATTTGAATTCCCTTGATGCAATAGACATGGCCTCCTCAAAGGAAGGCCTTAAAGAAATCCATGAGGATCAAGTCAATGATCAAGTATCTAGGGGCCACACCTACTTAAGTAGCACCTATTTCTACATCTAATGAAACTCCAAGATTAGACCAACATTGGACCTAATGATTTGCGTTAACTAAGAAAATACAAAAATTATTCAAAGACAATATGGTTTGGGAACAAGAGTGGTATGGATCATGTAAAAAATAGGGATATTTGGATATATATTTATCTATGATTGGAGAATTATAGTGCCTATCTATGTTCTAGGATCATTTTCAAGAAGGCCTTTGAATGATTTTCATGAAATTTGTAGGACTTGTGACCATATTCCATAATTGTGTATTATCTTCCAAAAGAAATTATTTGAACCCATAACCTTGTTTTGTGATTTATGTTAGTCTAATGTCCACAACACTCGACAATTATATAACATTATAAATTTATAGATTTTGGTTAAACTATTCAATAAAACCACCTCATAGTATAAAAGAATAACATGGTGACTCATATATCACCTAGTTACCCTAAGGCTTGCAAAGTGTTTCAAAGCCTATATCTGTATGCTATTAAAACAATTAAAGTAGGTGTGGTACCCCAAGAAAATTTCATCAACTATTTTATATGGAACTTTCATTAGGTGTGAAAGATATTGGATTTTATTGTGATGTCTCTACTCATGTTGGTGAATATTTTTGCTTTTTTTGTTGTAGTAAAATGGCTTCACATGCATAATTGTACATGGTATTGAAAGGAGAAACAAGTAGTTAAGAAATACCATACATAAGCAAGTTATTGATGTTTTTTATCTATAAATTGTCGTGGACATTTGAATGGATAGTTCATCACAACATATCTACTAAAATATATTTGAAAATATGATATCTACATTGTGAGGGTTAATTTTTCTTAGATTTTTTGATTCATTACTTACTGTGTTATTCTTATTCACACAATAGATAAAATATGGAAATAGAGAACAATGAAATATAACTCATAGACCACAATGAACACAATATATTATTTGGCAAACCCTTATAGGAGAAAACTCAACTAGAAGGTGAGGTTGCTCTACTCTCTCTTTCTCTAAATGGAAATGGATGCAAGTACAAAGGAGTGATACCTGTGGCCTATGGGCTACTATAGTGCACAAACCCTCTTTGGATTCTCTCTCTCTATCCACTCTTTTCTACTCTACTCATTTACTGAAAAAATCCACTCCAATATAATGGAACCCCTTTTTCTCCTAGTGTCTTGGATATAACACGACTTGCTAACCACCTAGGGGTCAAATTTGATCCACTCAACCCTCAATATGAGTTACAACTTGAACCTTATAGATTATTCTTCATAGTTCCCACATGGATAACCCCTTATCCATGAGTAATGGGGGCTTATGTGGCATCCTCTAGAATTATGGTGGTCAATTTCAATAAGTCAACTTCCACGGGGCATAACTTTCTCATACGAGCTTCGATTGAGGTGATTCTTTTGTCGTTGGAAAAATATCAATGTGTATATTATGGAATATAGGTTCATACCAAGGTAGAGACCACTGAAATTGGCCATTTAGGGCCTCAAATTAATGTTAACTTTTTTCACTTGAAATTTTCTAAACTGGAACATTAGTTAAAATGACCTTGCAAGTTGATTTGTCCAAAATTTCCACTCTAAAACCATAGGTACGGATAAAAAATAATATATTGATCCAATATGAATCATATCTCCCCATTTTGGGAGACATTCGGCCTCCAAAATATTTTACTGAATGAGGTGAGAAAATTTGTCCTCTACTTTATCCCCAGAGTACTATTTATCCTTGCCTAGAAGTTGTCCTTTCAGCCCAATCTACTGAAGGTCATGTTTCCCCTCTCTTGTAGTTCTATACCTCTTTTATAAATTGTATCCCATGTAAACTTTGGTTGAACATTTGGTGCTAAGTCCTGTACATAAGTGAGGACTTGTTCCTCTTCCTAATCTAGCATGGAAGGCTCATAGAGTTTCCATTTTTTTACATTCACCACTAAGTAAATGCACGTGTATGGGGATAGACTAAGTGTATAGGTGTTATCTCTCATATTTTCTAGTATTTCAAGGGGACCATATTTCAAAGCCTCAATTTCTTACTAGGACCCTATAACCTCTCCTTATTCATCTGTAATGATACTTCATCTCACACCTTAAATGATTTCTTAGTTTTGTGTTGATCATGCATGACCTTGTATTTTCCATATGACTTATGTATTATCTCCTATACCTATAGATGGATATATTGATCTTCTCAACAAACTCTTTTTCCCTTAAGGCAAAGCCTATAAGATCCTCCCTCACTCCTCCTTTTTGTCCATATGCAATATCCAAAGGTGAACATGGAAAATATCCAAAACAAGTTTCAATGCATAATTACCAATAGAAATGTGAACTATTATGTTATAAGAGTGTTGTATATAAACCAGATTTTCATTTTAAGTCTTTAAATGATTCTAATTGTAACCCCTCAAAAGATGCACCAGTTTTTTTGACCGCTTCTATTTTCCCATCTATCTATGGATGGAATGTTGTAGACCTCTTCAATCTCATGTCCACATTTCCCACAATGTAGTCCAAAATGCATTGAGAAATCTTGTTTCTTAGTCTAAAATGATACTTCTCGGGATTCCAAAATGCACCTAGACTTATCCAAAGAATAAGTTTGATTTTTCTTGCATGCTAATGGTCTTTTTACAGGGATGAGAATGCACATCTTACTAAACCTATCAACTACCATGAATAGGTAGTCATGTCCCTTTTTTGTTGTTAGCATACCTCCCACAAAGTGCATGTAATGCTTTCCCAAGGGTGAGTAGGTACAAGTAAGGGATGGTTTAGAACCTATTTCTTGTTACTAGTCTTGTTGGTCTAGTAAATCAGACATCCTCTTATGAACCTAACTACATATTCTTGCATCCTAGGCTAGCACACATACCTATTCAAGTTGGCTATTATCTTCCCTACACCAAATTCCCTACAAACATGGAATTTTGAGCCTCTCTTATTAGCTATAGTCGCCCCCTTTAAGAACACATAACTTGTCTAGCATATAGAGTAACCCATTGTGGAGATGATAATCAATTTTTTTGTCCCCATCGTGCACACAAATCTGGCTCTACAACTACTAAAACACCTCCTTGAAGTCCTCTTTCTCTATGATGCCTCTATATATGCATCATGGTAAAAAGCCTCCATGTGTATTAGAATTCCAAAAGATATGGTCGTTGATGTGGGTGTCATTGAAAGCATGTCATCCAACCTTTTTGTGCTTCCCTTCTTGTACTTAATGAATAAATGAAATTATTGTAGAAACTTTGTCCACTTGTTATGTCTAGCATGTTGTAACTTTCTCTAGTCATGTTGGTACTTTAGTAGCTATCAACCAATGTGTATTACTATCTCCTTTCTCATTAATAGTGTTTCCACTTTTTAATATCTTGTAACAGGGCATAAAGCTCCTTCTCGTAGGTAGGGTAGTTAAGAACCACCCCATGAAATACTTCAAAATGGTAGCATACAAGCCTTCCTCCCTACATGAAGACCACTCCCATAACATACCCACTCACATTTGTCTCCACTTCAAATGCTTGTTACAAGTTCAATATTGCTAGAATTGGAGCTTGATTGATCTTATACTTTAACTCGTTGATGGCCCTTTTCTGACCCTTTCCCTACTAGAAACTCTTTCCACTCATTGTTATGGCATGGATTGGTGTTGCTACTACTGAAAATGAGGCTATGAATTTTTGTTTTGTCCCAATGAAACTCCTGACCTCAAAAACATTAGTAGGATCCTACGACTTCATGATGGCCTCAATCTTGATATGATATATGTTCATCTCTCCTCCACTTATCACATATCTTAGATAAACTAAAGACTAGTTAGCAGATTCACACTTCTTGAGATTTTCCAACAATTGGTGCTTATTCAATGTCTCTAAAACCTACGCCAAATGTGATATGTGTTATTCCCAAGTAGCACTATATTCCAATATATCATCCAAATAAATAGGAACAAATTAACCTATAAAAAGGTTTCATGTATCCTTCATTAACCTCATGAACATAACCAATGCATTACATAGGCAAAATGGAATAAGTAGCCATTCATACAAACCTTGTCTGGTTTTGAAGGAAGTCTTCCAAGTATCCTCTTCTCTTGCTTTAACCTAGTGATACCCTTACTTTAATTCTAGCTTGGTGAAGTATTTAGCTTGCTACAACTAATCTAGTATATCATTTATCATGGGAAGGGGGTAGATATTCTTGAGCATAATTTTGTTTTATTTCCTTATAATCAATGCACATCCACCATGCACCATCATTCTTAGGCACAATTATAACAGGTGACCCACACAGTGAGGTACTTGGTCAAATATTGCTCTATTCTAGTAGCTATTGCAACTCCTTCTTCACTCGAATTTCCTTTATAGTGGACTACCTGTACAACTCAATGTTTGGCAATAAAGAGTTTGAAAATATTGAATTTCATGTTCCACTTCCCTCTTGGGTGGTATCCCTTTAGGCTTCTAGAACACACCCCTATATGGCTATAACCACTCTTCCAGTTGTTGTTTTTATTCCTTAGTACACCCCTTTAGGGATCACCATTGGATAACGTGTTGTTATTGATGATAAATAATATCATGTCATTGACGTCAAAGGAGGTATGATATCCTAGATATTTGAGCATTTGTTGGAGCTATGTCTATTAAATGAATACGTAGAAGGTTTGGTTGGATAACCCTTGTTGGGAACGGGTCCCCTAGGGTCAATTTTGGGGTTAACAGCCCAAGTTTTGGGGCTAAAGGCCCAATTTTTGTGTAAAGAATGTAAAGTCTCCGCATTTTGTGGTCGCAGAGTGTGAAGATGTAAACAATCAAAAAGGGTTTCCACCCTTAGCTTAGACAATTTGTGTCGGCTTGATGAGATTTGCCCTTGGTCCGCAGGCCATGGGAATGTATAAAAAGGGAGTCTTAGAAGAGTCTAAGGCAAGTTTTTGGGGAGAGTTCTAAGTAAGTTTTTGGGTCTGTGAGAACTAAGGGTGAAGAGTCTTAGCGTAGGAAGAGGCTTTGTAGCTGAGTGCGTAGAGGCCTAGGGTAGAAGTTCACAGCTGAGTGCGCAGACCCCTGCAGCTGTGTGCGCAGGGTAGTCAGAGTCTGTATTGGAAATCTGGATTATCAATAAAGAGAAGTATTCTGGAATTACCTGTGTATTTTACTTGCATGTGATTATGTTACGTTGAACACTGGGTTTATGTTTTAATGCTATTCTAATGCGCGAATCTATATGTTTCTCTTTGTTATATGAACGCAAGCAAAGATATATGTTTACGCGAAGATAATCATAATTACATGTTAAGATTGTACGAAACTAAGATAATCTGAGTAAATACAAAATTAAGAGTAATTACACAGGTGTGTAAACGTCTGAATTGGTTATTTAGGGTCCGCGAAGGACGATCAGAGACTTTTGTGGAGGTTTCAAGGACGAATAAGATAAGTACTTTGATACACCCTAAAGGGCTTATAGGTGAACGTGAAGGAAGGGTTAGGGTATAAAACCGACATCACAACCATCTCAAGGTGTGGAAACTTGGTTCCTGCATCCCCCCATACTGTTTCAGGTGAGACTTCAGTCTGCGCTCCACGGATTGATGCCGAAAGGGCCAGTAGTGTAGGGATTTGCTTGGCTACTTAACGGTGAACTTGGGTTAGGGCCCATCAAGCCAAAAAATGGTTATGTTGCCCGAAAGTAACCGTTATGGTCATTGTTCATGACTTGATAGTGGGAAAATGGATAAATGGAGCGGGGGTGACAACAATTAAGTTGGAATTTAAGAGCAAGATCTTTGAAAATCTGCTACCAATCTAGCATTTATGAACTAATTTTGGGGGGAACGATCGGATTTGGATTTGAAAATGCCTATAAATTACAGGTGGCTACCCAACGAAAAACACTTGGAATTTTGAGAATTGAGGTGTTGAGCTCTCAGACGCGTATGAACCGTGAGAAATTTGAAGCTTTGATAGCGAGTTCAACGTTCGAGAGGTTGCCGAAGGAAACATAGGAGTTTTTGACTAGCATCATGTCGGCACTCGCAGAAACTGTGAGTGCTGGAGAAGCAATGGCAGTTGAGGGAGCTGCCTCGGAGGTAGCAATGGTAGCTGAGGAAGCTGCCCCGAAGATAGAAAGGGTGGAAGTACCTGCAAAGGTACCCAAATCACCGAGGTTGCCCAAGCCAAGGTCTACGCCAACCAAAGAGGGTCCAAAAATGAAGAAAGATAAGTAGAAAGTGACACCGCCGGTGCGCGCATCACCTAGAAAACACCTGTAGAAGGAAAAGCCCACCGTCCAGGAGAAGGGCAAGGTAGTTGACCTTGAACCTAAAGAAGACAGTGAAGATATCAATATGGGTGGGGAAGACATTGACATGGGGGCAGAGGACATTGACGTTGAAGGGTCTGACCTTATCTCTAAACTACTCGAATACATTCCTTCGCGTCGAGGCAAGGTAAAGGTCCCAAAGGACATTGATGAGAGAAAAGTCACACTACATATGTTGTTTCTGCCAAACAAGATTGCATTTGAAGGACCGCACCTAGCGCGCATCCCCCATTTAAAGTTGGAGGATTGGGATTTGGCCGATACAGAGCACTTTCCCCACTTAGCGACTGATCAGTTCATGTGCCGTGTCTTCTATAAGGACACTGGTGTGATCGCGCTAGAGCCAAGGAAGTGGATAAAAGGGGTGGACAAGGCAGGACTGCTAAACATGTTATGGGTGCCACATTACAACCGCGCCCATAACCATGATAGTGATCAAAAAACTGCTATGCTTGGTGCACGATGGGTGCCTGTGGTTAGAAGAACCAATACCGATCACTAACATGCTGATCCAAAGGATCAATCGGTGGTCGCATTCCAAATTAAATCAGGCCATGGCATTTTGTTGGGTTGTGTTATATTCTTTCCACAACTAGCCCACGTAGTTAACCAGGGGGTTAGAAGGGGGGTGGAGCCCCCCCTTCGTTGCGCCGATTGCATAGCGGGGGGAGTCACAAGGGGTTTGAGGGGTGTAGGTAACCCCACTTTATGGGGTCCGGGGCAGCCTCCCGAAAAATTTTGGTTTTGGACCCTATGTTAGGTTGGGCAGACCTACCTATGGTTTTGTGCACAATTTTTCGCACATGGTTTTGGACGCGATGGTTTTCGGTCCATGGTTTTGGACACGATGGTTTTCAGTCCATGGTTTTGGATGCGATGGTTTTCGGTCCATGGTATTGGATGCTTCGACATGTATAAATATGTATTGTAACATTGAAATGAACATAATGAAAAATCAAGCTCGTAGTCCCGGTTTTTGGATCTAGGGGAAAATCTCTGTGTACATGTGTTTTATGTGCTATTCTCTTGCATTGTTTATTTTTTGTGTTTTAGAATTCGTATGCAGGTAATTTCTGTACAGGGTTAAGACCTACACATTTGGTGGAAATATAGGTGAGCACAACCTCGTCGAGCAAATGAAGGACAAATTTAAGCTCGTCAAGAAGTCGCGTGGCTACTCCATTTCTAATATAACTGACCCCGCGGTCAAAGTAGCCACCCAGATCCTGGCTAGGAAAATTATGAAGAAGTGTCATGCAGATGAAGTGCTAGCACCGGTCGTATCATTAGCAGCCTAGTGTGTAGAGGGCATACAATTCAACTGGGCACGCTACCTATGCAGTGAGTTCCTTGCGAACTGCAGAGAGGCGCAGGATCAAAGCAAAACTTTTCACTATACTGGTTGAATGGGAGTTATTGCAGGATAGTTAGTGTCCTCTAGTCGCACATGATTTACTGGAAGAAGTGAAGTTCGCTTCACTCTGGGCCACCAAGGACCCCTAAAGGGTCAAGGATAGCAAGATATTTTGGATCTTGATGGAGATGAGTATCAACATGGCCATCAACTACAAACCGCGGTTATCACTGACTATCTTCGAATAGTTGGTAGAGTATGTGGAGTTCAAGGCGGACTTCCACTGTGTCTCCATGTGAGCGCGGAAGGACCCTGATCAAAAGTGGTATGACCTTCCATACCTAGCCACAGATGACGCAATCACGACGGTCCTCGACTGTTGGCCAGTAGAGTGGCACACGGCCTCAGACTTGACAGCTGGGTCTAGCAAGTTTGCAGCGAAGCGTAAGAAGGAAGAGGCTAGACTAAAGATGGAAAAGTTGGCCGAAAAGAGGAAGAAAGAGGCTAAGGACAAAGCCAAAGTGGAGTGCACTGCCAAAAAGCAGACAGAAGGGTAGGACCAGAAGAGGAGTGTGACTCAGACAGGAGTCAGAAATATCCTTCCTCGGAGACAGAAGAGGAAGAGTAACGATCCGAACAAGGCGGAGCAGACCTGGAGACTACTCTGTTCCAGGTTAAGTGAAATAGGGAGCAGGAGAAATTAGGGCCATGAAAGAAGTCCAAGGCTAGAAAAACGTCCCTCGACCCAATCACCTTGATAAAAGGTGATTTGAATGACATTGGCGATGCAGTGAGGGATGTGACTACGAAACTACTGCAACAGTTCGAGCAGCAGCAACAACAGGCCTTGGGTGCCATTCAAACGGGTCTGCATGAGCTACAAATCCAGACGTCACAGGTACATACCAGTGTGGGGCAAAGCAGCGCGGCGTCAACTAGTTTGGAACCTGGAATGTTAAAGGCAGCAGAAATGGTGCGCATGCTAGATCCCCAGGAGATAGTGTTGCCGGATGGAGCACTGACTACAAAAGCAGAAGCTGATATGGCCACTGTCAGCGCCCTCAAGAGGGTTGGGCTAAATTTTACCGTGCTTCCAAGTGAAGTCGTTCACACCTTGCAAGATTGTGTGATCGCGGAACTTCGAGTTGGGGAACAACGTGCCCCGAACGTTATTAGTGAGCAGAAGGTGAACAACGCTTAGTTGGCTGTACATAAGAATTCTTCCTTTGATCTTCTTAAGGCCACCATGGAAAAGAATGATCACATGACCAAGGTGGTGGCTGAGGAATGTAGGACAGTTTCGGAGTTGGATACTCCTAAAGATGCGCCAGTGGATGTGAGAATTCAGAAGCTCACTGCCGGAGTGCGCGAAGCGAGAATAGAGCTGGCTAAGGTTTAGTTTGAACTGAACCTTAAAATTACAAAGCTCGAGTTGAGGGCCCAACCTTCAACTCCACCAGAGGTTAAAGAGAAGCACACGACCACTGTCAAAGATGCAGTAGCAGCTGTAGATGCCACAGTGAAGGATTGCACTGCACTCTTCAAGCAGTCACTCGAAGTAGTCACCAGCCTATAGGAGGATCCCAATGTGTAGAGGCTGGAAACAGAGGTGCGGGAGCTGCAACAGAGATATGATGAGGTTAAAGCGACGACGTGCACCATTGCCATTACACAAAGGTTAGGGAAGCTGCAGGAAGTGAAGGCATTAAAGGAACAGGTGGATGCAGCTCAGCGTAAGGAGGCAGTATTGAAGGCCAGATTGCGGCCTTGGCTAGAGGAAGCCTATGTACTCACTACCTCCATTGAAGGGAAATTGACCAGTCTGTAGGTGACACAACAGAAAACAAAGGCAGATAGCGTGGGGCCAGCAATGGAGCAACTGGTCGAGCAGGGGGCAACACAGTGCACTGCCGAAGTCGAAGTGGTTCAGGTGGAGCTGGGAGGTCTTCGCGACAAGATCTCCACACCAGCAGAGTGATTTGAGGGTGAGTCACCAGATTTTCCCTGGGGTTAGTTTTGGGGTTAAAAACCCAAGTTTTGGGGCTAAAGGCCCAAGTTCTGTGTAAAGAATGTAAAGTCTCTGCATTTTGTGGTCACGGAGCGCGAAGATATAAACAATAAAAAATGGTTTCTGCCCTTAGTTTAGATAGTTTGTGTCGGCTTGATGAGATCCACCTTGGTCCACGGGCCATGGGAATGTATAAAAAGGGAGTCTTAGAAGAGTCTAAGGCAATTTTTTGGGGAGATTTCTAAGTAAGTTTTTGGGTATGTGAGAACTAAGAGCAAAGAGTCTTAGCATAGGAAGAGGCTCTGCAACTAAGTGCGCAAAGGCCTAGGGTAGAAGTTCACAGTTGAGTGCGTGGACCCCTATAGTTGTGTGCGTAGGGTAGTCAGAGTCTGTACTGGAAATATGGATTATCAATAAAGAGAAGTATTATGGAATTACCTGTGTATTTTACTTTCATGCGATTATTCTACATTGAACACAGGGTTTATGTTTTAATGCTATTTTGATGCGCGAATCTATATGTTTCTCTTTGTTATATGAACGTAAGCAAAGATAATCATAATTACATGTTAAGACTATATGAAACTAAGATAATCTGATTAAATACAGAAGTAAGAGTAATTACAGAGGCACGTAAGCGTCTGAATTGGCTAATAAGGGTCCGCGAAGGAGGATCGGAGACTTTCGCGGAGGTTTCAAGGATGAATAAGAGAAGTACTTTGACAAGCCCTAAAGGGCTTATAGGTCTATGTGAAGGAAGGGTTAGGGTATAAAACTGACATCACAACCATCTCAGGGTTTAGAAACTTGGTTCCTGCATCCCCCCATACTGCTTCAGGTGAGACTTCAGTCCACACTCCGTGGATTGATGCTGAAAGGGCCAATAGTGTAGGGATTTTCTTGGCTGCTTAATGCTAAACCTGGGTCAGGGCCCATCAAGCCAACAACCCTCTTCAATATTTTTCCAAGTACACTTGGTTAAACTCCTCCAAAATGAGAAGAAAACCTAGTTTGTAAATAAAAAATAGTGAAAATGGTTCAAAAACCAATTTTTTTAACCATCCTACAACTCCAGGGTGGATTTGTGTGTTTATGCACGATTTATGGTTAATGGATTGCTAACGTGCACACTGTTTAATAAGTGGAGATCATGCTCCCATATAACACTCTAACCAATCCAATAAGTGCAACGTGGCAGGTAGACCCTCCAACAACATGGATACCTTTAACAAATTGAATAGTGCAATGTGGTAGGTGGACCCTTCGACTAATGATGTGGATGCATGTTGGAATGACATGTCGATGCCTAAGTGGGTGACAATGATGACCTAGTAAGCCAAGTGGTAGCATGAGATTGGTGCATAGGTGTAGGTGGACCAACACATGGATAATGATGTATATGATGATAAGGATGATGTAGCATGCCAAGTGACAGGATGAGATTGGTGCATAGGAACAGGTGGACCAACACATGAATGGTGATGTGGCAGTATAGGAGGGTGCCACATGGCATGTCGATTTAACATAATTAGGTAGCCAAGTGGGCCATATTTAGGTGATACGTGAAACCACTAAGAAGTGCCACATAGTATGATGATATCATGATTACATCAACACAAGTTTGACCATGGACAATTAAGCCCTTGGTTATTTCGCACGGTCAAATCGGGAAAAAGGTCAAGTCCCAAGCCTTAGAAGCTACCCTAGTCATGACATATGCATAAAACATGGTCATATCACATGGTCATATGGGTGTTGGCTCTACATTGAAGCGAGATAAAGCTATGATTGGACCAATGAACGTGACATTTCAACATCACATGTACAAATACATGGGTAATGGAGTAGTGTGAGAAATTGGATTTTGAACAAGCCTTTGTATTACATCATTGTTAGCATAGGGAATTATAGTTTCTAGGTTGTGGTTGGTTGCGAGGTAAAATCTGATATAGGTCTGTGAATTTTTTTATTATTTGTTGCGTGGAAATATGATATATGTTTTGCAAAGGGTATTGAATGCAAAAAATTATAGCATAGATGTTGTCAGGCTTATTTGCATGATTGGTGATCATGAGCTCAAGTCCCATGGAGTTTATTGTTTCTCATCTTGACAATGTAATACACATCAAAAAAAAATATGTGCATGTTGTAACGAGAAACATTGCGTAACGAAGGTGGTGACCGGCTTGTTCATGGTGCTGGGGTTCTCGGGTTCGAGTCCCACGCTTATGGTTTTTATTGTGGCTTGATAACAAAATTCATACCAAAAGTGACTTGATAAAATATTATAGCAAGGAACAACATGCAACATAGGTGGTGTCAAACTTGGGTTGCATAGGGAGGTCACATATTTGAATCCGGTACCAAGGTTGGAAATTTTTGGAGATTATACCAAGTGTACACTAAAAGGGTGCATTTTGTTGGCTCTTAAGGGTCATTTTGTTGATCCTTTAATTTTTATTATGTTTTAGGGTTTTTTTTGAAGGCCAAATTACTTCTAAAAAGGGGATATGGATTTATGATTGATGGAATAACATGTGTTGGAAATTGTAACTAGGTTCTGTCTTCAAAATGGCCTAATTGTGATCATGACATTCTATATTATTTATAAAGAAAGAGAAATTATATTTCATTTTTGCAGTATGGGTTTCATACTCAAGTTTGAGTTGAAAGCATGTTCTTCGTTCTTTTATGTTTTCTAGGTCTTTCTAGGATAAATAATATTATTGGTCATTTTCATAGTCCCATTTTGACACTTTGTAATAAAGAAAAATCTTTATTTTTTCAAGAAAATTCCACTTATAAGCCCAAGACCAAGTCAGCCCAAGGAAAAGATAAAGTCGGCCTTAAGGGAGGGAATTTGACTCTCAAGAAAGGTTATATAAAGGAGAGGATCTTGACTCATTTAGACACACATCAAGCATAAGTTTGATCTGAAATAGTGAAGAAGAAAGAGAGTATTTGGATTGACGAATAACAAGAATAGAAGCCAAAATTTGTCTAAAGATCATCTTCTCTTGTTTTGATTTAGGGTTTGTGAAGCTTCCAGTTGTAGGAGTTCGAAGTTTTGTTGTAGGGGGCCAAAATTTTGTGAAGCAATTGCAAGAAGACAAAGTTGCAACATCATTGTAGCAATATCAAATTTATGGAAGGTGCCTTGAGAAAGATCTTGCTGGGGGATGAATTGGTGCTTGGTGGGTTTGTTTGATTTGGTATTTGGGTCTTGGAAGTCTCTTTTGTAAGCAAATTATAAACAAGAAGATAACCATTATTTGGGTTTTCCCCTTATAGGGGTTTTACACTGGCTTGAAGCCTATATCTTGTGTACTTTGTCTTTTTGTGATATTCATTGTTTTGGTAATTACTTGATGAACAAAGATCTAATAAAGTAATAAAAGTCCAACACATATCACAAGTAATTATCAAGTTAAGGAAAATCATCTAAATACATAAGTCTCTGATTTTCCAACATGGTATTAGAGCTAAGGTGCAAAAAGGAGACAGTAGATCACATCTTTATCAACACTATGGAAAGGGATATAAGGAAGGGATTCAAGGTTCTTGTAAATCTTGCTACATACATCAAGAATTGTCTTTTGAAGATCATATCCAAGCTCGCAGAAGAAGTAATAGATGGAATTTTGTTCTCCACTTTATCCAATGCTTTCAAAGACAAGAATATATAGGTTATTGACATTGGTGCCTCCAGACATATGACAAGAGAATGCAGTCAACTCCAAACCCTATCTAAGGGTATCTCATCTCATTCAATAAAACTTGGAGACAATAAGATATATCCAGTGAAAGGGATTGGATCCACTTCGTTGGAGCTCGAGTCTAGTGGAAGCATTCACCTCAAAAATATATTGTATGTTCTAGGTTTGTAGAAAAACTTACTTTCTATTTATTGTCTAGAGGATAAGGGTGATAGAGTTTCTTTTTTTGATGGCAAGGTTTTAGTTTGGCGTAAGGGATCAAGTATTAATGATGCTAGGGTAACTGGGATTCATGAGGGGAAATTGTATAGACTCTTTACAGCTCTATCTCAAGCCCTAGTCCACTTGGAAGTGAGTCCTTCCGAAATATGGCATAGAAGGTATGGATAGCTTCATTTTAATATTTTTCCATGTCTAAGTCGAATGGTCAATGACATCTCTAAGTTGAAGGAATAACATGAAGGGCCCTGTAAGCGATGTGTTCTAGGAAAGAATGTAAAGAAACCATTTGCAAGTAATGACACCATATCTAAGGAAATTTTAGATATTATACAATCAGATGTATGTGGACCTATGGAATTCAAGTCTCTTGGTGGGAATCAATATTATGCAACATTCATTGATGATTAATCAAGGAAGACTCGGTTATACCTTCTCAAGAATAAGGACGAGGCATTCGAAAAGTTTTAGGAGTTCAAGAATGAAGTGGAAAACCTAACTAAGAGAAAGATCAAAACTTTGAGGTATGACAATAGTGGATAATACACCTCCAAGGAATTAATATATTTCTTCAAGGAAGAAAGGATTAAGAGGGAGCTCATTATTCCTTATAATCCTGAACATAATGGCATGACAAAAAGGAAGAATAGAACTATTGAACAATGTGTTCTATTGAGGAATAGAAGTAAAATACAAAGAAGTAAAATGTGTTCTATTGAGGAATGTGAACTATTGAGGAATGGTTATGCTGCATGATCAATATTTCCCTTAATTCCTATGGGGAGAGGCATGTTTAACAACTATTTACTTGCAAAATTGAATTCCTCACATGATTCTCAACAATGACTCTGGAAGAATCATTTACAAGAAATAAGCCAAGTGTGGATCATCTTCAAATATTTGGGTGTCCTGTGTATATTCATATACCCAAGGACAAGAAAAAGAACTTAGATCCTACCAGTCTAAAGGGCATATTTTTTGGATATAGTGCTTCATCTAAAGCATATAGAAACTATATTAAGGAGGACCATCGAATTGAAGTAAGAAGAGATACCTATTTTTGAATATATCTCAAGGGACAATGATGGTCAAGATCTGACACCTGCTAAAGAAGATGTTGAAGGTCCTAGTGAGCCTTTACAACAAGTAATTATTCCAGAAAATCATAAGAGGCCCGCTTGTTTGAGAACTACTCTATAAGAAGCAGAAGGACATACATCATCTGGGACTGTAAGGGAAAGTAAAATATTGAAGAGGTATTTTGGGTATGTCACATTGTTGGCTTGATGGGCCCTGACCTAGGTTCAACGTTAAGTAGCCAAGCAAATCCATACACTACTGACCCTTTCGGCATCAATCCGCGGAGCGTGGATTGAAGTCTCACCCGAAGTAGTATAGGGGGATGCAAGAACCAAGTTTTTGCACCCTGAGATGGTTGTGATGTCAGTTTTATACCCTAACTCTTCCTTCGGGCAGGCCGATAAGGGATTATCAAAGTACGTCTCTTATTCGTCCTTGAAGCCTCCGCAAAAGTCTCTGATCATTCTTCACAGACCCTAAATAGATAGATCAGGCACTTATGCACCTTTGTAATTACTCTACTTTTGTATTCACTCCAGATTCGCTTAAGTATCGACTAAATTTAACATGCATTACGATTATCTTCGAGTAAATAGATATTATTACTTGCATTCATATGAAAAAGTAAAATACATAGATTCGCGCATCAATATAGCATTAATTCATAACCTCAGTATTTAACATATCATAATTGTAACATTCATAACAAAAGTAAAATAATGCATATAAAGATAATTACATAATACTTCTCTTTATTGATAATCCAAATTTCCAGTACAGATTCTAACTACCCTGCGCACACAGCTGCAGGGGTCCGTGCACTCAGTTGCGGACTTCTACCCTAGGCCTCTAAGCACTCAACTGCACAACCTCTTCCTACGCTAAGACTCTTTGCTCTTAACTCTCACAAACCCATAAAATCACTCAGAAATCTATTAAAACTTATTCCTTAGCTACCTTAGACTCTTCTAAGACTCTCTTTTTATACAATCCCATGGTCTGTGTTGAAGTTTCTAAGTTTACTTAGTTTAGAAACCCTTCATGCACTTTTTCTGATTTATTCCTACCTACTTGTTATTTTTATTTAAAAAGTTATTTGTAAAGTAAATACTAAAAATAAACGCTAGTTCATGCTCAACATATTACAGATCAGCAAGTAAAAGAAACAAGAACAAACACACCACATGACACCATTATTTTTGGACCAATGTCCCCGGAAAAACCCAATGCGGGAAAATTGGTGCAACTATCTAAGGGTTTTCTTATTAAGCAATATCAGAGTACAATCTAGGTGCCGAAACTAGCCTACCCAATAGAGGATTTCCTTAGCATCTATACCTCACAGTTTGAGAGAAATCTCCTTGCTGAAACTCCAGAAAACCCTTCCGGCAGCTCCTTAGCACAAAACTGCTCTGCAACCCCAGTGTCTGCCCAAACTGGACTGCGTTAGCCCCTCTCTATCTCACGTTGACCCTATGTTAGCCTTTCTAGGCTTGCGTCAGCCCCAAGAGTCCCTGCATCAGCTCTGGGAGCCTCTGTGTCAAAGGCACTGGCCCCTCTGGTGCTCTGTGCAACACTTGGCTGCCTTTGCGTGAGCCCTTGCTGGCTTTGCGTCACCCTCCTTAGTTGTTGCGCTACTCTCCCAGTACAATCTCTGCCTTCTCTATTTCTTTGTACTCAATGCCCCTCAGCTACTTTCCCGATCACTGATTCTATCTCTCTTAGCAAACCCCGCTCTAGAGAATAGAATGACTGATCATCTGGTGTACTCTCCGAGTGACCCTTAAGCCTCCTCTTATACTTTTCCTGTTGACATCTCAATGGCCAAGATTAAGTCCCTAGTAAATCGCTAATATTAGATCTGGTTTGATCCATGTCTTTTGGACCACTCTAACACAGATTCATATTAATATGCATTAATATTTTATTTTCCCTAAGTTTAGACTTAGGGACTCCATTAAAAATATTAATTATTTTAATATCTCCCGATCTATTTAGAATCTGCCCAAACCCTCTCGATGTATTGGAGATCTCATGTGCCCCAACCTCTCCACCAAATTTTGTGGCTAGAGCACATCCGATGCTACCCCAAATCAACAGTCTGCGGACCAAGGGCAGATCCCATCAAGATGACACAAACTATCTAGACTAAGGGCGAAAACCCTTTTGACTGCTTACATCTTCATGCTCTGCGGCCACAAAATGCGGGGACTTTACATTCTTTACTACCAAAATTTGGTCTTTTTTCCCAAAAACTTGGGCTTTTAACCCCAAAATTGACCCCAAGGGACCCATTCCCAACAGGCCCCAAACACAAATCTAGTGAATCACCCTCGAGTCACTCTGCTAGCACGGAGATACCTCCTAGCTCCACTTGTACCACTATGACTTCGGCGGTGCATTTTGTTGCCGCCTGCTTCATCTGCTCGACCAGGTGCTCTGTCGCTGGCCCTGCGCCATCTACCTTTACCTTCTAGTACGTTTCCTGCAGACTAGCCAGTTTTCCTTCAATGGTGGCCGTGAGCACATATGCTTCATCTAGCCAAGGCTTCAATCGAGCCTTCAATAATGCTTCCTTGTGCTGTGCTACATCCAACTGCTCTTTCAATGCCTTTGCTTCTTATAGCTTTGTTAGCCTTTGGGTAATGGCGGCGATGTGCGCCATCGCTTTAACCTCGACATATCATTGCTGCAGCTCATGCGCCTCTGTTTCAAGCCTCTACACATTGGGATCGTCTTGTAAGCTAGTGACTACTTCGAGCGACTGCTCGAAGAGTGCAGTGAAATCCTTTACTGTGCTATCTATTGCTGCAACGACGTCCTTGACAACTACCTCGCGCTACTCTCTGACTTCTAGTGGAGTCGAAGGCTAGGCCTTCAATGCAAGTTCTACAATATTAAGGTTTAGTTCAAACTGAACCTTTGCCAACTATGTTCTCACTTCTCACACTCCGATAGTGAGTTTCCGAATTCTCACATCCATTGGCTCATCTTTAGGAATGTCCAGTTCTGGGATAGACCTGTATGCCTCAGCCACTACCTTGGCCGTGCACTCATTCTTGTTCATGATGGCCTTAAAGAGATCAATAGCAGAGTTCTTTTGTGTAGCCATTTGAGAATTGTTCACCCTCTTCTCACTGTTAATGTGTAGCACGCGTTGTTCGCGGGCCTGAAGTTTCATGATCACACCATCCTGCAAAGTGTGAAGGGCTTCACTTGGAAGCGTGGCCAAATTGAGTCCAACCCCCTTGATGGCACTGACAGTGGCCTTGTCAGCTTATGCTTCTCTAGTTAGTGCTTCGTCCGGCAGCACTATTGCCCGGGGATCCAGTGTGTGCACCATCCCAACTGCTTCTAAGGTGCTAGGCACCAAACTAGTTGACATTGTGCTGCTCCATCCCACACTTGTCTATACCTACAACGCCTAGATCTGCAGCTCAAGAAAACCCGTATGAATAGCACCCAAGGCCTATTTCTGCTATTGCTAGAACTGCTGCAACAATTCCGCAGTCACGTCCCTTACCGCATCACCAATGTCATTCAAATCACCTTCAGTAAAGGTGATTGGGTCGAGGGAAGCCTTTCTAGCCTTAGAATTCTTCCATGGTCCTACTTTCTCCTATTCCCTGGTGCACTTAATTCAGAATGGAGTAGTCTCTGAGTCCACTCCTCCCTGCCTCTGGTTGTTGGTCTTCCTCCTCTGTCTCTGAGGAAGGCGACTTCTGACTCCTGTCAGAGCCACACTCCTCTTCTTCCTGTCCTTCTGTTTGCTTCACGGCAGCATGCTCTGCCTTGGTTTTATCCTCAGCCTCCTTCTTCCTTTTCTCGGCCAATTGTTCCATCTTCAGCCTGACTTCTTCCTTTTTTCGCCTTGCTGCAGGCTTGCTAGACCCAGTTGTCAAGTTTGAAGCGGTACGCCAATTTGCTAGCCAGCGGTTGAGGACTGCTGCGATCATGTCGTCTGTGGCCAGGTATGGAAGGTCATACCACTTTTTTTCAGGATCCTTCCACGCGCGTATGGAGACAAGGTGAAATTCCACCTTGAACTCCACATACTCTGTTAGTGGATAAAAAAATATCGGCGACAACTGTGGCTTGCAGTTGATGGCCATGGGGATATTCATATCCATCAAGATCCAAAAGACTTTGTTGTCCTTGACCCTTTGGGGATCCTATGTAGCCCAGAGTGAAGCAAATTTCACCGCTTCTGGTAGGTTCTGCACAACGGGAGGAAACTGACTATCCTATGGTAACTCCCACGCGACCAACAATCATGCATAGTGAAACATTTTTCTTTGATCATGCGCCTCTCTACAGTTCGTGAGGAACTCACTGCAGAGGTAGCACACCCAGTTGAATTGTACGCCCTCCGCGCACTGGGCTACTAATGACACTACTCTTGTCGACACTTCATCTGTGCGACACTTCCTCATAATATTTCCTGCTAGGATCTGAGCGGCTACCTTGACCGCAGGGTTGGTTATGCTAGTGATGGAGTAGCCGCGTGACTTCTTAGCGAGCTTAAATTTATCCTTCATTGCTTCGACGAGGTCGCGCTCACTTGTCTTTCTGCCAAATGCCATGGCCGGATTTTCTCTTGCGTGCGACAACCTAGTGATCCTATGGATTAGCATGTCAGTGATCGGTATCAGCTCCTCTAACCATAGACACCCATTATGCACCAAGCACAAAAATTGATTGATCACTATCATGGTTATGGGCGCGTGGTTGTAATGCGGTACCCACATCATGTTTAACAGACTAGCCTTATGCACCCCTTTTACCCACTTTCTTGGCTCCAGCGTGGTCACACCATAGTCTTTATAGAAGATACGATGCATGAGTTGATTTGTCACTAAGTGGGGAAAGTGCTCCATATCAGCCAAATCCAAATCCTCCAATTTTAAATGGGGGATTCTCCCCAAGCGCGGTCCTTCAAAGACTATTTTGTCTGGCAACAAGGGTGTATGCATTATGACCTTGCTTTCATCAATGTCCTTCGGAACCTTTGTCTTGCCTTTGCGCGGAGGAATGTACTCAGGGAGTTTACAGATAGGGTCAAACCCCTAAATGTCAGCATCCTCTGCCCCCATGTCAATGTCATCCTCACTCATATGGATTTCTTCAACATCCTCTTAAGGCTCCAGGTCAACTAGCTTGCCCTTCTCCTACATGATGGGCTTTTCCTTCAGTGGGTGCTTTCTGGGTGATGCGAGCATCAGAGGTGGCGCTTTTTGATTATCTTTCTTTATTTTTGGACCCTCTTTGATCGGCATAGGCCTCGGCCTGGGTGACCTCGGTGATTTATGCACTTCTGCCAGTACTTCGATGCATGCAACGTCTGGGGCAACTCCCTCAGCTGCCATTGCTACTTCTGGGGCAGTTCCCTCAGTTGCCATGGCTTCTCCAGGGATCACGGTTTCTGCAAGCGCTGACATGATACTAGACAACAAATCATGCATTTCCTTTGGCAACTTCTCAAATGCTGAACTCACTATCAAAGCTTCAAAGTACTGATGGTTCATACACACTTGAGAGCTCAACACCTCAATTCTCAAAATTCCAAGTGTTTTTCGCTGGGAAGCCACCTGTAATTTATAGGCATTTTCGAATTCAAATCCGACTGTTCCCCCCAAAATTCATTCATAAATACTGGATTGGAGGCAGATTTTCACAGATCTTGCCCTTAAATTCCGACTTAAATGCCTCCCCCCGGCTCTATTTAGCCATTTTCCGACTGTCAAGTCATGAACAGTGACAATAACTGTCACCTTCCGGCTACGCTGCTTGGTTTCTTCTTGGATAGCACAGCTCCTCGTGCGTTTCTGCTAACACTGTGACATTCCTCCATTCCGCGCAGTAACCCAATTGAGCAGCTCCCCAACCTAGGCAGTGTAGTTTATAGTTGTTATGAAACCAGCTCAAGAAAAGATAGAAAAGATAGATCAACGCCTTAGAATTCATCCTCTTCGAGGGGGCAACCTCCTTTACATTACATAAATGAACAATTCTTGGATGATACAAATGACAAAACCTCCTTTCTATATATAGGAGTCTAAGGAGTCACAATATAATCCAGCCGACCTAACAATAATAATATAAAGCCACAAAAATAACAATAGAGGGATTCTATGGGGCACAGAAATAACAATATGGGGGTAATAGGGGCACAACAATATGATTAAGGGGTATAACTAAAATAGTAATGGGGTAATCACTAGTATTATAGGGACCCAACATGCCCCTCTCCTTCAAAAAAGTGTTGTCCTCAACGCTTGACCAGTTCTGGATACTTCTGCATAAAATTCTCATCCTCCCATGTGGAATCTTCAGCGGATAAGTTCTTCCACTTGATAAGATACTCTGAAATTGATCGATTTCGTAGCTGTCGAGTTCTTGTTTCTGTGACTGCTTCCGGTTCCAATATAATTTTTCCTTCCTCGTCAAGTTGTGGCAATATTGTTTGAATTGGGAGCTTGTCGCCTATAACCTTCTTTAAACATGAAACATGGAAAACTGGGTGCAATTGAGAAGCTGCAGGAAGCTCCAATTTGTATGCCATAGTACCAATATTTTCCAACACCTTGTACGGACCATAATACTTTGGTGATAATTTATTATCCTTCTTAGCTTGCTTTAGGGACATTTGCTTATATGGTTGTAGCCGTAGGAATACCCAATCACCTACATCAAAACTTCTTTCACTGCAATGTTGATCTGCCTGTTGTTTCATTCTATTTTGTGCCAACACGAGGTTATCCTTTAAAAGTTGGAGGACTTGTTGTTGATGTTCGATGTGATGTTCCACTACCTGAACCTTAGAATTTTCTCTTAAATATGATGTGATTGATGGTGGTTGGTACCCATAAAGTGCCATAAATGGGGTCATTTTTGTTGCTGTATGGAAGGAAGTGTTATACCACCATTCAGCTAGAGGCAACCATTTGACCCATTGTGTCTATTTATCAGATACAAAGCAACGAAGATATCCTTCCAAACATTTGTTTACTATCTCAGTTTGCCCATCAGATTGAGGATGATAAGATGAGCTATGAGCTAACTGAGTACCAAGACAAGAAAATAATTCTATCCAAAAATTTCCAGTGAAAATGGGATCTCTGTCACTTACAATAATCTTTGGATTTCCATGTAGCTTTTGAACTGTTTCCATAAATGCAGTAGAAACTGTACTGGCTTTAAATGGATGTGATAATGCACAAAAGTGTGCATACTTGGTAAGTCTGTCAACTACCACCATGATGACACTCTTTCCCTCAGACTTGGGTAAACCTGTGATAAAATCCATTGAAACCTCCTCCCAACGTTGGCTTGGAATGGATAAAGGTTGTAATAGACCCGGTGTCTTAATTGTTTCAACTTTAATTTTTTGGCAAACCAAACATTCCGCCACAAACTTTTGAATATCTGATTTAAGGCCATCCCAAAAAAATTCCTTCTTAACCCTGTGGTAAGTTTTTAAAAATCCTGAGTGCCCTCCTAAGGGAGAAGTGTGCAATTCCATAAGAATCTTTTGTTTTAGCTGGGAATTCTTACAGAGGTATAAGCGATCTTTGTACCATAACGAATCATTTTTCCAGCTAAATGTATCAGAAGTACTGGAATCTTGTTGTAGCTTTCAAATAAGTGCCCATACTTCTTCGTCATTCTTCCATTCCTCCTTTGCTTCGTTTATCCAATCTGGTTGGATAATAGAAATGGCACACAACAATGCTTCCATATCCTCATCCTTTCTTGAGAGTGCATCTGCCACCACATTTTGCTTCCCTTTTTTGTAGATGATTTCAAAGTCATAACCCAACATCTTTGTGACCCACTTTTGTTGCTCTTCAGAGGATAATCTTTGTTCTAAAAAGTATTTAAGGCTATCATGATCCATTTTTACCTTGAAGTGTCTTCCCATTAGGTAGGGTCGCCATTTCTTAAGTGCATGGAGTATTTCCAACATTTCCTTCTCATAAATAGCTTTGCTTAAAAACTTTCCCTTGATTGGACGACTTTCAAAAGCAATGGGTCTTTCATCTTGCATTAGAATAGCACCAATTCCATTTCCTGAAGCATCACATTCCACAATAAAGGTTTTTGTGAAGTCCGGTGTAGCTAAGACCGGTGCTTGGCACATTGCCTCTTTAAGATGTTTAAAGGCCTTTGTTGCTTCCGGAGTCCATGAAAATGAATCTTTCTTCAATAATGTTGTTAGAGGTGCTGCTATTCTCCCATAATTCTTAACGAACTTGCGATAATACCCTGTCAACCCAAGAAATCCTCGTAGATGCTTTATGGATGTGGGGATTTTCCATTCCTTAATGGCTTTAATTTTGCTAGGGTCTACCTTAACTCCTTCATGAGATACAATATGACCCAAATATTCCACCTCCTGGACTCCAAAGAAACATTTGGATCTTTTTGCATATAATTGTTTCTCCTCCAATAGTTGTAGCACCTTGTCAACATGTTCAACATGATCCTTCCAAGACTTGCTGTAGATTAGTATATCATCAAAAAATACCAACACAAATTTTCTAAGGAATGGTTTGAAAATTGAATTCATCAAACCTTGAAATGTTGAAGGTGCATTGGTAAGGCCAAAAGGCATGACCAAAAATTCATAATGACCCTCATGAGTTCTAAATGCCGTTTTCGGAATGTCTTCAATCTTCATTCTGATTTGATGATATCCCGAACGAAGATCCAACTTGGTGAAGTAAATTGATCCATGCAATTCATCCAGTAATTCATCAATGACAGGAATGGGGAACTTATCTTTAATAGTGAGCTTGTTGAGCTCCTTATAATCTGGACACATGCGCCATGATCCATCCTTCTTGTGCACCAATACTACTGGAGCTGAGAAAGAACTTTGACTCGGTTGAATTATACCAGCCTCTAGCATTTCTGCAACCATACGTTCAATTTCACTTTTTTGGACATATGGATATCTGTACGGCCTGATGTTTGGAGGAACACTTCCTGGAATCAGATGAATAGCATGATCATGATCACGCATAGGTGGGAGACCTTTGGGAGTCTCAAATACCTTGGAATGATTGTCCAAGACTTTTTGGAGATCTGGAGAAATAGATGATTCCAATGTGGAAACATCTAGCGAACATAATTGTGCAATTACACCTCTTTTCTCCTTTTTTAGAAGCTTTGTCATGCCATTAGAGCTGATTATCTTTCCTGGTTTCCCTGCAATACCCCTTAATTCAAATTCCTTTCCTTCCACAGAAAATTTCATGAAAATTTCTTGAAAATTAAAAGCTATTGTACCCAAGGATTGTAGCCATTGGACTCCTAGTACAACATCAGCACCTCCCATTGGAATGGAAAGCATTGGGCTAGTCAATACATATTCTCCCATGGATAGCTTGATATTATGGCACTTTCCAGAACAATTTATTGTTCCTCCATTTGCAATCATCACTTGACACTCTGGTGCTGGATATAGGAAGCAATTCAATTCTTTTGCTACCCTACAATGAATAAAATTGTGGGTGCTTCCTGAATCAATCAACACTATTACCTTTCTCTTCTTGATTTGTCCTTCTATCTTGATGGTTTGAGGAGTGGTAATTCCCGCCAATGCATTACAAGATATGGTCGGATTTATTTGTTCTTCATCTAGGCTTTGTTCCTGGAATATATCCTCTTCTTTTGACCTTTCTTGCTCCTTTTCTTCTTCCTCTTCACAATCTATGTAGAATAATTTCTTCTCAGCACACTTATGACCTTTTGTGTATTTGCTATCACAATTGTAACAAAGCCCTTTTGCTCTTTTTTCTTCCAATTGTTGTGGTGTCAACCTTGTAGGTTGTGGAAGACTATGGGCAACAACACTTCCGTCTTTATAGTTGTGAATGGTATGCTTCCTAGTTGCCATAATTTTGCTTTCCATTTTTCTTGCTAACCTGAATGCCTTCTCTAATGAATCAGGTTCCCAAAGGCGCACATCATGTTGGATATTATCCTTTAAAGACCCTATGAACACATCAATCCTATGCTCCTATGGAATATCTTTTACCCTTATGTTCAATTTTTGGAACTCCTCAATGTGCTCCATTATTGAACCCTTTTGTTTGAGACTTATCAATTGGCTAAAAAAAGTGTTGCTTTTTGTATCCTCATAATGTGCTATCAATTCTTCCGTAAAAATTGCCCAAGTGATAAATTGTTTACGAGAACAAAGCCATTGATACCATACAAACGGATTTGGTTCCAAATATAAAGTTGCCATACGTACCTTTTGTGTGTTTTGCACATTATTGAGATCGAAGAATTGCTCCATCTGTAATATCCATGTGGCGGGATCCTTGCCATCAAACTTCCTCATATCGATTTTTGGAATATGGTGGGTCTTCGATCCAAAATTAGAGTCTATGGAATCATGATTAACATTTCTTTTGTTCACATCATGAGTTTCCTTTACAACCTTTTCACCATTAGTAAGTATTTCTTGTAGAAAATTTGTCAAATCTGTCTTCAAATCTGCCATGTCTGTCTTCAAATCTGTCCTCAAATCTGTCTTCAGATCATCCATCTTAGCTTCCATGCCCTTTATCTTAGATTCCACGCCATTTATCTTAGATTCCACGCCATTTATCTTAGCATCTGTTAGCTTTTGTGAGCGTGACATTTGTTGCACTTGTTCTTGTAATTTTGATATATCATGTAGCATTTCTTCCTCTTCTTCATGAGTCATGCTAGAGCTTTCAGGTTCCTTACTAGGTGTTTGCATTTTCTTTCCTCGGGGCATCAATTACCGATAATAATGCTTTACTATGCCCTTTGAATTCCTTCAAAACAAGCTTATGCAAAAAAAAAAAAAAACTACACACCTTTTTTTTACTTTGTAGAAGCCTGATATTGAATCTGATGTATCTCTGTAATTTCGAATCATCCAGTTCTGAAATTGTGACCTGTAGTAGCCTTGTATGTCCCCTTTCCAATGCCACTAGTCTGATCCAAATTGGATTCTCCAAGAAAGAGTTATGCACAATCTCCCGCAGTGACCTTCTTACAAAATTTCAATCCGATGCTCAGAAAGAAAGTTATGACGATTTTCCCTAGGTCACCTGTTTTGAGTGTAATTCAGGAGTCTGCAAAAATACTAACTTCCTCAGATCATATCTCCAAAAATATAGCGCGAAAAGCTCTGAAATTCGGACCCAAGGTTCAGCGCGATTTCTTCTCAAATGGGTTTTTTTTTGCGACTGCTGAAACGTCACAGAAAAAAAGTTATAGCGAAAATGCCACGATGACCTGTTTGGAGCAGCGAAACCCTAGAATCCAAAGCTCTGATACCAAATGTTATGAAACCAGCTCAAGAAAAGATAGAAAAGATAGATCAACGCCTTAGAATTCAGCCTCTTCGAGGGGGCAACCTCCTTTACATTACATAAATGAACAATTCTTGGATGATACAGATGACAAAACCTCCTTTCTATATATAGGAGTCTAAGGAGTCATAATATAATCCAGCCGACCTAACAATAATAATATAAAGCCACAAAAATAACAATAGAGAGATTCTATGGGGCACAGAAATAACAATATGGGGGTAATAGGGGCACAACAATATGAATAAGGGGTATAACTACAATAGTAATGGGGTAATCACTAGTATTATAGGGACCCAACAATAGTCCCATGCCTCCTTTTAGTTCCCTGGAGAACTAAGACTATGCTTCCATCATGTAGTCATCTAGACGGATCGCTGGTGTATGGCTTCAATCGGCCTCCATTAACTCGCCCTGGGAATGGCTCTCCATTAAAATTTACCAACTGAACTGCTCCACCATCGATAATCTCCTTGATGACATAGGGCCTCAGCCAATGCATTCGAAATTTTCATGGAAATTTATCAAAATTGCTGTCATATGATAGAGCTAAATCATTTACCTTGAAGGTGTGCAGTTTGATGTGCCGGTCATGCCATGCCTTTTCACGCTCCTTTTGACCTTGTTAATAGAATCCAGCTAGAAATCTATCTTCTTCAAGCTCTGTTAGTTGCGCGAGCCTCTCCTCCAGGGCTCTGAGATCCGCCCTTCATATGAATGCCGCTATGCGTAGACTAGGTACAATGTACTCCATCGGCATCACAACTTCCATGCCATAAACCAATCTGAACAACGTTTGTCCAGTCAACTTCTTGCAAATATTCTATAATCCCATAGCACCACGGGCACGTGAACATCCCAGTCATTTCTTTGAGCATTGCAAACCTTTGTTAGTGTGCTCTCCATTATTTTATTAAATGCTTCCACCATCCCATTAGCATGTGGATGATATGGCGTGCTCTTCTGATGGTAAACCTGAAACTCTTCCGTCATTGCGCTAATCATCTCATTAAGAAAGTGTGTACCGCGATCGCTCATTAAAATTTTTGGACAACCAAACCTTGTCAGCACGTACTCAAAGATAAATTTTGCTACTGTCACGCTTGTACAGTCCTTCACAGGCTGTGCCTCCACCCATCTGGTTAAGTACTCAGTCATGGTGATAATGTACCGCGCATCCGTCTTCTTACCTAGAGGCTCAATTGGTCCTACAAAGACAATCTTCCACTTCTCGAAGGGCTGTAGCGATATCTGGAGTTTCAACGATAGCTCATCCTTGAGCAAGGGTATGCCAGTCCTTTGGCATGCATCGCATGCCTTACAATACGCTTTTGAATCCTTATGCAAGGTCAGCCACCACAACCCAACACGTAGAATCTTCTGCGTTGTTGCTCTCGCAGCTCTGTCGTGAGCTTCAGGGAGGATGTTGTTTTGTTCAAACTTGGGCACATAACGTCGCAATATTTCATCTAATCCCATTTTGTAAAAGTGCCCTGCAATGACATAAAAGTCTGCCACTCACATCACTAGTTCCTTCTTCTGTTGGCTTGTATATCCTTTCAGAGCTGTACTTGTCATCTAGAAGTGTATAATATCTTCAAAGTGGTTTTCCGCGATGCATACTGCAAAGAGGTGCGCATCGGGTAGTCCTTGCTCCAAATTAGTAGGTTCCTCTCCTATTTCAATGCACGACAGATGATCCGGTCTAGCATTCAAGCATCCTAGTTTCACAATAACTTCAAAATCATACTCCTGGAAAAACAACAACCACCTGCATATCTTCCCCTTCAACATAGGCTTGTTGACTAGGTATTTCAAAGTAGAGTGGTATGTATACATCTTAAAATGTTTGCCCAACAAATAATTCCTGAACTTCTGGAGCACGTACACCATAGTTAGTCCTTTGCGCTCTGTCATGGAATATTTTTTCTCAGCTTTGGATAGCGTCTAATTGCAAACGCTATAGGGTGATCCAAGTCCCCTTCACCTGCCTGTGTCAGTATTGCTCCCAGCGCAATACATGACATGTCCACATGCACATGAAACTCCTTTTTCCAATTCGAGAAGACTAGGATCAACGCGGTGACCATTTTCTCCTTTAGCACATCCAAGCTCTTCTGACATTCTTCATTCCAACAGAACATAATGTCCTTCTTTAATAGTTTTTCCATTGGCGTGGTGATATGGGCATAGCTCTTGACGAATTTCCTATAGTATCCCATATGCCCCAATGTTGCGCGCAGCTGTTTCACACTCCTTGGTGCCTCCAAATTGATTATGACCGCGATCTTCATAGGGTCTACCATCAAACCTTGTCTGCATGCCACATGACCCAGCAAGATCCCAAAGGGACAAAAAACAAACATTTATTCAGATTGAGCATGATCTGGTACCTCTGGCATGTATCTAGCATCAAGCGCAGACTTGCCACATGGCGCTTTACCAATCCAAACACTGTCCAATCATTAAAGTATACTTCCAGAAATTTATGAATGAAATACTCGAACGCCACAATGACTACGCGGGAAAAGAGCGTCGGTGTGTTCTTCAGCCCAAAAGGCATCACCGTATACTAGAAGCATCCCCATTCAGTCGTGAAGGTTGTCTTACTTCTATCCTCCGGCGTGATCTTGATCTGATGGTACCCAGAGAACCCATTAGTGAATGAATATGCTTCTTGGCCACCAACATTATCCAGGACCTCATTAGTGAACAGAGTTGGGAAGGTATCATGCACGCAAGCATCATTCAACTTCCTGAGATCTACACATATCCTTATTTCTTCATTTTGCTTCTTTTCTTGAACCACTAGTGGGCTCACCCAATTAGATTCTTCGATCGGTTCAATAATACATGCCGTGAGCATCTTGTCTAACTCTATGCAGACCCTTTATTTTTACTTCAGATTGAGGTGGTAAGGAATTTTCCTCACAGGTTTCGCATCCGGTTTTAGGGTGATCTTCATGACACCCAGGTCCCCTACTATCCCGTTCAGATCTGAAAACTTTGGGGGGAACAGATCCTGATATTCACGAAGTAGTTCGGCGATCTTATCTACTACCACGTCATCCCAGTAGTCCCCAATATTTGCAAAATTTGGCTCTACCTCAGTGCCAATGTTCACCTGTCTGGTTTTGAATGCCTCAGTTGTGTCTGGGTTCTGTAGTTGCAGTCCTTCAACTTCACGGTGACCTTCAGTCTCTAGGATATTAATCTTCCTCGGGTCATTGTCTTCTTCTTCCGCTGTGACATTGTAGCATCCAGTGCGTGGCTCAGCTGGGTGGTCCAATCAGGTTGAATCAAACATAGAGGATCTTACAGTATCTTGAAAATTTCCATCTTAACCTCTTGCAATTCTTCGTTGATAGATTCAAATCCATCCTCAAAACTGAACGTCATAAAAAATCCTTGGCGTAAAATATTCCATTATTCAGTGCCATGGTGGAGTTCCGTATCCAAGTACTAATTCATTTGTATATCATCCAAGGTATGACAAAATAGATGGACCCACTTCGGTTGAGGCTTCGCTCTATACACTTCAGTCCATTTGGCCAAATGGTCGCGTGGATCATTTCTTCCACCATACTTTTCTGTTAAATACACCTTCGGATGACCAAAGCGTACCCTCATCATCCTACTATATTCACGCCAATCATCAAAACTATCTTTTTGCGTACCCCACCATCTTGCGAGCGTAGCGCGCAGTGCCCAATCTAATCCCTGTAAGTGATTCTTCTCTGGTACTTCCCTTTCAAATGCATCCAAAAAGTGATCAACATCAGTTAACCCATCATAGTAAGGCAGATTTCTTACCTTTGATGATACACAACGCAATGACTTGGTCATCATATTACAGTGCAACGTAGATAGTTCATGCAGTCAATTCTGCCAGTGCTCCAGTTCTTCGTCTGAGTCTGTTGTGCATGATCTCTCGTGATCCCATGCAATACGTCTGTCTACTGTCGGATTCACCCAATCCTGATCCCGTACCATTATTTTGTATATCTGGTCCAATTCGTCATCACTTTCATAATCGCGGACTGGTTCAGTATAGCGTGGTCCTTCTACAGGGTCCAGTGACACCACTACGTGGAGCGATTTCGTTTCAAATATCATCTTTCACTTCTTTATATTGATTACCCCATTCATGTCAGTGGCCCAATTGATCCACAATCTCTATCACTTCAAAATCACTAGTGCGCTCGTGCCTTCGATATCAACTGTTACCCCCTGCAACCTCCCCATTGGGATGATTTTCTGCTGATTTGCCATCCTTAACTGAATCAGAGACCACTGTAGCACAGGTCTCCCCATTATTTCCCATGTCTATTTCGGCAAAAATTTCGTGTCGGACACTAGGTGCAAGATAACCTGGTCAATTTCGTATTCTCCTATCTGCGCGGTGAGTCTCATCTCACGTCTAGTTCTTGCCTTATGCTTACCAAGCTTTCTAACTACGTGTGGTCCATCAGTAGCAGTTTCCTTGCCAGTGCACCTATTGATCAACTCCTGCAGTCCCTTCACAGCCTTACTATCGTGGAGTAGTTTCATGCAGGTCTCCAAGAACGTGGTAATCATGGATGAGTCCATTTCTTCAGTCGGTTCTTCTTGACTCCCTGAGGTAGAGGCCTCAATGAAACTTTTCTTCGCTTCCATAAATGTTTATTTTGCACATTCTAGATCAAACTCGGTCTCTTTTTCTAGTGCTTTGTAGACCCACTCACCTTCTTCGGGCTGCTTCCCCTTATCCTCACCAGTCGTCGCTCCACTTCGTAGCATAATATTTACCTTAGTGTCTTCCTCGCGAGGCTCAACCCTCATCATTTGTAGGTTCTAAGTCGGTTGCTAAGGCTAGGCCCCCTTCTCGTGTATCTTAGCTAACAATATAGGGAAATCCTTCGTTGCATGGTCAAATTGAGTACAATAGCAGCATGATAGCTGTGTCGGGTTCGGGAAGTCTCACGCATAGTGTCCTGGTCCTCCACAATTGTAACAAATAACCTGCCCTCGGCCTCTACCAGGTTCTCCTCATCCTCGGCCTTGTCCGCACCCCTGATACTCACCTCATGCTCCTCCAACGCCTTGGTCCGGAAGCCACATTTCTGCCTGCACCCTGTATTCATGTCCATCATTAATTCGTAACTCTGGCAATTGAGCTCATCATGACCCACAAATTGACAGTTGCAGAAGAGCTGTTGCGGTGTCTGTACGAATTTCTACAGCAAATGGAAATTGTCTGTCGCATGTTTCCCAACTACCTGACATATAGAACACCATAGCGCGGGCCCTGCACTTGGCCCTACTACAGCTTCTGGCCTTAGAGGCATTGGCCCCCGTGCTGCAACATAATTTGCAAAAATTGGACAATGATCTTTGTCATGCCCCTGGCTTTTGCAATTTAGGCACCATACTTCTTCACACACCTCTCGCCGAGTTGTTTTGTCTTTTTTCAGTCTTTTCATTTCAAGGCAAAGGTTCTACAACTGCGCAAAAATCTGCTGAACCCCCAGATTAGCATCTTGCATCAGTGTCTCGTGCAATCTCATCGCAATTTTCAGAGCTTCCGCCTGGGTCCCGATCTTCTATTGTGATAGCACAACCCTTAGATGAGGTAGGAGCGAGGCCACAAACCATTCGCGGTGCTACCCATTAGTCAGATTCATGTTGGCTTCATGGATCGTACACTTCAATCTTTGATCCAAATCCCAGGGCATCTCTCTAGGCTTCATCATGATCTCCTTGAATCCCATGATTGATTGCGCCTTAGAATTAGGTCTACTAAATTCCTTATTTAGCGTAGTCTGGATATTTGCCAACGCAGATGTCAGATTATCAGTGCAGTACTTAATGTACCAAGTTAGAGCGTGGTCTTGCAAAGCACTAACGAACGTCACTTTCTTCATTTGATCATCCGTGATACCCTGAGCTTCCCATACAGCCTTCGTGATGAACCAAAACTGGTTTGGATCTTCATTTCCTACACCCTTGAACACAAGTAGCTTTACGGAGTTCGCCATGTTGAATGATGGTGGAGGTGGTTGTGGTGTGGGTGAGGGGGTAAGCGGTGGAGGTGAGGATGGAGGTGGTGTGGGTGGATGAGGTGAGGATGGAGGCGGAGTAGGTATTTGCGGGAATCCTTGTCTTATTAATTGAATAGTGCTCAGCGGAGAAGCATTTGTTGCTCCCTCGTTGTCACTGAGAGGAGGCTCAATCAGTGGGCTATATTCAGGGCCTTTTCTTCCTCCATCCCTTAAAGTCCTTCCACTTGGCATAGCCACAAACATCAAGGTAACTGCATAACCATCTTTTCACACAAGAGCATCTTAATCCAAGTATTTAATGATTTCAAATACTTACCTTGTGACCCTTTGAAGAAGCGGTGCTCTGCTTCATTGTAACTGACCGAAGTATCAACCGTGAACACTGTCACAAACCCTCCTATGATACAGTCAAGCCAATGATCGAAAACATGCACAATCTTATCTTCAGAGGCTTCCAATTTCCGCACTAATTCTGGGGTCTAGACAATTGGACTGTCAAGCCTCCACCTTCCTTGGCCATCTGTCAACTTCGTGATCCACTCGTATAATTTAATCAGGAAAGAACAAAAGAATATTTCATGTATCTCTGTGTACAAATATTTGTTCAACCACTGTTCTTTCATCAATCATGAATTCCTGTTTTCTTGCGCCGCGAATTCATGGATCTTTCTATCCAACCAGTCTTCAATCTCCTTCTTAGTTGGATTCCAATGATGCGACATCACACGTCTCATTATGCAGATCCTAGTCCTAATAACGGAACCATTTGTTTGCTTGATGGGCCCTGAACTAAGTTCAACATTAAGCACCCAAGCAAATCCCTACACTACTGGCCCTTTTGGCATCAATCCGCGGAGCATGGATTGAAGTCTCACCTGAAGCAATATGAGGGGATGCGAGAACCAAGTTTCTGCACCCTTTTGCGCAAGCCGATAAGGGCTTATCAAAGTACATCTCTTATTTGTCCATGATGCCTCTGCGAAAATCTCTGATCATTCTTTGCGGACCCTAAAATAGATTAGGCACTTACACGCCTTTATAATTACTCTACTTCTATATTCACTCCAGATTCGCTTAAGTATCAGTTAAATTTAACATGCATTACAATTATGTTCGCATAAACATATATTTTTACTTGCGTTCATATGACAAAGTAAAATACATAGATTCGATCATCAATATATCATTAATTCATAACCTCAGTATTCAACATATCATAATCACAACATTCATAACATAAGTAAATTAACACATACATAGATAATTCCAGAATACTTATCTTTATTGATAATCTAAATTTCCAGTACAAACTTTGACTACCCTGCGCACACAGTTGCAAGGGTTTGCGCACTCAGCTACAGACTTCTACCCTAGGCCTCTGTGCACTCAGCTGCAGAGCCTCTTCCTACACTAAGACTCTTTGCTCTTAGCTCTCACAGACCCATAAACTCACTCAGAACTCTACCAAAACTTATTCCTTAGTGTCCTAGACTCTTCTAAGACTCCCTTTTTATACAATCCCATGGTCCGCGGACCAAGGGAGGATCTCATCAAGCCGACACAAAATATCTAGACTAAGGGCAGAAACCCTTTTTGACTGCTTACATCTTCGTGCTCTGCGACCACAAAATGTGGAGACTTTACATTCTTTACTACAAAATTTGGGCTTTCTTCCCCAAAACTTGGGCTTTTAACCCCAAAACTGACCCCAGGGGACCCGTTCCCAACACACATACATGAAAAAGGTTATTAAAGCATAACCGTCCTCTTATGAAGATGCAACTAAAAATCAAGATTGGAGGAATGCTATGTAGGAAGAATACAAATCCATAATGAAGAACGATGTTTTGGAAATTGTCCCTAGGCCAAGTGACAAGTCTATAGTCACTTCAAAATGGATTTACAAGATAAAGCACATTGTAGATGGGAGCATTGATAAATACAAAGCAAGGTTTGTAGCAAGAGGCTTCTCACAGAAGGAAGGGATTGATTACAAGGAAACCTTTTCTCCCACATATAGATATACAATAATAAGGTCACTTGTTTCATTGGCTGATACTATGGGATGGAACACCCATCAAATGGATGTCAAGACAACTTTCCTCAATGGGACCATTGATGATGAGGTTTAAATTGAGCAACCTCAAGGATTTGAAATAAATCAGAGGGAGACTCATGTCTATAGGTTGAAGAAAGCTCTATATGGCTTAAAGCAAGCACCTAGAGCTTGGTATGCAAGATGGATGTGTTAGAGTCGGTCTGGTCAACCCTCCGTCAGAGATCAAAGCTCTTTGTGCATTTCAATTTTAGGTGTCCCGCTCCATCCACTCAGCTGCATTTCGCTAGGGACATGTCATGATCTGACGGAGAAAGTCATGCTACTCATTTTCCCTCATGTCTGGCCCGTGCTGGTTCAGGTCTTGATCCACCTTCACTGAAATTCATGATAGCCAAGGTCTGGTCATATTACAGGTCGAAGTCCTTTTTATTGTTGGGTCTAGGAAATCATCAATGTGGTTTTTGAAAAAAAACATGTCCAGAACAAAGTCATGCAGGCCAGAGGGAGATCTTATACAGCTACAGTTCAGAAAGCTTCATCATCCCCTGAAGAGACATCGACTCTTCTTCAAAACTCTGTTTTGAAGAAAAGTCAAACAAGGTCAACTATGAAATTTTTCCAAAAATAGACAGTTGACATTTTCAGATGCAGTCATGGATTTCAAAGCCAGAGGCCCCAGTCACACAATCCCCACAAAGAAATGCTGAAAATTTTATCATAAGAGCCAAAATTTCAAAGAAAAAGGGAAAAAGCAGAATGTTTTAAAGTCAATAAAAAGTGCAAAACTTGAACATTGTAAAGTGGGTTTTCAAAGAGGAAAAAATTAAACCCAACTCTCTCAAAGCCTATATATATTTGTTTTGACCCAAGACTAAGTCATTGTGTTATGAAAAAGCTTGAGAGAGGCATTGTTGAAGAAAAGAGAGCTAAGGAGGAGGGATTCGAGTAAGGAGGGTGGATTGCTAGGTGGCACGGTGCACACATCAGGGTGCGACGCATTGGCAGCCAACCCACAGTGCAAAATCCACAAGGGTGCGACGCACTCAGGGCACGCGGCACACTGGGCTCGGCGCATGACACACACATCCAGGTGCCTAAAAAACATTACAATTCATCTCAAATCTCGGCGAAGTCAGCAAATCAAGAGGTAGGCCATGATCGACACCTCTGCTCCATCACTTTTTTCATTAATATGAGGTTTGTAAGATGTTTTATGGTACCCAAAAGCACAATGGACATCCATGGAAAAATCACCAAGGAAAATGAAAAATGGGGTCACAAAAAGTGATGATGAGCACCAAGGTTTTGCTCCCCTCCCCTTGTCCCCTCATTCCTCATCATTTTCACCTACATTCCATCATATTCCCTAAAGCAACCAACCTAAAATCCCCATAAAACTCCCTCCCCTATTTTTCAAACAAAAATTTTGTCGTTTGACCGCGCGCGGCACACACACAATGTGGCGCGGCACACTCAGGGCACGCAGCGCACTGGGAGCCTGGCCACAGTGTTAACATTACACTGGCGCGGTGCATACTTGGCACGCGGCGCATTGGGCAAAGCGTGCGGCGCATAGGCCTGTGAGCCTAAAAAAGCCACGAGATTGCCCAAATTGTTTGAAATTGGCTCTCATCATTGCAAAAGTGCCCATAAATCTTTTAACCATTGATCCTTAACTCAAGGAAAAATATGTTTTGGTGACCATGAAATCAAAAGCAATTTTTTTTAAGCAAACACAAAAATGACACAAAAAGGGTAAAAAAGCTAGGGTTTTTCTACAGTAACTTGACTGTTAAATGTGCTCCTACCCTACCCCTATCAGCTAATTCCCCTGGAGCATTTTTCCCTAATAGTTACCCTAGCTACATTGCAATCATATCCCTTTGTCCCCTTTACTCATATAGCTCAAAAGTTCCTTAACCCTACCCCATCAAAACCACACCCCAAACACTCCCAAATCCCTGATAAATTTCCCCTTTAAACCCCTATTCCCCTTTTCATCATTCCCCTCCTAACACTCCCCTATTTTATTGTCCCCTTGGTAATAGATTTTCAGAGCATTCATCAGTGACATTGGATTCAAAGGGCAACATTAAACTCAAGGTACAAGCAGCAGTGATGGCATCAGAAAATTCATCAGATTATGAGGGGGGTACACACAGTGACACATCTTCAAGAGAGAGGGCCCATAGGAGACATCACCGGAGTGGCAGACATCTCAGAGATGAGCCCAACACCCTCACAGAGCTACAGGCATGCCCACTTGCCATGTCTTGTTTCCAGCACTTGGCATGTTATGAGTTTTGCCAAAGGGTGGCAAATGTCAGAGTACATCATGAGTTGGCCCACCTTTTTGCACTTCATCTACAGGGAGGCTAATCTGTCCTTGTTGGGGTCACTTTCACCTTGACACCAAAGGCTATATCAATGGCAACAGGGATACCTAATGTTGGGGAGCAGTGGCATAAGAAAAAGAAGGTGGAGAGGCATCACTATGAGCCTTACATCAAGAACAGTTGCTTGAGCCAACTCACTAGAGTTTTTCCATTCAAATTTTTGAGGGATGAGTATGCCCCACTCATGAGATTGATCATGAAATATTTCAGTTGCGAGGGGAGGTTTTCTCACCTTTGTGCTTATCACATCCGCTTGCTCATGCACTTCACCAGGGTGAAGATGATGAGCCTCCCATTTTTCATCTGCAACAACATTGAGAAGATGGAAAACTTCATATAGCGCAAGACCCCACGACAGCAGCTAAACAGTGTCTATCATTTTTCTCTCATCCGGATTTTGGTGGACCATCAGTTGGGATTACAGAGTATAGCTTGGGAGGACTTCATTTCCTGTGATTTCTTCAGCGCGCCACCGGTGATATCAGAGGCAGAACATGAGGTGGGAGGTCCTTCACATCAGGTTGAGCATGAGCTGGGAGGTCCTTCATATCAGTTTGAGCCTGAGATGGGAAGTCCTTCACATCAGTTTGAGAGCCATGAGACTGCCACCATGCCAGTTTTCATCACATATCAGAGAGGCTATCCGAAAGGCACCAGACCGTTGTTTGCAGCAGCAAAGCGAGTGTTATCTCCACCCGGGGTGGAAGGGGCCTCGCTTCCACCATCAGCACCACAGGAGCAAGGTAAGGGCAAGGATTTAGTGCAGGAGGAAGGGCCATCAGGTGAGCAAGAGACTGAATTTGTTCTCCTCCAGGATGATGAGACAGATGCAGAACCCACAAATGAGGAGCTTATAGAGATCATCAAGGAGCAGCAATCAGAGATTGAAGACTTGACCATTGATTTAGAAAGGGCCAAGTGGAACATGAAATAACTGGAGTGGAGAAAAAAACAGCTTGAAGACCAACAGACGATCATGGAGCTATAGAACATCCGTGAGCAACGCCAAGCTGCTCAAAGAAGAAGGGTTCCGCTCACATCTTTGGAGCAAGAAATCAATGAAGACCGGGAGTCCAACCTTGAGAGGGTCAACATGCATTTGGAGAGGTTTTTGGACAAAGCAAACAGGGAGAAAGACATGCTGAGGTGCATGACTTATCACTACCAGGCCCGCAACATGAGTTCCAAGGCAAGAATGAGGAGCCTAAAGGCAAAATTGAGCAAAGCGAGAAAAGATGCAAAAGAGGCAAAGGAGGCAAAGGAACAAGATCGGCTTTGAATCTTGGCTGAGGTTTCCTTAGCACAACAAAGCACTTCATAGGGAACTTCCAGCCCAAATTCCAAAAAATTTGGGCAAATTTTGGTCACAGGCAAAATTTTTGGGCACAAAACAGGAAATTTCTCCTTGTGCGCTGCGCCACTGGCGCGACGCTAAAATTCTAGCACTCTAATCGAGGAATGGATTGCATATTCGGATTCAACATCAAAAAACATGTCTACTGGTGTCTGCGCAAGAAATTTTGACAAGTTTTGGGTCTTCTAAAGGTCAAAAAACACCCAAAAATGGCCTCTCTACCACTTTTTGGACACACAAAAAGCAGTCTTGGGAGAATGAAGTTTTGGAGGGGCAAATGAGCTTCAAATCCAGAAATTCTAGTTGGGTTGGAAAGTAGATAGGACATGCTTTCCAACAAGCCCACTTGAGCACATTTTGGACACCTAAAAGTTCCCCAAAGTAGGCTCCAAAGTGGCGCGACGCACAGGGAATTTGGCGTAACGCACAGGGGAAAAAACGACCAAATTGCTCCCGTTTTGCGAAATTTCGGGTCGCGACATATCCAAGTGGGCCCAGTTATCTACTCTTCATTTTTTTGGCACCAACAACACCTTTTAAATAATTTTCTCTCCAGGTGGGCATCTATCCAAGTGGCAAAAGAATGCAAAGGTTCACCACAGCCAAATGTCATGCTTGAGAGCGCTACACCTGTAGCTGATGGTTGGCTCTCCATCTCCTTTTTGAAATGATTTGAGTAACTTCCCAACCCCTGGGTGTTCCATCTCTTCTCTACACTTTCTATATATTGTATGCAAGTTATTTGCAAAGGGTGGGCTGGCTTGTAACTTCTAGGAGACTGTGGGAAAGAAACTCTGTTTCTGCACTGTGTATTTTTGACAGAGAGTTAATGAAAGGCAGTGGCTCTATTTCATGAGATTCTTGTGGTTGTGAGTGTAGCAAATGTGTCCTTGTGTTCCATATGTATCTTGTTATGTTTCTTATTTCATTTCATGCTTCATTTCCGTGAAATTTTCTAAGTGAGATTAGGTAGAATTAAATTTATATTGCTCTACGTGTGGGAAAATTTCATGTGCAGTGTTATTCTTCTATTGAAAAGGATTCATGCGACCATGCCCTTTTCACTATCTTCAGCAATATTTTCATTCCGCCTCACGTTAAGTCGAAATTGCTGCGCTTCCCGCCTACCTTGCCTCACGGAATAATCTGTGCCTTCATTCTCAATTATCTGTTCTTTGCTGAGCGCCAGTCCCATATACATCCCAGAAGCTCGGTCACTTCAAAAATATTTTCCAAAATCCTTTTTCACTTACTAGCCTAAGGTAAATATTGCATTGTAATTCATCTCAGACCATTTTGCATATCCATTCATTGAGTGTGACTCGGAGAGAGCCCTCTCCTTCTCTGGTAGGGCTAGCTACTAGGCTGAGCGTGGTTTGTGGTTACCCTAATTTTTTCCTTCCTTCAGCCTAAGGTAGATTTAGGTGATAACATAGTGGTGACTCCACTGGGGAATTAAGTTGAAAATCAAATCCCCTTGTTTCATAAGAATTCTAGGCTCCTGGATGATGAGCTTAGGATTGGAAAGGCTGAGTAATTTGGGTGTGTCCCAAAATTCCTCTCAATAGCACGCTGGCTTCAAGACGATATACCAGAGCGAATCCGGACCCGGACCCTCCTCACATTTATGAAAATCCAAATTTGATCCCAAGACTCCTTCGTCAAGGAATCACCATAACCCCCGTGTTCAAATCCCCTTCATGTCCCGATATTTTTGAGTATCTTGAAGAGCTTGAGTTTGACGAACGATTTGAGATATCTCTGTTTGAATCTAAATCCGAAAAGGTTGTTGATTACACTGTCCCCGACCCGCTATTTATTGTAGACCTTGAGACGGAAAGAGCTAATACATTAATCGATAACTACATTGCCACACAGCCCCAAACTCCAAGTGCAAGCCCCTTGCAAAATGTGCACACTCCTCCAACACCTCCAAGGCCAAATCCACCAAGAATGATGGCTTCCCGTTTTTCTCCTCTTGTTCTGCCCCAAGTCCTAGATGACATGCCAAATGACTATCAAATTAAAATCCCATTTTTTGATGGCACTCCTAACAGTATCACAGCTCAATAACATGTGGATAAAATGGCAGATTTCTATGAACTTCATGAGATCGATGCAGAGAACGTGGCAATGAGGCTCTTTGTAAAAACATTTGCAGGTGATGTGAGGAAATGGTTCAGAGGTTTGAAGGCTACAAGTATCACCACCTTGGCGGAGCTACAAAGACAATTTTTGAATAGGTGGGAAGTCAAAAAGAATCCCCTTCAAATTCTAGCCGAGTATGAACAAATCAAGCGGAATGCCGGTGAGTCGGTCCAAGATTATTGTGTTAGATTTAATGTAGTCTACAATGATATCTCGGACCATCTAAAGCCACCGGTGGGACTAGCAATGATGAAGTTTCCAGATGGTTTTGATGCTGACATGGTGTACCAATTGAGAGAGAGAGAACCGGCTATAATGGAAGATATGCAGAAAATTGCAGTCAGCGTTGAGGCTAACCTGCTATCCAAAAGAGCAAGAGCGAAAGAAAAAAAGAAAACCACGGTGAAAGAAGAATCTTCTTCAATGGATCAGCTGCTCAAGAAGGTAGAACAGATGCTCGAAAGGGTAAAACTTGACAAGCCAGAGCCACAAGTTAGGAATCCTAACTTTTGTGGCCAACAACAGCCACAATATAGAATTAGACAAAGAGATCAATAGACTCAAGAACATATAGCACAACAGCCGATACAAACACCTTTGCAGCAGAATTTTGTACATGGACCAGAATTAGATGAGGAAGGGAATGTAATAGGCGAAGAAAACCATCTCTTTACTCCAGATGAGTTGCCTACTTACATCACCGAAGAAGAAGAATGTGCAGCGAATTCAGCTACACACCAAGACACCGATTTTATCCTAGCTAACGAAACCGTGTTGGAAGAAGAGTCAGAAGAATATCAAAGGGGGTATATGAATGATTTTTCCACACAACAACAGTGATATTCCCTTCGAAATAGAGATGTACCAGCTAAACAAATTCAGAAAAAGAAGGAGGATGAAACAACAAAGAAAGATCTATCAGCTACACAAAGAAAGGGAAAGGAGGCGGTTGTTCCGAAGAGCAGCAAATCGAAATCAACAGAACAATCATAGCAACCGGCCACCTCAAAAGACAAGGAAAGGAAAGAGATCCCAGACAAAGAGGTAGAAAGAACTCCCACTTTCATCCTAGAGAATGAGATTTCTAAGCTAAAAGTATCCATCCCTTTGACTGAAATCATGAAGAATAGTAGCTATAGAGGACAGATTTATAAAATGTTGAATTTGGACCCAATGTTCGACATGGTAAACATGGAATATGATCAGATTGAAATGATTTTTGGGCCAGTGACAAATGGTGAGTCACCTGAGAGAGAGGTGCCACCCTTCTATATCAGTTTACGATTGCATGACTTTATACTACACAATGCCATGTTCGATTCCGGAGCCTCTCATAATCTCATGCCCAAGGCTATCATGGATAAGCTTGGTCTGGATATCACCCGCCAATATCATGATCTCTATTCATTCGACTCCAGCAGAGTAAGGTGCATAGGGCTCATCAAAGACTTAGTTGTGAGTCTAGATCAGCTTCCTATGAAAAATGTTCTGATGGATGTAGTGGTAGCAGACATTCCTCCAAGGTTTGGTATGCTTCTTTCCAGGTCTTGGGTGGCAAAATTGAAGGGGACACTACAGCTGGATTTCTCCTATGCGACAATCCTGGTGTTTGGACAGATGAGGAAATTATATCAGGAACAAAAGATGAAGTATATGATCACAAGCAAGGAGAAACCGATAAATCATCCTATAAACTATGTACATACAGATTTAGAGTCTTTTGTTTTGTTTTCAGATAGTTTAAATGAAATAGATAGTCAGATGGTAGAAGAAGACGACATTCCAGAGATAACAGAAAATTTTAGAGAGATTTTGAAGAAAGAAAGACAAGAAAAGCAACAAAAGATTGGGTAATCAGTTGGAAACGATGGACAGCAAACAAACAATGGACAACAAACAAACAATGGACAACAAAAAGATTTTCAACACTTGCAAGAGGAAGAAGAAGGCTTATGGACCATGGATTTTGATGGAGCAGTAGGGAATGATGGAGCTGGTATTGGTATTTGGGTACGCAGTCCTTTCTCCGCCCCAAACAAAGTACCTAGCAGCGTGAGAGTTTGCTCCTACAAGCTGGCCTTCGAATGTTCCAACAATGAAGCCGAATATGAAGCTCTGATTGTTGGCCTAAAGATTCTTATGAAGCTGAATGCAAAGAGGATTTCAGTATATGGCGACTCCGAGTTGGTGATAAAACAGGTCAGAGGTGAGTACCAAGCAAAACATCCTAGGATGCGGGCCTATCGTAATGCAGTTTTGGACATTTTGAAGCTATTTTCCGAATACACCTTGACACGTGTGACACGAATACAAAATAGTATTGCTGATGCTCTTGCCAAGGCAGCGAGCAACTTGAAGATCCCCATGAACTCCAGAAACAAATTTGAAATCCATGTCAAGCGCCGTCTAACCATTCCAGACAATCAGCGACATTGGCAAGTGTTCCAAGATGATGAGGAGATTAAGGATTTTCTGCTCAACAAAGGCAAGTTCAAAGAAACCTTAATCGATGTGGAAAATGATGAGAATAAAGGGAATGGTACAAAAGAAGTACAATTCAATCAAATGGACGTATTACAACTAAAGAACAACATCATTCCTAAAGGCTTGATACCCCTAGAAGAACTTTTCGATCGGGATGATGTAGCCTGCAAGCAAACTTTGCAGCCCACGGAGAAAGGTGTAGAAGAAGTCAACATCAGTACAACAGCAAATCCAAAATTGGTAAAACTGTCCAAGACACTACTGCCAAAGATCAAGGACAAATATATCAGTTTGATGGCTTCATTTGCAGATGTATTTGCTTGGGATTATTCTAATTTAAAGACCTATGATATGAACATCATTCAGCACACCATACCTATCAAGCCCAATCAGAAACCATTTAGACAAAAGCTGAGAAGGATCAATCCAAAGTTGCTGCCATCCATCGAAAAAGAGGTAAATAGGTTGTACAAGTTAGGTATCATTGTGCCTATCAGATTTTTAGATTGGATATCTAACTTAGTGCCTGTACGAAAGAAGACTGGTGAGATCCGTCTATGCATTGATTTCAGAAATCTAAACAAGGTCTCATTGAAGGACAACTATCCGCTGCCCAAGATGGACCATATACTTCAGCGAGTAGTGGGGGCATCTCGTATGTACCTGCTTGATGGTTATTCAGGATATAACCAAATTTCAGTCCATGAAGATGATAGGGATAAGACAACATTCACAACTCCATGGGGGACATTTCACTATGCCAAAATGCCATTCGGTTTGAAGAATGTAGGTGCCACATTTCAGCGTGCAATGGACTTGGAGTTTGCAAATGAGAAGGATGTGTTTTTGGTGGTGTACTTGGATGACTTGACGGCGTTTTCAAAATCTGATGAAGAGCACATGCATCACCTAAAAATTGTCTTTCAAAAATGCAGGAAATATGGTTTATTGTTGAATCCTAAGAAGAGCTTGTTCGCCATGGAGGAAGGAAAGTTACTTGGGCATATCATTTCAAAAGATGGCATCCGCATAGACCCAGCACATGTCCAAGCAATTCAGCAAATCGATCTGCCTAGGAACAAAAAGGAGATATAGTCATTCAATGGTAAGATGAATTTTTTGCGTCACTTTGTGCCTAATCTTGCGGAACACTTGAAAGAAATGACCAACATGCTTAAGAAGGATAGCGAGGTGAAATGGACAGATGAGGCTGTAAAATCTTTCAACTTGGTCAAATTGGCCCTTTCTTCAGCTCCAGTTCTAGTCAGCCTAGATTACACTCAAGATTTCATATTGCTTTCATTTGCTTCTGAGCACACTATGGCAGCGGTATTGTTGCAGAAAAGGGATGGTCATGAAGGACCCATCGCATTCTTTAGCAGGGCTATAAGGGATGTAGCTTTGATGTACAACATCATTGAGAAGCAAGCCCTGGCATTGGTGAAGGCACTGAAGGATTTCCGGGTGTATATCTTACATTCTCACATTTTGGCCTATGTTCCTAATACTGTTGTGAAAGATGTTTTAGTGCAGACCGATTCGGAAGGGAGAAGAGGCAAATGGATCGCAGCTTTGCTAGAATACGATGTGGAGATAAAGCCTACAAAGCTGGTCAAAGGATAGGGATTGGCGAAGCTAATGGCTGAGTCAAATTTGCATGCATTGGACATAAATCTGATCGCTACCATGTTCGATGAGAATGATGAAGGAACTTCAGTTCAGGTATCCGAAATTTTTGCTCTGTCCCCATGGTATTCTGATATAATCTATGTGTTGAAAAATCTATCACCACCGCATGGCATGGCTAGAAACAAAGCAAGAACACTTAAATTGAAAGCTGCCAAGTTTTGTATCTTAAATTCTACACTGTATTGGAAAGATCCATATGGAATTTTGCTAAATTGTCTGGTGGAAGAGGAGGCAAAGAAAGTCATGGAGGACTTCCACGGAGGAGAGTGTGGTGGACATCTCTTTTCGAAGTCAACAGCAAACAAAATCTTGAGAGCGGGGTACTACTGGCCTACTTTGTTTGCTGATGTGCATAAGATGGTAAAGCGCTGTCATAAGTGTCAAATTTTTGAAGGAAAACAGAAATTACAGCCTTTGCCACTTAAGCCTATCAAAGTGAGCGCTCCATTCCAGCAGTGGGGGTTGGATTTCATTGGGGAAATTCATCCTGCCTCTTCCGGACAGCATAGGTGGATCCTTACAGCGACAGACTACTTCACAAAATGGATTGAGGCAGCACCTACCAGACAAGCGACGGACACGGTAATCATCTCATTTCTCGAAAATAACATCTTGTCTCGCTTTGGTTGTCCAAACAAAATAATCACTGATAATGCAGCAGCCTTTAAATCGAAAAGGATGGTAGAATTTTGTCACCGATATCATATAATTTTGGGTCATTCAACTGCCTATCATCCGCAAGGCAATGGATTGGCGGAATCTTCGAATAAATCTTTGGTCAACATCATCAAGAAGTTGTTGGAAATTAATAAGAAGAGTTGGAACAAGATGCTGGTTCATGCACTTTGGGCAGATCGAATCAGTCAGAAAAAGTCTATTGGTATGTCACCATTTGAGCTGGTTTATGGAGTGGACACAATATTTCTCGCTTCTCTTGCTGCCCCAGTGGTCAAACTTCTTCAGGAGGCCGGCAGTGAGGAAGATCCCATGCAGAGAAGGCTGAATCAAATGATCCATTTACAACAAACAAGAGAAGAAGTTTTCAAAAACACATCCAAGTTGCAGGAGAAGATAAAGAAAATTTATGACAGAAAAGCTAAAGCGGACAAATTTCAGTTGGATGATGTGGTGCTGAAGTGGGATGCAAGGAATGAAGATAAAGGCAAGCACGGAAAGTTTGAAAATCTGTGGAAAGGTCCTTTCAAGATTGTAGCATACAGGGGTCAAAATGCCTTTCTTCTTAAAGAAATGAATGGGGAGGACTGTCCCGGAGGGCCGATCAATGGTCGGCTGCTGAAGCGGTATCATTTCTGATTTATTAACGTTGCTTCCACTGTCATTGTAAATACCATTTTTATTTCAGTTTGGTTTCAATATGTAAAGCCAGTTTTTGAGTTATTCCAATTGTCAAGTTCGAGTTAATTTCTTGGTTATTCCAGCTTTGTAAATAAGTCAAAGTCTTATGCTGTTTATCAAAATGATGACTTCATAGCCCAATGGATCAAGAGGCTCTGTCTAGCTCCTCCAAAGATCTGCTATTCTTGGCACCTCCAAGGAGCTACCATCCCCCATTGGAGCCAATGTTAGAGTCGGTCTGGTTAGCCCTCCATCAGAGATCAAAGCTCTTTGTGCATTTCAATTTTAGGTGTCCCGCTCCATCCACTCAGCTGCATTTCGCTAGGGACATTTCATGATCTGACGGAGAAAGTCATGCTACTCATTTTCCTTCATGTCTGGCCCTTGCTGGTTCAGGTCTTGATCCACCATCACTGAAATTCATGATAGCCAAGGTCTGGTCATATTACAGGTCAAAGTCCTTTTTATTGCTAGGTCTAGGAAATCATCAATGTGGTTTTTGAAAAAAAACATGTCCAGAACAAAGTCATGCAGGCCAGAGGGAGATCTTATACAGCTACAATTCATCATCCCCTGAAGAGACATCGACTCTTCTTCAAAACTCTGTTTTGAAGAAAAGTCAAACAAGGTCAACTATGAAATTTTTTTCCAAAAATCGACAGGTGACATTTTCAGATGCAGTCATGGATTTCAAAGCCAGAGGCCCCAGTCACACATTCCTCGCAAAGAAATGTCGAAAATTTTATCATAAGAGCCAAAATTTCAAAGAAAAAGGGAAAAAGCAGAATGTTTTAAAGTCAATAAAAAGTGCAAAACTTGAACATTGTAAAGTGGGTTTTCATAGAGGAAAAAATTAAACCCAACTCTCTCAAAGCCTATATATATTTGTTTTGACCCAAGACTAAGTCATTGTGTTATGAAAAATCTTGAGAGAGGCATTGTTGAAGAAAAGAGAGCTAAGGAGGAGGAATTTGAGTAAGGAGGGCGGATTGCTAGGTGGCGCGGCGCACACACCAGGGCGCACGACGCACACGGAGGGCGCGATGCATTGGAAGCCAGCCCATAGTGCAAAATCCACAAGGGCGCAACGCACTCAGGGTGCGAAGTGCACTGGGCTTGGCGCGCGACGCACACAGCCAAGTGCCTAAAAAACATTGCAATTCATCTCAAATCTTGGTGAAGTCAGTGAATCAAGAGGTAGGCCATGATCGACACCTCTGCTCCATCACTTTTGTCATTAATATGAGGTTTGTAAGATGTTTGATGGTACCCAAAAGCACAATGGACATCCATGGACAAAATCACCAAGGAAAATGAAAAATGGGGTCGCAAAAAGTGATGATGAGCACCAAGGTTTTGCTCCCCTCCCCTTGTCCCCTCATTCCTCATCAATTTCACCTCTATTCCATCATATTCCCTAAGGCAACCAACCTAAAATCCCCCTAAAACTCCCTCCCTTGTTTTTCAAACAAAAATTGTGTCGTTTGACCGCGCGCGGTGCACGCACAATGTGGCGCGGCACACTGGGAGCCCGGCCACAGTGTTAACATTACACTGGCGCGGCGCATACCCGGCGCGTGGCACACTGGGCAAAGCGTGCGGTGCACAGGCCTGTGAGCCTAAAAAAGCCACGAAATCGCCCAAATTGTTTGAAATTGGCTCTCATCATTGCAAAAGTGCCCATAAATCTTTTAACCATTGATCCTTAACTCAAGGAAAAATATGTTTTGGTGACCATGAAATCAAAAGCAAATTTTTTTTAAGCAAACACAAAAATGACACAAAAGGGTAAAAAAGCTAGGGTTTTGCTACAGTAACTTGATTGTTAAATATGCTCCTACCCTACCTCTATCAGCTAATTCCCCTGGAGCATTTTTCCCTAATAGTTACCCTAGCTACATTACAATCATATCCCTTTGTCCCCTTTATTCATATAGCTCAAAAGTTCCTTAACCCTACCCCATCAAAACCACACCCCAAACACTCCCAAATCCATCATAAATTTCCCCTTTAAACCCCTATTCCCCTTTTCATCATTCCCCTCCTAACACTCCCCTGTTTTATTGTCCCCTTGGTAACATATTTTCAGAGCATTCATCAGTGTCATTGGATTCAAAGGGCAGCATTAAACTCAGGGTACAAGCAGCAGTGATGGCATCAGAAAATTCATCAGATTATGAGGGGGGTACACATAGTGACACATATTTAGGAGAGAGGGCCCATAGGAGACATAACCGGAGTGGCAGACATCTCAGAGACTAGCCCAACACCCTCACAGAGCTACAGGCATGCCCACTTGCCATGTCTTGTTTCCAGCACTTGGCATGTTATGAATTTTGCCAAAGGGTGGAAAATGTCAGAGTACATCATGAGTTGGCCTGCCTTTTTGCACTTCATCTACAAGGAGGCCAATATGTCCTCGCTGGGGTCACTTTCACCTTAACACCGGAGGCTATATCAGTGGCAACAGGTATACCTAATGTTGGGGAGCAGTGGCATAAGAAAAAGAAGGTGGAGAGGCATCACTATGAGCCTTACATCAAGAATAGCTGCTTGAGCCAGCTCACTAGAGTTTTTCCATTCAGATTTTTGAGGGATGAGTATGCCCCACTCATGAGATTGATCATGAAATATTTTAGTTGCAAGGGGAGGTTTTCTCACCTTTGTGCTTATCACATCCGCTTGCTCATGCACTTCAACAGGGTGAAGATGATGATCCTCCCATTTTTCATCTGCAACAACATTGAGAAGATGAAAAACTTCATGCAGCGAAAGACCCCACGACAGCAGCTAAACAGTGTTTATCATTTTTCTCTCATTCGGATTTTGGTGAACCATCAGTTGGGATTACAGGGTATAGCTTGGGAGGACTTCATTTCCCGTGATTTCTTCAGCGCGCCACCGATGATATCAGAGGTAGAACATGAGGTGGGAGGTCCTTCACATCAGGCTGAGCATGAGCTGGGAGGTCCTTCATATCAGCTTGAGCCTAAGATGGGAAGTCCTTCACATCAGTTTGAGAGCCATGGCACTGCCACCATGCCAGTTTTCATCACATATCAGAGAGGCTATCCGAAAGGCACCAGACCGTTGTTTGCAGCAGCAAAGCGAGTGTTATCTCCACCCGGGGTGGAAGGGGCCTCTCTTCCACCATCAAAACCACAGGAGCAAGGTAAGGGCAAGGATTCAATGTAGGAGGAAGGGCCATTAGGTGAGCAAGAGACTGAATTTGTTCTCCTCCAGGATGATGAGACAGATGCAGAACCCACAAATGAGGAGCTTATAGAGATCATCAAGGAGCAACAATCAGAGATTGAAGACTTGACCATTGATTTATAAAGGGCCAAGTGGAACATGAACTACCTGGAGCAGAGAAACAAATAGCTTGAAGACCAACAGATGATCATGGAGCTACAGAACATCCGTGAGCAACACCAAGCTGCTCAAAGAAGAAGGGTTCCGCTCACATCTTTGGAGCAAGAAATCAATGAAGACCGGGAGTCCAACCTTGAGAGGGTCAACATGCATTTGGAGAGGCTGTTGGACAAAGAAAACAGGGAGAAAGACATGCTGAGGTGCATGACTTATCACTACCAGGCCCGCAACATGAGTTCCAAGGCAAGAATGAGGAGCCTAAAGGCAAAATTGAGCAAAGCGAGAAAAGAGGCAAAAGAGGCAAAGGAGGCAAAGGAACAAGATCGGCTCCAAATCTTGGCTGAGGCTTCCTTAGCATAGCAAAGCACTTCATAGGGAACCTCCAACCCAAATTCAAAAAAATTTGGGCAAATTTTGGTCACAGGTAAAATTTTTGGGCACAAAACAGAAAATTTCTCCCTGTGCGCCACGCCATTGGCGCGACGCTAAAATTCTAGCACTCTAATCGAGGAATGGCTTGCGTAATCGGATTTAACATCGAAAAATACGTCTACTGGTGTTCGGGCAAGAAATTTTGACAATTTTTGGGTCTCCTAAAGGTCAAAAAACACCCAAAAATGGCCTCTCTGCCACTTTTTGGACACACAGAAAGCAGTCTTGGGAGAATGAAGTTTTGGAGGGGAAAATTAGCTTCAAAATTAGAAATTCTAGTTGGCTTGGAAGGTAGATAGGACAGGCTTTTCAACAAGCCCACTTGGGCACATTTTGGACACCTGCAAGTGCCCCAAAATAGGCTCCAAAGTGGCACGGCGCACAGGGAATTTGTCGCGGCGCACAGGGAAAAAAACGAACAAATTGCTCCCGTTTCGCAAAGTTTTGGGTCGCGACTTCTCCAAGTGGGCCCAGTTATCTACTCTTCAGTTTTTTGGCACCAAGGGTGCCTTTTAAAGAATTTTCTCTCCAGGTGGGCATCTATCCAAGTGGAAAAAGAATGAAAAGGGTCACCACAGCCAAATGTCATGCTTGAGAGCGCTGCACCTATAGTTGATGGTTGGCTCTCCATCTCCTTTTCAAAATGATTTGAGTAACTTCCCATCCCCTGGGCATTCCATCTCTTCTCTACACTTTCTATATATTGTATGCAAGTTATTTGCAAAGGGTGGGCTGGCTTGTAACTTCTGGGAGACTATGGGAAAGAAAATTTGTTTCTGCACTGTGTATTTTTGACAGAGAGTTAATGAAAGGCAGCGGCTCTGTTTCATGATATTCTTGTGGTTGTGAGTGTAGAAAATGTGTCCTTATGTTCCATATGTATCTTGTTATGTTTCTTATTTCATTTCATGCTTCATTTCCATGAAATTTTCTAAGTGAGATTAGGTAGAATTCAATTTATATTTCTCTGCCTGTGGGAAAATTTCATGTGCAGTGTTATTCTTCTGTTGAAAAGGATTCATGCAACCATGCCCTTTTCACTATCTTCAACAATCTTTTCATTCCACGTCACCTTAAGTCGAAATTTCTACGCTTCCCGCCTACCTTGCCTCACGAAATAATCTGTGCCTTCATTCTCAATTCTCTGTTCTTTGCTGAGCGCCAGTCCCATATACATCCCAGAAGCTCGGTCACTTCAAAAATCTTTTCCAAAATCCTTTGTCACTTACTAGCCTAAGGTAAATATTGCATTGTAAGTCATCTAAGACCATTTTGCATATCCATTCGCTGAGTGTGACTCGGAGAGAGCCCTCTCCTGCTCTGGTAGGGTTAGCTTCCAGATTGAGCGTGGTTTATGGTTACCCTAATTTTTTCCTTGCTTTAGTATAAGGCAGATTTAGGTGCTAACAGGATGCATAACTGTTGAGACTTGGTTTTACCAAGGGTACTGCAGATCCCAACCTATATATAAATGTGGTCCAAGGTGAACCAATTATCATACTATTGTATGTGGATGATCTACTAGTCACAAGTGTAGAAATCCAGATTCAGGAATGGTAGAAGCGGTTTGCAACCAAGTGTTGGAAATAATACTGAGAGGGGGGGTGAATCAGTATTATATAATTCTTTTAATAAATCTTCTTTATTTGTTCTTTGAATTATTTTTGCATGTCAGTACCATAAAATAATGAGCATGAACAAAAGAAAACAGAAAGTCACACCAAAGAACACAAGATGTAAGGTGGAAACCCAATGTGGGTGAAAACCACCTGCTGCAATATGTATCTATCTTCTTTCAAATTAGAAACTCCTTTTACAATGGTTTTGTACTGGTGCAGTCCTTTACCAGTACGCAGGCTGCAACCTGCAGAGAGCTACAACTCTCTCTCTCGTTTTCCAGTCTCTCCTGGAAGGGAGCTACAACCCCCTACTTCTTTTCTTACAAGGACCACTTTTCATAATTTTTCAAACTGGATCCATAAGCATCAAATAATCATCAAGTATAAGAGAATCACCCAGTCAACTGTAGTAATCAGATCAACAATAATAGGACCAAACCCAGAACACAACAAAGATTTTAAGAGAAGTAAGCACCCTGCTCAACTGCTCGCCTGCTTACGTAAGCACCCTGCTCAACTGCTAGCCTGCGTACGTACGCACCCTGCTCAACTGCTAGCCTGCGTACCTCGCTCTGAGTCCATTGAACTGCCTGCGGACCTCCGCACCTGCAACCCTTCTGTGCCTGCGTACCAGCGCACCTGAAACCCTTCTGTGCCTGCGTACCGGTGCACCTGAAACCCTTCTGTGCCTGCGTACCGGCGCACCTGAAACGCTTCGTTCCTGCGTATGTACGCACTTTTCTCTCACTGTACCTGCGTACCTTCGAGCATAGATGATTTCAAGACTTCAGAAATAACCCAGACAGTTAGATCTACAGATCTGAACATGCGCCGAAGAGATCTCGGTCCATCAGTAGATTCGCCTTATTTAGATCTAGACCAGATCTAGCCCTCATAAGATATTCAACCAAAAACATACATAAGCCAAATGATCTCCTTTGCTTTATATAGGAAAGCTCTTCCTTAAATCATGGATCAATACCATGAGCCGACACCATAATAACACAATACCATCGGCTAAATACCAAGAGTAAAACATAAGAAAACCCCACAAGTGAATTTCTTTGCCTTGAAATGTGTGCACTGCGGGTACGCACCTCCTGAATGGGATAACTGCGGGTATGTACGCACTTTATGTAACACTGACCTGCGTGTACGCACCTTATGCAAGGTGTACCTGCGTACCCCTTATTTTCTTCAATATTTGATAGCTGATCATCAATCTCTGCTGCTGACTTGAAGTACTGTGATCTATCACCTGAATGGGTTGCCATCAAGGACAACACTTTAGCCATAATGCCAACAATCTCCCCCTTTGGACTTGATGGCAACCTCAAAGCTTCAGCTTCATTCTCCCCCTTTGACATCAAGGGCAAAGGGTTATGCTCCCCCTAAGAACATGCTCCCCCTGAATATGAACCAGATTTGCAACGAAGAACCATAATCCACCATGAAAGAGATAGAGACATATTGCAGCTACTTCCAAGATCTCCTTCGGCACATCCTCCATAATGCCAACAATGCATTATATGCTCCCCCTGAACCTGTACCATCAATCAGAAGAGGTTCAGCAATAAGATGATGCATCAAAAACCCCCAGCTTTTGCCTGAGGTATTCAAAAGTGTCCCTGGGCAATGGTTTGGTGAGAATATCAGCAACTTGTTCCTTAGAAGGAACATACTCCAACTTGACCTTCTGTTCAAGCACTTGTTCCCGGAGAAAATGATACTTGATTGGTATGTGCTTGGTTTTTGAATGCATAACAGGATTCTTTGAGATGCTGATTGCACTTGTGTTATCACATAAGATGGGGATTGGTGGTGTACAAGTGATTTGAAAATCCTGCAAAGTCTGCATCATCCAAAGGAGTTGGGTGCAACAAGATGCACCAGCAACATATTCCGCTTCAGCTGTAGACAAGGCAATCGAACTCTGTTTCTTGCTGAACCAAGATACCAGTCTGGAACCCATAAAGAACGCACCACCACTTGTGCTTTTCCTGTCATCCACGCTTCCGGCCCAATCTGCATCTGTATAAGCATGAAGTGTAAGATCTGTATCTCTAGGATACCATAAGCCATAATTTTGAGTCCCTTGAAGATATTTGAAAATTCTCTTCACTGCCTGAAGATGAGTCTCCTTCGGATTTGCCTGAAATCTTCCAACTATTCCAACTGCATGCATGATGTCTGGTCGGGTACCTGTCAAATAAAGTAAACTTCCAATCATAGATCTGTAGGTTGGTTGATGTACTGCTGCAGATTCATCATTTGCACTGAGGCTACATCCTGTGACCATGGGTGTACATACTGGTTTTGCATCTTCCATACCATATTTCTTCAAAATCTGTTTGAGATACTTGGTTTGAGATAAAAAGATTCCTCCTTCTTTTTGTTGGATTTGCAAACCAAGGAAATATGTCAGTTCTCCTAGCAAGGACATTTCAAATTCTTTCTGCATGACCAAGGCAAAGTTTTGACTCATAGCTTCTTCATTGCTCCCAAAAATAATGTCATCTACATACACAACAAGTATTAGCAATTTGTCATTTTCAACTTTTATATAAAGATTGCTATCTGCCGATCCTTTTGAAAAGCCTTGTTGATGAAGATATTTGTCCAAACGGTAGTACCAAGCCCTTGGAGCTTGTTTGAGACCATAGAGAGCCTTTTTCAATCTGCATACAAGATTTGGATCATTTCCAAGAATGAACCCATCTGGCTGTTCAATGTACACTTCTTCTTCCAAGTCTCCATTCAGAAAGGCTGATTTCACGTCCATTTGAAATACTTTGAAGTTTTGAAAACTTGAGAGAGCAAGGAACATTCGGATGGCCTCAAGTCTTGCAACAGGAGCAAAGGTTTCTTCAAAGTCTATTCCTTCTTGTTGCGCATACCCTTTACAAACAAGTCTGGCTTTGTTTCTAATTACTTCTCCATTTTCATTCAATTTGTTTTTGAAGACCCATTTTGTCCCGATAACATTCTTATCTTTTGGTCTAGGAACCAGCTCCCAACTGTTGTTCTTTTCGATCTGCTCAAGTTCTTCATCCATTGCTTTCACCCAACATTCATCTTTGCATGCCTCTTTCACATTTTGTGGTTCAGTAGAGGAGAGTAATGCCAAATAGCTTGAAGCTTCTGCAACTGTTCTTCTTGTTTGTACACCTGCTTCTTTCTGCCCCATAATCTGAGATTTTGGATGGTTCTTCTGAACATATCTGGATGGAGTCTTTTCTTCTATTCTTGTTTGCTCCTCAGGTTCTTCTCGAGGTTCTTCTTCTTCATCATTCTGTCGTTGGGGGTAGCCTTCATCTTCTTCGATGTCTTCATGATGTACTTTCCTAGGAATGTATCCCTTCTCATCAACCACTACATCAATGCTGTCAACAATTCTGCCAAGTCTTTTATTGTAGCATTTGTATGCTTTGCTATGTGGAGAGTAACCAAGAAGAATGCCTTCATCTGCTCTAGGTTCAAGTTTGCCAAGCTGCTCATCAGTATTCTTGATATAGCATTTGCTCCCAAAGATTTTGAAGTGCTTTACTGAAGGAGTCCTACCACTCCAGAGCTCATGAGGAGTTTGAGTGCTGTTCACCCGGACATTTGTTTTGTTGAGAATAACAACTGCAGCATGTGCAGCTTCACCCCAGAAGGTTGCGGGAGTTCCTGACTCATCAAGCATAGCACGAGCCATTTGTTGGACTGTTCTGTTCATTCTTTCCACAACTCCATTTTGCTGAGGAGTTCTTGCTGTAGAGAATTCTCTTCTTATCCCATGTTCTTCACAGAAATCGAAAAATTCATTTGAAGTAAATTCCCCACCTCTGTCGGATCTGAGGCACTTAATTTTGTGACCTGATTCATTTTCAACCAAGGCTTTGAAGGATTTGAATTTTTCGAATGCTTCATCTTTGTGCTTCATAAGTCCTAACCAGACAAACCTGGAGAAATCGTCAATGAATAATATCAAGTATTCTTCTCCTCGAGGTGTTCTTTTCCTGAAAGGACTGCATGTATCTGTATGTACTAGCTCAAGAGGCATGCTAGCTGATCCTTCTTTCTCTGGAAAGTTAGTTCTGGTTTGTTTTCCAAACTGACATGATTTGCATATGGTGTTGTCAGGAATTTTGATATCTGGAAGATCGCGAACTGCCTGATATTTGCATGCTTTCCTTATTTGTGAAAAGCTTAGATGTCCCAACCTCCGATGCCATAACCAGTGCTCATCATCCTTGCTCAGATAGCATTGTTGTTGTCCTTCTTCAAATATGTACAGATTATTTGGAGTTCTTTTGCCTTTGATCACTGTTTTACCTGTATCAAGATCACGAACAAGACATCCATTTGATCTGAATATAACCTCGGTTCTTTGATCACACATCTGGCTGACACTTAGAAGATTATGCTTCAATCCATCAACATACAAAACATTTCCAGCCTTGACCTTTTCTTTTAACTGAGCAATGCCTTTTCCTTTTATAGTTGCAGGAGTATCATTTCCAAAAGAGACTTTCTTTCCCTTTTCTAGAGTAGAATAAGACTCAAGTTTTTCTTTATCACCTGTCATATGCTTCGAACATCCACTGTCAATGTACCATAGATTTTCCTGTCCCTCTGCATAAAATGCTATCCCACATCTTTCTGTTTGAGGTTCCTTTATTTTCCATGTTTTGGTGCTTGAGGCTTGTTCCTTTTTCTGCTGAAACCTTCTCCTGCATTCAGAGTCTTCATGACCAAAGTTATTGCAAATAGAACATTCAACTTCATTTTCAAGAACCGAAAAGTTGTTATAGGTCCTTTTTGTAATCCCCGTCATACTTCTTTGTTTTTGAGCTTCCCTAGTCATGATCGTTTTATATGCAACACATTGAGCTGCTTTGTGACCAAAGTTATGGCAAGAAAAGCATTGTCCATTGAAGAAACTTCTGCGGTTATCGAATCTACCAGCCAATTGATTGTAATTTCTATTGTCATCTATTCTTGAACCAAATTGAGAAGATTTTACCTGTGGCTGGTTGTAGCTTTTGTTCACCCTTAAGATGGATTGCCCCTGATAGTTTCTGTTTGTAATTCGTCCCTGCTTTACCTGATGATCTTCATTGTGCTTTTGCTCATTTCTTCTTGCTGCATCAAGATAACTTTTTGAGGTGGATGCTTGAGAAGTTTCTCCATTATAGCCCAGACCTGTCTTGTTTAGTGGAGACCGCTGCACATTGATAATCTCATCCAAAGTTTCAGATCCTTTGACAAACTTGAGATTAATAGCTTTTGTTTTCTCAATCTCTTTTCTAAGACCAACAATTTCACCTTCTAATTTTTCAAGATGTTTTTCCTTTTCATCAATTTGAAATTGTAGAGTATCAATGATCATGTTCTTTTCTTCTATACATCTCTTGAGTCTAGTAATTTCATCATAAAGGTTATCCACATCTATAGCATCCATATAATCATCATCTTCAAATGCCATTAACAACTTATATTCATTACCTTGTTCATCTTCATCACTGTTTGATAGACCATCACTATCTTCATGAGTGTAGTAGCTTTTCTTATTTGCATTCTGTTTCTTGTTCCATCTAGCAGGTTCCTTTCCTTTATCCTTATAAGGACATTTTGCAGCATAATGACCTACTCTTCCACAAGCAAAGCATTTAAAAGGTAACTTACCTTTGAACCTTCCAGAACCCCTTTGAAGATTTATGACAAAATTTGATTCTTCTTCCTCTTCTTCTGGGACGTGGCTCGCTTCATAATAATCTCCTTTGCCTGATGCCTTGAAAGCAGCTTCTCTTCTATCTGATGGACCTCCCTTTCTCATTTCATAAGCAGTTAGAATTCCATGTAGCTGAGACATAGTAAGAATTCGTAGATTTTCCTTTTCTTCTATTGCAGATACTTTAGATTCAAACTTGGGGGACAATGATCTTAGAACCTTTTCAACCACAATAGCCTCTTTTATTTCTTCACCCAAATTTTTCATACAGTTAACAACCTCATCTACCCGAAGAAAATAGTTAGCCACACTTTCATCATTATACATTTTGAGAGTCTCATACTAAATTCTGAGAGTTTGAAGTTTAGCACGCTTTACCTGTTCATCTCCTTCATAGCTCGTGACAATTTTGTCCCATATCTCTTTTGTGGATTTATAGTGCATTACCTTCATGAATTCTGATTGAGATATACATCCTAATAGAGTACTGACTGCTTTCTCATTTGTTTCATACTTCTTTTTCTCGGCTGCATCTATAGGAGTAGCTGAAGGAAAAGCGTAGCCTGTCTCTACGATGTCCCAAACTTCTATACCAAGAGATTGAAGATAGGCAGTAACTCTTACCTTCCAATAATTGAAGTTTGTCCCATCAAAACCGGTGGCCTGATTGATGCTTCTCTCTCGTAGTTGCTCATGATGAACGATCTACCTTCAAGCGATCAAGCTTCTCTGAAGGACCTGCTCTGATACCAATTGTTGGAAATAATACTGAGAGGGGGGGTGAATCAGTATTATCTAATTCTTTTAATAAATCTTCTTTATTTGTTCTTTGAATTATTTTTGCATGTCAGTACCATAAAATAATGAGCATGAACAAAAGAAAACAGAAAGTCACACCAAAGAACACAAGATGTAAGGTGGAAACCCAATGTGGGTGAAAACCACCTGCTGCAATATGTATCTATCTTATTTCAAATTAGAAACTCCTTTTACAATGGTTTTGTACTGGTGCAGTCCTTTACCAGTACGCAGGCTGCAACCTGCAGAGAGCTACAACTCTCTCTCTCGTTTTCCAGTCTCTCCTGGAAGGGAGCTACAACCCCCTACTTCTTTTCTTACAAGGACCACTTTTCATAAATTTTCAAACTGGATCCATAAGCATCAAATAATCATCAAGTATAAGAGAATCACCCAGTCAACTGTAGTAATCAGATCAACAATAATAGGACCAAACCCAAAACACAACAAAGATTTTAAGAGAAGTAAGCACCCTGCTCAACTGCTCGCCTGCTTACGTAAGCACCCTGCTCAACTGCTAGCCTGCGTACGTATGCACCCTGCTCAACTGCTAGCATGCGTACCTCGCTCTGAGTCCATTGAACTGCCTGCGGACCTCCGCACCTGAAACCCTTCTGTGCCTGCGTACCGGCGCACCTGAAACCCTTCTGTGCCTGCGTACCGGCGCACCTGAAACCCTTCTGTGCCTGCGTACCGGCGCACCTGAAACGCTTCGTTCCTGCGTATGTATGCACTTTTCTCTCACTGTACCTGCGTACCTTCGAGCATAGATGATTTCAAGACTTCAGAAATAACCCAGACAGTCAGATCTACAGATCTGAACATGCGCCGAAGAGATCTCGGTCCATCAGTAGATTCGCCTTATTTAGATCTAGACCAGATCTAGCCCTCATAAGATATTCAACCAAAAACATACATAAGCCAAATGATCTCCTTTGCTTTATATAGGAAAGCTCTTCCTTAAATCATGGATCAATACCACGAGCCGACACCATAATAACACAATACCATCGGCTAAATACCAAGAGTAAAACATAAGAAAACCCCACATGTGAATTTCTTTGCCTTGAAATGTGTGCACTGGGGGTACGCACCTCCTGAACGGGATAACTGCGGGTATGTACGCACTTTATGTAACACTGACCTGCGTGTACGCACCTTATGCAAGGTGTACCTGCGTACCCCTTATTTTCTTCAATATTTGATAGCTGATCATCAATCTCTGCTGCTGACTTGAAGTACTGTGATCTATCACCTGAATGGGTTGCCATCAAGGACAACACTTTAGCCATAATGCCAACACCAAGTTCGATATGAAGGATCTTGGGATTATGCATTATTAATTGGGACTAGAAGTACGGTAGAGTCTAGGAGAGATATATATTGGTCAAGGTAAATATGTGATGAAGATACTTCAGAAGTTTGGCATGATGGATAACAAGCATATGGTGACTCATATGATTACAAACTTAAAGAAGTTAAGGAGTTTAGAGTCTATTCCAGTGGTTCCTACTTGTACAAATAGTTGATTGGGTCCTTGATGTATCTTGTGAATGAAAGAATGGACATTTTCTTTGTAGTGAATGTCCTCAGTCAATTTTATATGGAGCCAAAACATGAGCTTGATTGCAACCAAGCATATCCTAATATATTTGCATGGAACCTTACATCACTACCTCAGGTATACTGCTAATTAAACCCAACTCATGGGATATATATATTCAGATGAGGGTGGTAGTGAGACAGATAGAAGAAGAACAATAGGTGGATGCTTCAGCCTAGGGTCTTCCATTGTATCATGGATGAGCAGAAAGTAGGATACAATTTCTTTGAACAATGTTGAAGTTGAATATGTTGTTGCAAGCAAGGTCTATTGGGAAGCAGTTTGGTTGAGGAAGTTGCTATCCGACTTGTTTTGAAGGACCACCTAAACCTACATGAATACATTATGATAATGGGAGTTGCATAAGATTGAGATAAGACCCGATGTTTCATGCTAGAAAAAATCATATAAATAATAAGCACCACTACATCAGTAGCTTGGTATGAAATGAGGTCGTGGAGCTGCACTATCTACCTACATATGAACTGGTAGTTAAATACTGACTAAAGTGTTACCAAACAATAAGCTTGACTACCTGAGAGGTAAGTTTGGTTTGGTGGATATCTCTTCCCTAATTGAGGGGGAGTGATGTTGGATAATTCTTGTCTTTATGGGTTAGGAACCAAACTAGGACTAACTTCTGTAAGTCTCAGTGAAGGCCATAAAGAAAGAATGGAGTCTAGAGGATTGGATAAGCATCTAGATTGGAACTTCTTGTGGATTGTAGAATCCAGGGAAAGAATTTGTTGACTGATACTCTTTGAGGATGAGGTAGGTAATCCAAGATAATATTAGTCGAAGAGGACCAGTATTCTTTTAGGATCTAGGTTTTGGAATCCAAGATAAGAATAGTCCTAAAAGTACATACCTTGTAGACAACCTAATGGGGAATGTGCCTTGAGAGGTAGTGTGGCAACTCACATAAAGCCTCCCAACATAATGCTCATAATTAATGATGAGATTGTCTAGTTAAGCCCTTCAAGGACAATTTTGGTTATGATAAAGATGCTTGAAAAAAAGATGGGTTATCAATCCAACTCTTCTTATGATAATACTTCAAGATTGAGATTCCTTTTACCATGTAATGAGATTATGAATGCCTCCCCAGTTAAGAGAAAGTGTTGAAATTTGTAACTAGGTTCGATCTTGATAATGACCTAGTTGTAATCATGACATTGTAAATTCTTTATAAAGAAAGAAAAAGAAATGGAAATTATATTTTATTTTTGGAGTATGGGTTTCATACTCAAGTTGGAGTCAAAAACATGTTCTTCATGCTTTTCAGTTTTCTAGGCCTTTATAGGATAAATAATATTATTGGCCATATGTCATAGTCCCATTTGGACACTTTTTAATAAAGAAAAACATTTATTTTGTCAAGAAAAAGTTAGTTATAATCCCAAGACCAAGCTAGCCCAAGGAGCATATAATGTCGGCCTTAAGGGAGGGAATTCGACCCTCAAGAAAGGCTATATAAAGGAAATGATATTGACTCATTTGGGGACACATTAAGCACAAGTGTTATCTACAATAACGAAGAAGAAATAAAGTAGTTTGAGGGATGAAGAAGAAGAGTAGAAGTCGAAATTTGTCTAAAGACCATCTTCTCTTGTTTCTCTCTAGGGTTTGTGAAGCTTCCAGTTGTAGGAGGCCAAATTTTTGTTGCAAAGGGCCAAAATGTTGTGAAGCAGTTACAGGAGGCTGAAGTTGCAACATCATAGTAGTAGTATCAAAGTTTAGGAAGCTTCCTTGATAAAACTATTTTTGGGGGCTGACATGGTGCTTGGCAGGGTTGTTGGATTTGGTCTTTCGATCTCGGAAGTCTCTTTTGTAATCAGATTCTAAAGAAGAAGAGAATCATTTTCTGGGTCTTCCCCTTGGAGGGGTTTTGTGCTGGTTTGGAGCCTATATCTTGTGCACTTTTTCTTGTTGTGATCTTCATTGTTTTGGTAATTTCTTGATGAAAAAAGATCTAATAAAGTAATAAAATTCCAACACACATCACAAGTAATTATCAAGTTAAGTAAAACCATATAAATACATAAGTCTCTTGATTTTTCAACAACATGAATAGTCAAGAAGATGAGTTATTGAAGACAGGAAGTTGAATTTTTCTTTTGCTATTTTGATTTTTTATGGAGCTTTCATATAGGGTCAAATATCAAAGAGATTTTAGAAAATGAAAAAGGGTGTTGTTATTGATGATTGAAGAATCATTTGATGTTGCATTGATATGATCAGATTTTGAGAGGTATATATAGATACATATATATATATATATATATATATATATATATATATATATATATATAGGGAGCTTGTGGATCCAATTTGAAAGACTGTGAAAAGTAGTGCACTATGTTTTGGTGAAGGAGGTGGGTGCCTCCATCAGAGGTTGGTGTCTTATCGGGTTGGAGCCTGTTAGCGCTCGAATCTGGCCTCAGGCTGAAGAAGGCAAAATCCAAGGCAACATCAAACCACTTAGCCTCGTAGCTAGCCCTACGAGGACAGGAGAGGGCTCTCTCCGGGTCTATCTCGACAAAGATCTTCAAAGGGCAGAGATAACCAATAAACAACATTGATTTTAGGCTAGTAAACTGATAGAGAAGGTTTGATTTCATATTTTTAGGGTTTTGGTGGAAAACAGGGAGAGAGCAATTTTGGGTGCGGGGATGGGACACAGCTTTTGCAGAGGTCTTTTTGGGGCAAGGTAGGAGACTATCTTGATGCCTTTGAAAGAGTTGGGTGGATAGGAATGACTGGTGAGGAGCTAAGAAGAGCAAGAAATCACCCTGAGTTCTCGTTAAACAGATGAAAACATTGATATTAAGCAAACTTAAAGGCAGAGCATAGCAATCATGAATTCTACCTTATCACTTCATTTGCCTAATTTGCAGAAGGAAAAGTGAGAAAATGATACACATAATAAAACTTACAAGTACATAAGAGAAGCACACCATCAACACAAGTAACCACAGGAATCCCAAAGAGGGCTGCAAAACCCTGGTCTTTCCTTTACCAAAATTGCAGAGATACAAAGTGTAATACAATAGAAGCTTATCCCTCCAGAGTCCAACCATGAAAATGACTAAGAAAATACATAATATAGGCAAGCTAACACCTTTCCTTGCCTCTAGGGGTCGAGCTCATCCTTCTAGGAGCTGTTTCAACCAATTCTAAACTGAACACTAAAATCTAGGCAGTCAAAACAACTTGCCTCTATAAGCTAGGAAAACAATTCATTCATTAAATTTTTGACTTTTTATGAATGAATCTTCTAGAAGAGACAAATAAGTGCCATGACATCATAAGATTACATCAATTACATCAAGGAGGATGAAAAATCACTCCAAAAAGTCAAAACTAGTCAAATCTGCGTTTTGCTGAGCTGTAGGTGAAAATCTGGCAAATTTCCCTGATGCGTAGTGACCCAATTCTCTACGCGTAGCGCACCTTTGAGCCAACTTTTGAGGCACTTATCGATATCCAAATGAGGCAAAAGTAGGCTTGTTGGAAAGGTATGGATGTCTAATTTCCAACCCAAGTGTAATTTCTCAATTTGGTGTCCATTTTCCCCTCCAAAATTGCAATCTCCCAAGACTGCTTCCTGTGTGTCCAAAAAGTGGCAGAAAGTCATTTTTTGCATGTTTTTTGACCTTCTGAGGGCTCAAAACCTGATGAAATGTCTTGGAAATTGCTGAGAAAGTGTAATTTGTCATGAAAAATCCAAAAATGCTGAGTTTTTGAGAAATGGACTTGCCCATCTTCAGGGTAGCGCGTGGCGCGCTACGCGTTGAGGGCAAAAACCTGCTTTTTGACCAAAAAAATTCAAAAATGACCAAAATTGCTCCAAATTCTCTGAAATTTGAGCTGAAGGTGTGTCATTTAGTGCCATGCTCCTTCAAGGAAGCCTCAGCCAAAATATGAAGGGGATCGAGCCTTTTTCTCCGTTTTAGTGCCTTGGCCAACCGTCCTTTGAGTACCTTCATTCTTGCTTTACACACATGCATTCGAGCCCAATAGTGATTCTTCATGTGTCGGAGCATGTCCTTTTCCATGTTTTCCTTGGCCAAAAACTTCTCCAAATGAGTATTGACCTGGATGAGCATAGCCTCTCGCTCAATGGGTGTCAAATCACCGGGTCTCTTGCAAGCCAAGTTGCGGTCATCATGGATCCTCCGCAACTCATCAAGAGTGTGCTCATCCTCTAGTTGCTTGTTGCGCTGCTATAAGTAGGTGATTGTCCAATTTTCCATTTCCAACTTCTGCTGCAACAAGCGATTTTCAGCCTTTTGTTGCTGAATGATCTCCTTTAGCTCCGAGCTAAGAGAACTGATGTCAAGGTCAATAATGTCAATGTCTGGATCACCTGACAGTCCCTCCTCAATCATGGGTTGCTTGCCTCTCTCCGGTACCTGTGCTGCTGTCGAAAGCGAGGCCCCTTCCACATGAGGTGGAGATAACACTCGCTGTGCTGATAAAGAAGGCGAGACCCCTTTCACCTGGTGTGAAGATAATACTCGCCGTGCAGATGCAAATAAGGCTCTGTGGCCTCTCTGATATGTAACAAATGGAGGGGAGCTGACATGCTCGGGCTCTGGAATGTCAAACTGATGTGAAGGCCCTCCCTCATCATGGACAACCTCAGGAGGTGGCCGTGGCACTGTGAACAAATCACGAGAAATGAAATCCTCCCATGGAATACCCTGTTGTGCCAACTGATGCATGACCACAATCTTGATCAGTGCATAATGATAGATGCTCTTGTGTCGCTGTGCTGGGCTCTTTCTTTGCACCAAGGGCACCATCCTCTCTATATTTCGGCACATGAAGAATGGAATGTTCATCATTCTTACCCGTGTGAAATGCATCAACAAACGGATATGGTACGAATATAAACGTGAAAATCTGCCCTCGCAAGTGAAATAGCGAATGATGATCCTCATCAAAGGTACATACTCGTCTCTTAAGAATCTGAAGGGAAAAACAACAGTTAGGTGCCTCATATATACAGGTTTGATATATGGCTCATAATGAAATCTGTCCAACTGCTGGCGCTTGTTCCACTCTTCTCCAATATTGGGTATCCCTGTTTCTTGAGCAACAATCTCGAGTGACAATGTGAAGTCCACTCCTATAAGATTCACATGCCCATTGTGCAAATGTAGGACAAACAAGCGGACCAATTCCCTGTGGTGTTGAATTTGGGAGATTCTCTCGCAATATTCATAACATGATTGGTATCGGAAACATGTCACTGCAAGTGGACAAGCTTGTAGATAAGCCAAAGAGGTGGGCTCCTCTCTGACATGCTGACCACCTTTACCACCCCTGTGATGCCTCCTTGGCACCTCTACCTCTAGTGTTGATTCATGGTCATCACTTTGCTCATAATCTATTTCGGTTTCTGACATGGTTTTGGAGGTAAGTGACTGAAAAATAATGCTGACTGTGCACCCAATGAACTGCTGTTTTGACTTGTTTAAATGCTGTTACCAAGGGGACAAACACACATGGGAAATGTTAGGGAAAAGGGAACATTGAGGGGATTAGGGAAAACAAATGTGAAAGGAAATTTTAGGAAAGGAACATGGAACATATACAATCATAATTTGTGGGATTTTAATGGGAAGTAGGGTTTAGGAAATTTACATAGGGTTTTAGGAATTAGTAGGGTTTAGGGATTTTAATGATTTTTAATAGGGAAATCATATGATTGCATGGAAAAATGTCAAGGAAAAATGGTGATGAAAATATGGGAAAAGAGGAATGGAAAATGGGTAACCTTGGGCAGCAAATTTCAATGAAACCCTAGCACATTTACATTTTTAAATTTTGACACAGCAAGGTAGGGTTTTTACTCCATATTAGCATGGCATTTTTTGCATGTTCATTGCTCATTCATCTTAGCCAAACCAAAATCACCATGGATTAGAGGCCTACCTGAAAATATTTTGAGAGAGAAGTAGTTTTGGTGGCTTGTTGGCGATTTCCTGAGCAAGAAACCCTACGCGTAGCGCGCCCAGCCTAATGCGTAGTGCACCTCCAACGCGTAGTGCCTGAGTTAATTTTCACTGGAAAATGCGCGCTGATGCGTAGCACGCCCCCAACGCGTAGCGCGCCTCCTCTGATGCGTAGCGCGCCGCTGTAATTGCCCAATTCGCCCAATGAACTTTGAAATCGACTTGACAAGTATTCTCTTGAAGTGTTGAGAGGCAAATGAGTTACCAATGAGGAGGGAGGGGCTTTTATAGGCTCACTTTTGAATTTAATTTGCCCAAAACCCACTTTATAATGTTTTTGAAATGACACTTTTTTGAATTAATTGCTGCTAACTTCTGGTTTCCTTTTTCCAAAATAAATTGGTTGAAATGATGATTTCTCTTGAAAATTTTTGCAGGGATAGCTTCTGAGATGTCTTGGCAAAGGAGACCAAGGCTGCATGCCAACTTTCGGAGAATTTGAACTTTTTACAATTTTTTACAAAAATGAGATAATGACCTTTGTCTTCAAAAACAGGGTTTTTGAAAACAAGGTAAAAATTAGTTGTACAATGATAAGAGTTATCAAATGATGCTTTATGACGGACATCCCTCTGGCCTGCTGGTCCTTTATGACATCTCAAGACAAAGCTTGACTCAACCCTAGACCTAAGACCTTGACATTTAAAACAGGGAAAAGACCTTGTGAAGATTTTATTTACTCAAGAAAACATGATCCATCAGTGCCAAACAAGAGGGGAATAAAAGACATAAGCTTCTCCACCAGGGTTATGGCATGCCTAACGGGATGCAACATGATCACACTGATGAGACACCTAATTATGAAATGCAAAGAGTTTTGATCTCTGGTGGAGGGCTACTAGACCGACTCTAACAGAGCCTACAACAAAGGTTGGAACCTACAATAGAATTTGGTGCCTCATTAGGTTGGAGACGACATCTGGTTTGTTCCTACATCAAGTCAAAGCCTATATAAAATTGGTGCTTGCATATATTTAGGGGTTGGTGCCTCCAGTAAGTTGGTGCCTACAAATTTATTTTGTGGGTTGGTGCTTCTGGTAGCTTGGTAACTGCAAATTGATGGAATTAAATATTGAAGATAATAATATTTGTTGCTCTCTCTTGCAAGGGTTTCCATGTACATATAATGTTTCATGTGTTAATGTAATGACTGATTCTATTGAGGCAATGTTATGACTACAATTATGTTGGAATTTATTTAAAATGTTAAATTGGCCATTACACAGATTCGTCCCCTCACTCAACGTAATCATAATTCAAACGATTGGTATCAGAGCATGTTCCTTCTGGAACAATTAGTCACTAGAAGGTTGATGACAAGGAACATGGCCAATCTGAAGGGTTCTTTATGAAAGGTTCCTCAATTTGATGGAACAAACTATGCCTTTTGGAAAATAAGAATGGAAATCTATATCATTTCTCTAGGTAACAATGTATGGATGGTTGTTGAGAATGGTTACCAAGTTCCTGCAATTCCTCCCACTAATGCAACTAGTAAATTTCTCTATACATTTAATGCCATGGACAAAAAATGTCATCTTAAGTGGTCTATCAGATACTAAATTTGTCAAATTAATGCATTGCAAGTCAGCCAAAGATCTATGGAACAAGCTTAAAAGTTATTATGAAGGAGATGAAAAAATAAGTGAGACCAAACTACAAACTTATAGAGGTTAGTTTGAAAGTTTAAAAATGGAAGAAGATGAAAATATTGCCTCATATTTACTTCGAGTAGATGGAATTGTTAACACAATCATATATCTCAGTGAGACATTCAAGGAAGTTGATATTATTCGTAAAATATTAAGATCTCTTCCCTCAAGCTTTAATCCTAAAGTTTCAACCATTGAGGAGCTATTTGACATTCAAAATTTAAACATGGATACCCTTCAAGGACTTCTTATTGCATATGGACTAAGTACATAAAATGATAAGACAATATCCATAGAAGTTGCATTCAAAGTAGCCAAGGAAAGAAGCAAGCATAAGATTCAATAAGACTCCAGTCATGAATCAGATGAGGAGGAATCCAAATTCGTAAGAATGCTAAAAACAGGAATTGGAAAGTCCAAAGGTAAGCTTCCATTTAAATGTTTTGAATGTGGAAGGGTAGGATACTATTTATATAGGTTGGATCATTATATCTTTTTTCATCCATCTTGATGCTTTCAAAGGGAAAGAGTGGAGGAATCAACTCACATGGATATTTTTACCGGTGGGACCCAATTTGGAAAAACGGGGTCTAAAACCTTCTAGGAGCATTTTGAGGCATCATAAGACATTTTTTTGGGGTAAAATTTTGTTTCTTTAGCACAACAACTTTTTTTCCTATTCTAGACACATAGACCTTTCCAACTGTGTTAGAATCGTGTCAATAAGAGTCCATATGTGAAAGTCATGCCACTCATAAGTTGACCTTCTTGTTTTCACCACCATCATTTGAGAGGATGCCACGTCAACCCCCATTATTCATGAAAAAGAGGCTATCCATGTCATTATGATGAAGAATAATCTAGAAGAGCCTTTATTGTGACTTTGGTTAAGAGTTGAGCTAGTAAAAACTAACCACTAGTAGGAAATTGGGTTGTGTTATAAGCAAGACACTAGGAGGAAAAAGGGTTCAATTATTTTGAGTGTTCCATATATAAGTAATAATATCCAAGGGGGATAGGAGATAAAGCACATAGAGCGGATTTGTGCATTATAGTAGACCACAGGCCACATTGCATACTTTTTTGCACTCACAAACATTTTCTATTCAGAGAAAGAGAGCAGAGCGACCTCACCTTCCATCCGGGGTTTTCTCTCGAAAGGGTTTCCTAGGTCATATCTTGTGTCAAATGTGTGTGAGATTTTATTTCACTGTTCACTATTTTTTGCATAATTTTAATTTGCATGAATACACTATTAACAATAATCTGTATAAATTCCCACTTTAGATCACCTGGTAATGCAATATACTAAAGCAAAATACTTGATCCACTTCTACAAACAATTATGCGGAAGCTTAATTGATTTGAGCAAGATCAATTGAACAAATATAACTGATAAGAAGAAATCGATCACACATAACACAGAAGAAATAACCAGGGGAAAGCCTCTGCCTAAAACCCCAACTCTGTATTATCATACAAGTCGAAATATAGTCTGGATTACAAAAGGATCAGCTCACAAGCTATCCTGCTCTCTCTGCAATCCCTCTGCTGCTCATAGATAGTCAAAGGCCTCTCTCAAACCTTCTCCTCTACCCTCCAAGCCTCCTATTTCTTTGCGTAATTTTCCTTGGGGTCCAGTGCAGCCACTTGTGCGAATTGACCTCTTCACACACTCACTAACCTCTGATCTAATTGCGCAATCCTGAAGGAGATAAATCCTTCTCCATGGATGAGTTTCCTTTATAGGAAAAATCCATCCAACTGATAGTACACCATCCCTCCTCTGATCTCAACTAGGTCTTTGTCTGAATTGGTGTTGTTGGGAAAAGTATCCAATTCGGAATGCCCCTATCCCACTCTAAGGTGTGATAGTGCTTTAGCAACAAACAAGGAAAACTATCTGAGTATTCTTCTTTATGAAATGTAAATGGAGAAGAAGGATGTAACTAACCTGTGTCTTCTGCTAGTTTGTCGATCCAATCGCTCTCTCCTTTGTTCGCTTCCCGCTGCCTGCTCTCTCACTGGTCCAGCTTCACCAAGTTCCTGCAAGATCACAAGAGAGGAAAACTACACAAACATAGATTTACATTCATAACTAGTTTAGGATCAGATTAAACTAAACATGCAAATATAACAAAACATCATTGGTATACAAACATATAGGAGAAACTCAAATAGCTTTATTGATATGATAATAAAGTCCAAGAGGAGATACAACCAAGTGAGTCCCGATCCAGCGTCTACCTCCCAGCAAAGGAATCCCTTCCTCTCCTCCAACAAAGCATAAATCACCCAATGCACTAATCTCAATCTCAAACCAACAACAATTCTCTGCAAAGTACAAAATTCCAGCCTTCTGAACCTCTGGGTGAGAGATCCATATATAGATGTAAGCAGAGAGGATGAGTCAGCTTATGTTTTGACTTGTGGCTTCTCTCTGTCAGTTCTTGCTTCCACTTGGAGGTTGAGAGCCTCTTACTCATCACTAGTCAAATTCATTGAGGCAAGTGTCATTGAGGAAGATTCTGGAAGCTTCCAGTGTCTGTACACCTCGCGGAATGATACTGCCATTTGGCATTCCTCGCTCAGCGCACCCTGGTAGTGCATTTAGGTGCATTGCAATGCACCTAGCTAGTGTACTGGGGTGCATTGCAACGCAGGCAGCTAGAAGAGCTTCTAAATTGATCCTGAATTGACTGTTTCTGAGTGGTTTTCTGGTGGAGAACTTCTGGGAGAAGCTGTCAATGGTTGACCTTGTTTCTTTAGGGGTAGGAACAACTCATTTAGGGACTTTGGATCCCTTGGATTATGGACATTTCATGCTTAATGCTGTAAGGCACAAAAATGTCTATAACAGTTGCCCCCTAAAGTATGAGGCCGTTTATCGGGTGAAATGCTTTATTAGGAGGATCCGAAGTTCTTTCAATGCTGGGAGGAGACCTGTAATAAGATACAATACAATACATTATTTTTCATACTGTTTTCATGATCTAGCTGAGGCGGGCATTCCCATGCTCAGCTTTATAAATTCATTTTTCTATACATAGAACAGACAATCGTCTGATGGTAGACTGATGATTTTGATGAAATCATCATCCTTTTGGTAGGATGATTATCTGTGCTGTAATGTTGTACATGTCAATGTCTTTATTTTTCCTGAATATATATCGCAGCCCGGATGGATGAAACTAGATCCGGGGTCTTCAATCTCGTTCGATCTTCACTCTAAGTACAAGTCGATCCATGTGAGAAATGTTCTGAAGTCGAACATGGAAAGACATCTCTTGATTACCAGTCAATGATGTAAACTGTTAACAAGCGCGAGAGGAATCACCGATAATGATAATGACCCTCAAGGTACTGCATTACAATTCACGTGGTGTGAATAAAGGACTTGGTGTCGAACACCACGCAAAATCTTTCGGTCGAAGGTCATTGATGTATACCTGTCGCCGGAAGTGAGAAACTTGCCATTGAGGCATGCAAGCTTCAAAGTACTGAAGGGGGTGTTCCTAGATCAACTTCTTGGATAATGAGCTGATGTCGACAAGAAGCGATCCGTAAAAGGAGGGCCTTGATGTATCCCACATCAGTGACACGGAACGGAGCAAATGATTTTTATGGAGGTGAAAACGATCTGATGATATATGGTTCAGGGTGGCGGTCATGAAAGAATGAAGGATAATGTATGGTAGTGGATGGGACACGGTTGACTTCTTTGGATGACTTCTCTTGAACATATCGGTGACACTTATGTGATGGATTGGTAGCATTTACCCCAAAGATGGATGGTATGGCGAGACCATGGTGATGTGACCGGTGAATGAAACAACCCAACCCGACTCAGGCACGGAGTGGAAGTGTCATGTTCAAGAGCGACTTGCTACCAATAAAAGTTCTTTGAGTTTCTTCCCAGTTTTTCCCCAGTCATTGTTGACCAGTACCTCTTTATTTTTGTCAAGCTTGAGGAGGATAACATATGCTTGTTCTATAATTTTCCCTTCGGGAAAACCCATCGCTATGTTTTAACGAGCCTAGCGATAGTGAAACTCGTTCTCTTCTAAAGACAAGTTTGTCGCTATTAATCTTTTTTAACGAGTCTAACGACAAAGATAACTCGGTCCTTTTCATTTTTAGAGAGTCTGAAAAGGTACGTAAAGATAACTCCAAAGTTCCTTTTTCGTCATCTAATCCCTTAAGTCCGAAAAAGTATAAAACAATACAGAAGGGATGAATTTTCGATAGTTTTAACGAGCCGAACAAAACAAGCGCTCGATCTTTTTGTGCAATAATCCCTCAGGTCCAAAAAGATTAAAATCTAGAGGAGGGATAGCACTTCCGGTCGCTTTAACGAGCTGGAAGGCCAAAACTCGGCAATCTTTTCATATTTTACGAGTCAGCTGAAAAGAGCTTAAAGAAGACTCGTCTTTTGAGGAACGAGTGATAAAACAGGTTAGCAGCTGATTCCAGGTAAGGGTTGGAATTTTCCAATCACGGCAGTGTCACAAGGATGGCTAGTGAAATCACTCTTCGCAGCTGTTCCTCAAAATGGGTAAACAATCAAATGGAGGTGAATGATCGGCCAATGGAAAAGTGGAGGTGACGGTGCAAACACGACCAAGGCTTTAATGGCTGATAATGTTACATTCACGGTGGTTATTTACCGGATAGTTCATTTTTTAACGAGCTTAAACGCGGATGGAAACACTTGCTCGATCTTATGTTTATTTTTTAACGAGCATGAACTATGCGCTAAAATTGCTCGATCTTATGTTTATTTTTTAACGAGCATGAACTATGTGCTAAAACTGCTCGATCTTATGTTTATTTTTTGACGAGCATGAACTATGTGCTAAAACTGCTCGATTATCCAGTCATATGATAAGAATGTCTCATGTAAGATGCCTTTTTTTATGGAGCTTGCACCTTACAAAGCTTTGCCCCAGATCCTTTCGTTATGCAAGTTTGGAAACGACTAATCCTACGAGTTTAAAGGGTTAGACCTACAGGTTTAAAGGGAGGACCTAAAAATTTAAAAAATAAATAGCCGCCCCTTGCTTGCACTCCAAAAGGTTTGCATGCCCCCAGGTATAAAATAGAGTTTCAAGGTTACCCCTCAATTTGCAGGAAAAAAATTTGTTTAACCGGGAGAGGTCTACCTCTTTCAGGTTACCACAGATTGTCTCATTTGCGCAGCAAACAAAACACTTCTTTGGCGATGTCTACCGAGATAGACAAAGGTGAGTGACAACGAGCGCCAAACACATAACTTTGACAAAAGAATCTTATTCTAGAACAACCCCTCTTCCAATCATGGACGGGGTACGGACTAGTCATATTCTCCCGCGGAAACCTACCCTATACCCAAAGTTTTCCTGCCGAAGCAGACCAGGATGCATGCCCCTGGGTTCCAGTCATATCCTTCCGAATCACTCGCGCTCATCGGGAGGACGGACTGTGGGTTGAGACATTTCTTGCGTGAAGAGACCATTTAGGGATGGTATATGACTATTTGCGATGCGTGATCCGGGAAATGAAAGCTGGTCCACGAGCTTGACCACTCTTCCTTCGTGCGGAAAACACATTACTCTAAAGAGTGAGGAGACGATGGCTCCCATGAAATATATATAGTCTCGTCCAAGGTGTAGGTTATAATCCAAGGGTCTTTGAACGACCATCACGTTCATTTGAACGGTCTTCCCTTTCAATGTGATAGGCACATTGGGGAGGATCCTTAAAGGTCGACTCGTTCCTTTATCAAAGCCTGTCAGATTTCTCATCTCAGGCAAAAGCGATGGTGAACCAAGCACTTTCCAAGCAATAGAGGAAAGGATACTCACAGATGCCCCCTCATCAATGATGGTGCCAGCCATGACCATTCTGTATATTTGAACGATAATTCGGAATGGTATGCTTGCTGGCAACCGGGGTCTGCCTAGTTGGTTCCAGTCGAAGGATACAACCAGGTTGCTTGGTGGTGGGACCGAGTAGACGGCCGTATATCGCTCTGACGAACTTCCTTCCTGCGATAAAGGAATGGGTGGATTGCCCCCGCGTTCGTCGGAGTCTATGTTGATGAAAAGAATCTGGATGGTGTCATCCTTATCCTCTTCAGTGACTGTATCATTCGAAGATAAAACCTCTGAAGGCAAGACCGGGTCAACTGCCGCCTCGACATTTTGACTTTCTTCTGGTATGGATTAAGTCGGTTTATCCTCAATGATAGACGCTTCAGCTGACCACTTGAGCGGGCCAGCTGGATTCTCAACTAACGAAGGACTTGGCAAGAGTTTTTTATATCCAGGAGGAAGTCGTAACGGTGAAACCGAACGATCTTCCAAGACTCTTTTCGCCTCGTCTAAGAAGGGACAACGGTGGAGGGCGTGGTTGCCTTCGCACAATCTACAGGGAGGTCTAGTTCTCCCTTTTTGTCCTAGAACTTCACTTTCGCTAGTTGACGGTGTACTTTCAACATGGCTATCAGAGGTTGACGACACCGGATTGTGCAAACAGGGAGACCAGTCCCTTAGTATCCGAGGGATGCAAGGACAATCTCTGTGAAAGTGGTCTCCCTTGCAGATGACACATGGCGATTTAGGCCTAGTCAGTGCTGTGTGTGGATTTTCATCAGACGACACTTGTTTTCCCCTATTTGCCTTTGGCTCCTTCTTCTTTTTCTCTTTCTTCTTCTTTTCCTTCTTCTCCTTAGGAACTTGGTTTTTTGCTTTACCAGTCCCGTCACGCGAAGAGGAAGGAAGAGAGGAAGAATTAGAGGAAGTAGAAGGTTGGTGGGAAATTCTGGACTCGTCTAATTGTTGATTCGAATGTTCAGGAATAGTGGTGTTCTGAACGACATTGGTTGAGAAGAGCCAGACCGGTAGGCCAATCGTCAGTCCTGGAAGCGACAATGTGGCCATATGGGGCGCACCAACATCTCCCCAAGAGGAGAAGGGACTAGGATTTCCACCAAGGGGAATTCCTTGGTTGGTAGGCTCCATTTTCTCAACTTAAGGATCAACGCAGGAAAAAGGGGTGATTGTTCCGTTTAAAATAAATTTTAACGATGCTTAGACACAACTTGCTTTTTCAATTTTAAAGAGTCGAGAAAAAGCAAAAGATGACTCTAGTCTCCTTCGATTTTTAATGAGCCTGAAGTGACAAGTGCTCAAATGGAACTTTTCCGTTAAGGAGTCTGAAAAGGAACGAAAGGTATTGCTCTAGAGTTCTAGGTAGAGGGTGTGCCAAACTTTTCGCAAAACTGCAGAATACTTTTTAGGGTACGGGCGGTCAATCTTCCCAAATGCTGTGTTCAGTGCATTGCGATCAGTAGGGCGGCCGACACGGCTTCCTATGGATAAAGGTTTTATGCCTATAGGGGTCTCCCAATATATACTCGACGGTACGTGGGAGCACAATCCGTACTGGCACTTATCGTCTCTCAGGAGGAATCACCCAACCATCAGTGAGGCGACCAGTGACCAGGTTTTACGACGCCGGAACATGTCTCTAGCCTAGACCTCTATGTTGTGCATTAAGTTACAAAGCGTTGTTAAGTTCATTCAATTTATTTTAGGTTGATCTTTCTTAGAAGTTCGCCTTTTTGGATCACCACGAGATGTATATACAATTCCTAAATGTAGTCTAAAGATGATAAGCAAGCTTTTATATCTTTTCAACAATGAAAATCCTAGCTACAAGGGGAAAAGAAAGACACCATCTTTTCTCAAAGAGCATAGAGCACACTGTAAATGCACTTTTCCTAAATCAACATACAAACTGTCAAAATGCAAATGCACATATGCATGTATTTGTTTTCACTTTCTTAATATTGATGCCTAAAAAGAAAGTTGTTGTACAAATTTGAATTCGATTTCAACTGAAAAACACAAACAAGCCTCTTTCGAAATCAAAAAGACGATTACGACACTTATGATTTTGAAATAAACACTTGTTTCGACACTAGAAATTCATAAATTCAAACCAAAAGACAAAAGTAAAAGCGTAATCAACTGTGAACAGCAAACAAATTCACTCCTAAGATCAAAACGACACTTACGACAGGTCTAGATCTAAGGGCGACAGTATGACTAGTTTACCTTTGTAATGGGAAACTGCAAATGATGTAACAAATACACAAAGAACAAATACAGTTTCTTTATACAACTAAGGTGGAATTGAGGCAAAGAAAAGGGGTTTCAGATAGGTACACACACTGATAACAGGCTGCAAAAAACATAGATAAAACTGAGCAAAAGGAAGCAGAGAACCACAGTTGCACAAGGCAAAGGCTGATCAGCGCACCCCTAGCACAGAGAAATTGAACTTTAGCGCAGGTAGCCTTCACGGGACCTGCGTTGAAATGCAGAACCTCTTCACAGAGTCTGCGCTGAAGCAGAAACGAGAATTGTTTCTGGGTTCTGGGTCACGGTTTGCAGTTTAATCTACGGTTTTTGGCTGGACAAAAGCTATCAATTAGGTACAATTAGAGGGATGATTTAAAGGAGGACTAAGATCTATCACAAAGGGCTGTTAGAGCACTTGTGGATCAGCTGTTCAGATCATAAACAGGCCCAACGAATGGACTAGAGCAGTAGATCTCTACTTTGCATTTGAAAATGGCAAATGCAGTTCGATTCAGCACTCTTGAGTTTATGAGAAGAACAACAATAGAAACACAAATAAGCTAACAAGATACGTTCCCCAGCGGAGTCGCCAATTTGTTGTTGGGAAAAGTATCCAATTCGGAATGCCCCTATCCCACTCTAAGGTGTGATAGTGCCTTAGCAACAAACAAGGAAAACTATCTGAGTATTCTTCTTTATGAAATGTAAATGGAGAAGAAGGATGTAACTAACCTATGTCTTCCGCTAGTTTGTCGATCCAATCGCTCTCTCCTTTGTTCGCTTCCCGCTGCCTGCTCTCTCACTGGTCTAGCTTCACCAAGTTCCTGCAAGATCACAAGAGAGGAAAACTACACAAACATAGATTTACATTCATAACTAGTTTAGGATCAGATTAAACTAAACATGCAAATATAACAAAACATCATTGGTATACAAACATATAGGAGAAACTCAAATAGCTTTATTGATATGATAATAAAGTCCAAGAGGAGATACAACCAAGTGAGTCCTGATCCAGCGTCTACCTCCCAGCAAAGGAATCCCTTCCTCTCCTCCAACAAAGCATAAATCACCCAATGCACTAATCTCAATCTCAAACCAACAACAATTCTCTGCAAAGTACAAAATTCCAGCCTTCTGAACCTCTGGGTGAGAGATCCATATATAGATGTAAGCAGAGAGGATGAGTCAGCTTATGTTTTGACTTGTGGCTTCCCTCTGTCAGTTCTTGCTTCCACTTGGAGGTTGAGAGCCTCTTACTCATCACTAGTCGAATTCATTGAGGCAAGTGTCATTGAGGAAGATTCTGGAAGCTTCCAGTGTCTGTACACCTCGCGGAATGATACTGCCATTTGGCATTCCTCGCTCAGCGCACCCTGGTAGTGCATTTAGGTGCATTGCAATGCACCTAGCTAGTGTACTGGGGTGCATTGCAACGCAGGCAGCTAGAAGAGCTTCTGAATTGATCCTGAATTGACTGTTTCTGAGTGGTTTTTTGGTGGAGAACTTCTGGGAGAAGCTGTCAATGGTTGACCTTGTTTCTTTAGGGGTAGGAACAACTCATTTAGGGACTTTGGATCCCTTGGATTATGGACATTTCATGCTCAATGCTGTAAGGCACAAAAATGTCTATAACAATTGGCATGCATGAGTTATTCATGAGAGAATATTCAGTTATCTGAAGTGCAGCAGTTATATGCAAGGATGTATTAACTAACTGAACTCACATTAATTTAAACAAACTATTTAAATCAATCTAACTGGACTTGAATCAGTTAACTAAGCCAACTAATTACTACTCAAATTAGAACTCATCCTTATCTCTTTAATTGTTGGATAAATTCCTCAATTAATAGAGAAACTATTGCATGTCCTCACATAGACTTCATGTTTGATTTTTCACAACTAATTAACTCATGGTGAATTAATTAATTTATGTTCAAACAGTTGCTAAGTTCAAGTTCGAATTTTACTTCCTATTTTAGTCCAGGGACTGAATAAAAATAGGAATCCATCCCGAACTGCTAAAAATAGAATGCTATTTTTAGCACTTCCATTTTTCCTTCCCTGTTTCTCAATCCAACACTAGTACCCAAACTGCTATTTATAGTAGTGCTATTTTTAGCACTTCTATTTTTAGCATTTCTTGTTTCCATTTTCAACACTCCCTCTCAATAAGAAATACTTCAACTCGAACCTGATCCTGTACCTTTGGAATGTTCTGCATGCAACACTTCTACCAAGTGTGGTTTCTCCAACAACTCTAGAAACAAAAAAACTCCCAACTGACCTCTGTTGGGCCTAGAAACATACTCTGATTCTAAAGCTCTACTTGCTGCTGACAAGTTCTCCCTCTCTGACCTCTGATCTGTTGCAACACACCATGCATCTCGCACCATTGCACACCTCTCTGTGCCATCCTACACTGGTGCAACACTCCTGTGCCTCTCACATTGTTGCAGCCTGCTAGCTCTACACAGTCTTGGGACTCCTGCACTGTAGCTATATCCGCCACTCCATCCACATCTGTCTCTACCCACTCAGCTAGTCCTGCTACTCCTCGTTGAGGCTCCCACAACAATGTTGAATCAAAGAGGTTGGGTACCTCAAGGATCCTACCCCTATTCTAGCCTTCTTGGGACGATCACTCCACATCACCCCACCTCCTACTTGGAGTTATGGTTGCATGTGATCCCTCTGCCCACTTGGCTTGAAATTCCCCCCTACTAGAGGTATCTGCATGAGTGGATGCCTCCACTCTGTCTCCTCTCGACTTCCCTAGTTGTGGCTGCTTCACAACCTCCTGAAGCTGCTTCACCAATCATGGCTCCTCCATAGTTGTCTGAGACTTCTCCTGTGGTTGCATGTTGAGAGGTAATGTACTCTCCCTCTCAACCACCAAGTCTCCATCAATTTCCTTGCTCCTCAAGGCTTTGCATGCATCTTTAACCTCAAGAGCATACAGGTTCTTGACCCGTGAACCGATCTAGTTCCCCTGTCTAGTGATGATGTGTTTAAGGAAAACCTTTCCCTTACAGAAGACTACATCATAGCCTCTATCTTCTAGCATCACAATCGACACCAAATTTCTCTTTAGTCCTAGTACATACTTGACATCGGTCAAGGTAATGTGAGCTCCATGCTCCCTCTGAAAACCAACCGTGCCTACACCTGAGACACTATACTTTTCATCATTACCCATCGTTATGAGTATCTGGAGATCTTTCTCCTCCAAAATACTGAAAAAAATCTTATCACCGGTCATGTGGAAAGAAGCTCCATTGTCAATAAACCAACCACTTTCCACCATGCATGAAATCATGCATGCAAACAATGTGAAATCCAACTCAAACTATGAGGCCAGTGCCTCACCTTCTGATCCTTCCATGGATCCCTTCTTGGATTTCCTCAATGGACAATTTGTAGCAAAATGGCCCACCTCATGACAACGAAAGCATCAAACTTTTGATTTGTCAAACTTCTTCCCACCTTGGGAAGAACTGGATTAGGAAAGAGAATCCTTCTCCTTCCCCTTCTTTGCCTTACTCACTAAGGCACAGTTTTCTTCATCCTCCATGGACGAAGAACCATCTTTGGTGCTTCTTCTTATCTCCTCCTGCATCAAATTTGACCAAAGTCGTTCCCAATTTGGTAGTTTCTCTCTTCCATTAACTGAGTCCTGGTAGCTATTCTAGCTCTTAGGAAGACCGAGGAGTGTAATACTCACCATGTCATCATCAGCTGTTGTGATCCCTACACTTCCAAGCTCATCCCTGCATGTGGTGAGCTTGTTCAGATACGTAGAGATCGTGCCGCCCATGTAGACTTGAGACTATGTGGTCTCGAACTCCCTCCAGAAGAATCCTCCTTGCTCTAGCCACACATTTACTCCATTCTGCCAATTCAGTAGCATCAGTCGGCTTGGGGACTTCTTGATCAATGAAGTCCTTTAAAATGTTATCCTCTAATACTTCTTCCAAGCGATCCTTCCATGCTATATAATTTGAACTGCCATCAAGGGCATATTCGAGTCTTAAACCATTGAACGACATAGGTGAAATAGAGATGTGATAATAACTTGATTTCTATATTCAAGAATCAAAATTTCAAACTTCTCCCTTCTTGTATACTGTTCTTCCTTGATCACCTTTACTCTGACACCATGTAGAAAGTCCCACTGTAGATCACCTGATAATGCAATATACTAAAGCAAAATACTTGATCCACTTCTAAAAACAATTATGTGGAAGCTTAATCGAATTGAGCAAAGATCAATTGAACAAATATAACTGATAAGAAGAAATCAACCACACATAACATAGAAGAAATAACCAGGGGAAAGCCTCAGCCTAAAACCCCAACTCTGTATTATCATACAAGTCGAAATATAGTTTGGATTACAAAAAGAATCAGCTCACAAGATATCTTTCTCTCTCTGCAATCCCTCTGCTGCTCATAGACAATCAAAGGCCTCTCTCAAACCTTCTCCTTTGCCCTCCAAGCCTCCTATTTCTTTGCGCAATTTTCCTTGGGGTCCAGTGTAGCCACTTGTGTGAATTGGCCTCTTCACACACTCACTAACCTCTGATCTAACTGCGCAATCCTGAAGGAGATAAATCCTTCTCCATGGATGAGTTTCCTTTATAGGAAAAATCCATCCAACTGATAGTACACTATCCCTCCTCTGATCTCAACTGGGTCTCTATCTGAACTGACATGCATGAGTTATTCATGAGAGAATATTCAGTTATCTGAAGTGTAGCAGTTATATGCAAGCATGCATTAACTAATTGAACTCACATTAATTTAAACAAACTGTTTAAATCAATCTAACTGGACTTGACTTAGTTAACTGAGCCAACTAATTACTACTTAAATTAGAACTCACACTTATCTCTTTAATTGATGGATAAATTCCTCAATTAATAGAGAAACTATTGCATGTCCTCACATAGACTTCATGTTTGATTTTCACAACTAATTAACTCATGGTGAATTAATTAATTTATTTTCAAACAGTTGTTAAGTTCAAATTCGAATTTTACTTCCTATTTTAGTCCACGGACTGAATAAAAATAGGAATCCATTTCGAACTGCTAAAAATAGAACGCTATTTTTAGCACTTCCATTTTTCATTCCTTGTTGCTCAATCCAGCATTGGTACCCAAACTGCTATTTATAACAGTACTATTTTAGCACTTCTATTTTTAGCATTTCTTGTTGCCATTTTCAACATAATCTATAGATCTATAAATATTAAGAGAATGAAAATTGTAATAGTGTAGATTTTGGATCTTTAAGTATAATTTTATCAGATCTAATGTGAGGAATTGTTTAGTGGAATATTCTTGACAATTTACATATCATATTGGTATCAGAGTATTTTTCTTTGGGTATATAGTGGAAATTTTTAGGTGATCTAGATTGGCTAGGCCAAAAGTCATAAAACGTTAATCATGGCCAACGAATCTATGAATAAACCTTTTGATGTTGCAAATTTGAGGTTTTCGCTGCTAGAACAACAAGTTGATGACATAAATCATAATGTAAATCTCCCCACAATGGCCCTGAGCAATAAGATTGTGATATTTAGAGAAGATGGGGGTTATAATACAAAGGACAAATCGGAGGGGAGATCAAGAGACCAAGAAGAAAAGGAGCATTAGTCAAAGAAAGGACCCGTAAAAGATCAACCAAGTTTGAGTGCCACGAATCCTTCACAACCCTTGTTCAAAATGGAAGTAATGGTTGATATGAATTCGTACCATGGTGAGATTGACACTCTGAATATAAATCACTGGTTGCAACAACTAGAAGTTCATTTTGGTGTCCATCAAATTGAGGAAGAGCAAAAGATTTCATTTTTGTGGCTAAAATTAAAGGGTCATGCCCTGAATTGGTAGGAAAGACACACAAAAACCTTAAGTTTGGAGGGAGAACCTCCCGTGACTGAGTGGGAGGAATTCAAAACCCTCATAACGTCATATTTTTACTCTATTGGGTATGAAGAGGACTAGTGGATCCTATGGCACAATTTCGAGCAAAGCAGGGGAAAAGCATGTGGGAGTACACCACAAAGTTTAGAAAGATGGCTATAATGTTGGGTATCTCCACAAAGAATCTAGATGTGCTCCTAATATATTTGGGGGGTCTACACCACCATCTCTGGGAGTAAGTGATGTTGTTCAAGCCTATATCAATGGATGAGGCTTGTATACAGGCACATTACCCAGAGAACATAGGCTTGAAGAAAGGGAAATCAGGTGGATCAAAGCACCAGGAACAATAGGATGCTTCTAAGGAGGGGAAGAAGAAGAAAAAAGGGTGAAAAGATAAAAATATAATTGACATGGAAGATCAGTGCAAAAATACCAACAACCACCATTGACGACCATACTAAAAAGATGTTCTAGAAGTTGCATTCATAGCTTAACCTGAAGAAAAAAAAGAAACACAATAAGAAGAAGAATATCATAGTCACTGATTCAAGCAACCAAGTTGAAATCAAATCAGATGTGGATGATAAGATTGCCTATACATTAGTGCAGAAATTGGTGAATTTGAGTAGTATTCAAAACAAGACGAGAAAGAAATGACCAAACTCTTCCATATAAAGGTACAAGTTAAGAAGACAAATATTGATGCTCTGGTTGACTCTGGATCACAGTGAATCTCATCACAACAGAGTTGTTCAAGAAATTTGAATTGGAAGTTCATGATCATCCAAGCCCATTTCCACTGTTATGGGTAAATAAGGATGCAGAGATGAAGGTAACAAAACATTGCAAAATTATATTTACTATTAGTGTTAATTTTAGTGATGAAGTAGAACTAGATGTGTTTCCCCTTGATGTACTCAAAGCTATGTTTGGGAGTCCCTACATGTACATGCGGTATACAATATTCATGTAAAGAGCCAACTAGTATCGGCTCGTCATGGATCAAAAATCGTTCACCATCAATGCGCCCAAAGGCAAGTCAAAAATTTCACTAGTAAGTTCCAACCAAGCCAAGAAATCGATTAGTTCTAGCAAGAAGTATATTTTGTTGTTTTTAAGAGAAAAATAGTCTATAGAAGAGTTAGTAAGAGGTAAGGCATCCTTGGAGGGGTGTACTGAGAAATAGAAACAACAACTGAAAGAGTTTCTACAAGCATACATGGATGTGTTTTAGGAGCCTAAAGGGTTACTACCTAAGAGGGAAGTGGAGCACGAGATACAATTATTGTCGGACTCCCCATTTCCAAACTCTAGGATATATAGGTAGTCTATTATAGAAGCAAGTGAGGTGAAGGAACAATTGTATCAACTACCAAAACAAGGTGTCATTTGACCAGGTACATCACCATGTGGGTCACCCATTATTATTGTGCTAAAGAAGGATGGGACTTGACATATGTGTATAGATTACGGGGCGTTGAAAAAGATCACACTTAAGAACAAGTACCCCCTACCCAAGATAATGATCTACTAGATTAAATAGAACATGAAAAATACTTCACCAAGTTGATCTTAAGTCTGGATATCACCAGGTTTGAATTAAAGAACAAGATACCTAGAAGACCATCTTCAAACTAGGAAAGGTTTGTATGAGTGGTTAGTCATACCATTTTTCCTATGCAATGCACCAACTATGTTTATGATATTAATGAATGATGTAGTACACCATTTTATATACTCATGTCTTATTGTCTATTTGGATGATATACTAGTATACAATGCTACCTAAGAGGAGCACATCTCACATTTGATGAAAGTGTTGGAGAGATTAAAGAAGCATCAACTACTAGCAAATATCGAGAAGTGTGAGTTTTCACCAGATTCTTTGGTTTATCTGGGATATGTGATAGGTGGAGAAGAGTTGAAGATAGATTTTTCCAAGATGGAGGCCATCATGAAATAGTTATTTCCTACTAATGTTTATGAGGTTAGGAGTTCTATTGGGGTGGGATAACACCTAAGGAAATTCATAGCCTTGTTTTTGGTGGTAGTAGCACCACTCCATGCCATAACAGAAAGTGTAAAGAGTTTCTAGTGGGGAAAGGGTCAGCAGAGGGCCTTCAAAGAGCTAATGAAGAAGATTATTCAAGCACCAGTTCACGCATTACCAAACTTGTAGAAACCCTTTAAAGTGGATATAGATGTGAGTGGGTATGATATGGGATGGGTCTTGATGTGGGGAGGAAGGCCTATATGCTACCATTTTAAAGTATTTCATGAGGAATCTCTTAATTACCCTACCTATGACAACGATCTCTATGCCCTCGTGCAAGTTGTGAAGAAGTGGAAGAACTATTTGATGGTAAAGGAGACAATAATCCACACAGATAACCAACCACTACATTACCTACAAGCCCATGGTAAGCTACAACATACCAAACATTACAAGTGGATGGGGTCTCTATAACAGTTTCATTTATTGATTAAGTACAAGAAGGGAAGCATAAGAAAGTTGGATGAAATGATTTCAAGGGCACCCACATCAAAGATCATAGCTTTAGGGACTCTTAATCATGTGGAGCTATTCATCCATAATGCATACAAAGAGACATATTTAGAGGATGAGGACTTCAAGGAGTTGTTTCAACAGTTGCAGATTCAAAGTCATGTGCACAATGGTGACAACACTGTTGACTAAAATCTATAGGATGGGTTACTCTATAGGTTCGATATATATGTGTTCCTAAAGGTGAGTGATTGCATTTGATTAGAGAGGATCACACCTACAAGTTTGTAGGGAACTTTAGTGTGGGGAAGACTGTGGCTAACTTGTAGAGGTATGTGTATTGACCCAAGATGCAAGAACTAATAGCTAGGTTCATAAGAGGATGCATTCTTTGTTGTAGCAACAAGCCTAACAATGTGAAATAGGGTCTATATCACCCCTTATCTCTACCCACTCATTCTTGAGAGATAATTTCCATGAACTTTGTGGGAGGTTTACCAAAAACCAAGAAGGGACATGATTTCCTATTAATGGCAGTTGACAGGTTCAACAAGATGTGTGTTTTGATGCCCTGTAAAAAGACCAGCAGTGGGAAAGAAGCATGAAAATTATTCTTTGGATAGGTCTAGGTGAACTTTGGGATACCAAGGAGCATCATTTTAGATAGGGACATAAGATTTCTCAGGGCATTCTGGACTACATTGTGGGAGAAGATGGACACAAAGTTGAAGAGATCTACAACATTCCATTCGTAGAAAAATGGGAAAACAGAAGTAGTGAACAATAATTTGGTGCAACTTTTGAGGGGATACAACCAGAAGCATTTGAAGGCCTAGGATGAAAATTTTGTGTATATACAACATTATTACAATAGAGTAGTCCACACTTCTACTGGAAATTCCCCATTTGAAACTTTTTTTGGATATTTGTTGCCTTCACCTTTTGACATTGCATATGGGCAAAAAGGAGTGAGGGAAGATCTTATAGGAGATGCCTTGAGGGTTGAAGAATTTATAGAGAAGATGAGGTAGATTAATATATAGGTACAAGAGACATTGTAGAAGTCATGGGAGAAATATAAGGCCAGGCATGATCAACATAGAATAGAGAAATTATTCATGGTGGGAGACAGAGTATGGCTACAGTTGAAAAAGGAGAGCCTATAGGGGCCTAGTAAGAAAATCAAGGCTATGCGGTATGGTCTCTTCAAGATACTATAAAATGTGGGTAATCATGCCTATAGACTTAGCTTACCACCATATATGTGCATTTACTTAGTTTTGAATGTAGAGAATATAAAACTCTATGAGCCTTTCATGTTAGTTCAGGAAGAGGAACAGGTCCTAACTTTTGTGGAGGATTTGGCATCAATTGCTCAAGCAAAGTTTACATAAGAGGTCCATAACTACAATATAGGGGCAACATGACCTATGGTAGGTTTGTTGAAAGGACAACTTCTAGGAAAAGCTAAATGGTACTCCCAAGAGAAGGTGGAGGAAAAATTTCCTCACCTCATTCAGTAGAAGATTTTTGGGACCAAAAGACTCCCAAAATAGGGAGGTGTGAGTACGATTGGATCAATTTTCTATTTTTCATCCATTTCAATGCTTTAAAAGGGGAAAAGTGGAAGAATCAACTCATAGGGCCATTTTTACCGGCGGGACCTAATTTGGAAAAACGAGCTTTGAAAACTTTCGGGAGCATTTTGAGGCATGAAATGATGTTTTTTGGGGGTAAAACTTCACTGCCTTAGAATGGCATATTTTTTTCCTATTATACACACATAGACATTTCCAACGACGTAAGAATTGTGTCAATAGGAGTCTGTATGAAAAATTTGTGCCTCTCAGAGTTAAGCTACTCAAACCTAACCACTAGTAAGCTATTAGGTTGTGCTATAATCGAGCCACTTGGAGGAAAAGGGGTTCCATTATTTCAAGTGCATTTGTTCCATAGCCAAGCAAGAATAGCCAAGAGGGATAGGAGATATATCACATAGAGAGTATTTGTGCACTATAGTAGCCCACATGCCATAGGCCATACTTCTTTGTACTCACAAATTTTCTATTCAGAGAAAGAGAGCATAACGTCCTCACCTTCCAACTGGATTTTTCTCTCGAAAGGGTTTCCCATGTTTGTTTAATTTTGTATCTATGGTCAATATTCATAATTAATATTTTACCCCTTGATGTATATATGAATACAATACATGTTCTTTATGTCAGCTTCAAAATAGAAATTTTGAATTTTTAAATTTAAATTATTCTTGCCTCCAAAATGTAAAGTCGGCCCTCCAGAAGTTGAGGTTGGCCCACACTTATAAACACACCACTTGGCATCATATAATCACTATATATATGCCCATCCGACCTCTTAAATTGGAAAGCAATTCATACCATCTGAGGTAGAAAATTCAGACTATCTGAGGCAGAGAATTCAAACCATCTTAGGCAGAGAATAAGATGAGTTTGAGGAAGAGTAAGTATAAATCGAAGGTAAAGTTTTTGGGCAGAGAACAAGGCCGAAATTCTACCCTAGCAGATCAGACCAAGTATAGATCATTTGGAAGTAGTTTAACCTATCTAGAAGGAATTTTGACTAGGTGTGACAAGAGATATGTTTCTAGTCAAATTGAATTTATGTTTGACATGATGTATCTCTCATGAACTTAATGATTTCTCTAAGAAAAATGTTTTTGGGTTTTCCTAGAGTAATTTCTTGTGTCTCTTTATGACCCTTTTGGAATTTTGTTTCTATTGTTGAGATCTTATGTGTAATTACTTTATGATGAATGTGAATGAAAGAAAATATTTAATTAAGCAATCATAAGAAGTAATTATCATTTTGGAAGACCTATGAAGAATAAACATGGTATCAAAGGTTGGGTGAAAGAGCAACCTAGCCATGTCAAGCTTGCTTTAAAGGAAAAATAATCTATGTAAGAAGCCTTCCCTAGAAGTATCCAAGTGACATTAAATTTGAGTTTCTCTTTTCTTTGAAAACCATAAAGAATGGAATTATTATAAGGTCAAAAGGCCTCAGTTCTAATTTTAGGAAGGTTGAAAGGCCTCATAAAATAGTTGCGGGGGGGCGAGAAGGCCTTAGGGTCTATTGCAGGGAGCCAAAAAACCTCATATGAAAGATACAAAGGTTGAAAATGTATCATTCCTATCACAAGTAGGCTGAGAAACCTTAGGAAGGCCAAGGAGCTTCAGGAATAGTCCACAGACCTAGTAGAATATGAAGGTGTCTTTAACTCAACTCTTCTTGCATTACAATCCTTAGGTTGAAAGTTATGTATTCTTTCTCTTAGTAATCTTGGCTACAATTCATGAAGATTTCACATATTGATCCTCCTTTGAAGAGTTAAAGTGATAAATCATTACTGTTTTAAAATGATTAAAAGAACTTGCATTCAATGAAGTGAGATAATTTTCTCACAGTAAACATGATGTATCTCACCTAAAATTCAAGTACAAGCAAGAATATTATGCAATATTTCATAAAGCATATCCAAGAATGAAAAATTCTATGGAAGACATCATACATAGGAGAAGGGTTGATGCTTTAGTATCACTAGTAGGATCGAATTGTTCTCGAATATTTGTTCTAGATACTAGGATTTAATTCAACAAAGCATAGTTTCATAAGCACATGATAATGATGGGATGTTCAATGAGGCCTACAAACCTATAAAAATAACCAATAAATATATAAGAAGTCTATTTAATTCCTGGAATCTAAATTAGATCATAAGTTTGTGGCAAAGATATGTTTCGTTGCCTTATAACAATGATCCTTGGAGAAAGACGATTATAATAACTGTGAATGTTGAAGGATTTCCTTTCACCTTCAAGTTGAGAGACGAGATTCAAAAATATAGTTAGATATACCTCTGATCTATAGCATGAAATTCATTTTTATATTTCAAGAAGTAATGATATCACCACAATTCAGATTGTGGCTCAAAGCAAGATAAGAATAGTTAAGGGAAATATGTACGTGTGTGGAACGTTTGAAGTATCACATAACATACTCATGTTTTTCCCTGAAGATGTTGCATTGTATAAGTAGGATATTGTAGTTATTCCATTTGTTGTCACAAAACCTGCATCATTAAGTAAAAACCATAGAGGATACATTGCATTTGTTGATAATATTTATTATTGATGCTAGGGTACTTGAGTACTAAAGGATGGGACCTATTTTGTTCAATCTTGAAGTCTATTTCTTGCACTCCAAGTTAGACAAAATTCAAAATAAGGATCACTATCATGGATCAAATTTGTGAATATTACCTTCACTTTTGACATGGTAAAAAGAGGTCAAGTTCCTCTTCAATATTGGATACCAAAGTCCTCTTGAGAAAAATGAGTCACTTATAGAACTAGAAGTGTTCTTATTATAGGCTACTTTGGTTGATAGGAGCGAAATTAATGTTTAGCCGAAGATCCATAATTGATAAAATATCATTGCTAATAATTCTAAAGCACTAACCAAGTATGTTTAAGCCTCTGTCATATTTCTCTTTTGATGAAGAAACCTCATTGGAAGATCATTGATCTTGACACATACTTAGGCTAGCATAGATATGGAACATGTTTGATTCTAAAGCACGAGGACTCTATATATATATTTTGACATTTGGATATGGAAAACAGAATTTTCATATGAAAAAGTTTGTTTGACTTGCAAAAGGTGTAAAATGAGTACTAAAAATACAGGGTTTGTAAATTCAAGAAGACTAGAAGTTTTGGATGTGAAAACCTTGGGTTTATAGATAAATCCCTAGAGTTGGATCTAGATTAATGTTTCTGTTAAAATAAGAAAACTTATCTCATGTAAGGAAGGAATGACATCATGTTGATGATGAGGACAAGGTTGATGAATTGCAAGATGGATGCAAGAAGGCTAAGATCAAGAGGGAGCTAGAATTTCTCAAAAGATAAGTAGCCTGCATCTCTCTTCCTTAATTATTGTTGTTATTGTTTTACTATTAGAATCTTGTATTTATAACCTTGATTGGTTGTAATTATTCTTCCATGGCCTCCCAATGAGGATTGAAAGTACATAGTAAATGTTTCCAAGGATATGACAACAAATAGAAGTAGTGGAAGAATGAAACAAAGTTTATGATGAGAGGACTCTCCAAAAATCAATGATTTTTGTTAAGAGAGATATTGAACTAGATGAGATTTGAGCTCATAGGGAGTAGGAAGATAAACAAGTTTGAATTATACCTTTATTGTGCCGAAGAAAAGACAATGTTGTCATCCAAATGGATCCACAAGTTCTCGCATGCAACAGTTGGCATCATAGACAAGTACAAAGCAATATTTGAGACTAGAAGGTTCTCCCAAAAAGAGGGGGGAAATCATGAAAAGACATTTTCTCTAGTTTCCAGGTACACTTCTATTCAAATTATTGTTTCTTATGTTATAAGATCACATCAGATGGATGTAGAGGCCATTTTTATCCATAAATAATTTGAGGAAGAAGTATACATGGAACCAACTCAATGATTTTAGGGTAATGAAGAAGTCTCCTACTTGAAAATAGAAGAATTCACCTAAGGTTTGGATTGACGGATCAAGGTTGATCCTATATGATTTGTTTCTGACAAAAGAAAAAGGAATCATGTGTCTAAGGGAGTAGTTGTAGCATAAATATTTTCCTCCCTAACAGAGGGAGCAATCAGGGGGCCGTGTTTCAGCTTTAGAGGGAGTTGACCTTTGAGTTTGATATGATGGACTGTCATTGATATTTTCAGGCAAAGGAAGCAGCCATGATTTCCACAACGTAAGTTGTTTCATAAAGAGCACCTAGTTAGGGTAACCAACAAGTAACTGATTAGCTTATGGTTGAGCCAAGACATAACATGTGTTGATGTACCAACATGGTACAATTGATTATGGCACAACCAATTATGAGATATGCCTCAAATAATGAAGTTCACCTATAGGGATATACATATTCAAATTGTACAAAGAGTGCAAAAAACAGAAATAGTTTATCAAGATATTGCTTTAGTTTGAATTCCATTATGAGTTATTGGATGAGCAGGAAGTAGACATATGTTGCACTCAGTACTATAGAGGCTGAGTACATTGCAACTTGGTTGGAAATTTGAGAAGCATTATGAATTCAAAAATTGCTTGCATGATTGTTTTATCAAGTGTAGGTGATGGCCATGATGACAAGTCAAAGCACAATGAGATCTAGAACCAAGATACGGTAAAAAAGGAAGAAATGTGGCTTCAATATTATTCTATAGTCAAGTAGATTGCTAACAAAGCCTTTGTCCCTGGATGAAGTCTGTATACTTCAAGGACAAGCTTAGAATTGTTAAGAATGCCTTCCTGAGTTAGAGGGAGTGATGTGATAGCATTAGGGGTAGACATTCTCCCTAGGTCAGAATATTGGTAGGTCAAATTATTGACTAGGGGCCACAAAATGTGGCTAGCGAGAATGGCCCAGAGAGCATCTAGGCCCATAGTATTCCCTAGGTGGGCGAGTGAGCGCCTCTAACATTGGGAAAGAGAGTTACCATTCAATTAACAAATTTTTTTCCATTATGTTTATGCAAGATTCTTTCCACAGGTAGTGGATTAAAACATCAACATAGCTAGCTCATTTTAGGACAAACATTCTCCCTATGTGGAGTGTGTTGATTAAAATTATGGAGAATTGTCCAACATATGACAATCATTCTTCCTGTGTCAAGTATGTTGACTAGTATTAGGAAGAATGGTCCTAAAGGCCTAAGATCACTCAATTGAATGGGTGCTTTTCAACGTCATGCTCATACTCTATAGATAGGTTGAGTGAGAACATTCAGAATCATGCCCAAAATTAATCATGAAGAGTGTGGCCTTCGTAGATTCACCATGAGTCAAAGGTATTGGCTAGGATGTTAGTGAAGTAGGACTATTCTGTATATTGTTAATTTTTCTCAAGTTCTATGTTTCTATAATCACTTAAAACAATGTAGCATTTAATTTAATTCACCCCAGTAATAATTAAGCAATTATAGATAGAACAATAAACATTAATGCACAAGAGAAGATAGCCAAGCACAATGAGACACTGAGATTTTTGTCAAAGACTAGAGAAAAACCCCACAAGGGGGGAAACCCAAATCTATTATTATTCTTCTTAGATATTAAATCAATGTTCACCTAAGATACATAATCGAGTAGTACATCCATAAAATATTCAAAGTCAAACCTTTGACTTCCAAGACAACCAAGTCAAATACAGTCAAATGAGAGAGAGAATAGTCAACTCTGGTAAAAAATCACGTTTTGCAACAGAGGGATGAATTTCACCTTGTGGAAGGTAGTCAAACCTTAGTCAACGAAACCTAAAAATTTTGGTCAAATGAGAGAGAGTTGACCTACAGTCAACATCAATCAACATACCCGAACATAGATGAATATGTAGTCAAACACAATCAAATGATTCCTGGAATATTTGGCCTCTCAAGGCAGTCAATGAGCTTGGTCAAAGCAAAAGTAATTCTCCAAGTCAACACAATTCAAACATATCAGAAAGTCAACTTTTAATCAAACAAAAAAGTCTTGCTTCTCCTTCACATGTGTGATGTCTCTCTGCAATTTTTAGATTGAACTTGTGTATGGATGATGGATGCCAAATGAGGGTCATCGATGCTCTATTTATATGTGAGGGAGGAGGTGGATTTTCACATTGTGGCACCGACTTGACGGTCATGAGGCCCACTTGGTCAAACTTGTAATTATGACAATTCTCCATTATTTTCCCAATGAAATTCTGACTGAAGCTGCCATTTTCAACACTCCCTCTTGGTTAGGGAGGATTTTTTGGTTGAATCATAATACTCATCTCAGATGTACATGTCTCAACATAAGGGAAGCTAATAGTTTCACCCTCATCTCATATCGTCTCATCTCAGTTGAACAATGATGACTCGATCATAGAAGAAGAAGAATGATCTACACAGACAATAGGGGAGATCAATTTACCACAATCAAGTCCATGGAAGTCATAAATGACCTAGGTAAAGATCACACACCCTATGTCCACTGAATGATCCTCATCCAAATCTATCCTTAGTGATTAAGTGGTATAACACCTACATCCAACACTTAGGGAGATCAATTTACCACACCCAAGTTCATGGTAATGACGTTTGACCTTGGTAGGGTGGCGACCCCAACAAACTTAACCATCTTAATATACCCTTTTGTAAAGACATGAAGACAAATTTCATTGAGGATGCATACTGGGGCATGTACTCAACCAATTCCATACTCCAGGGAGTACCTTGACACCTAGGACCTACTATGCTTCCCCCCTCCAACCAAGTCTATGGCTAGTTGAAATACTGGGGGCAGAGAGTATGCTCAATGTTCTCAATTAGCAGTCCAAAGGAGGAACACATACTCTTGAACTCTAATATACTCTATTAAGAATAAGAATTTCACTTCCGGTAAAGGTTTGGTGAGAATGTCTGTAACCTGCTCATCTGTCGAGATGTGTTGGAGCCTCATTGCCCAAGGGGGAAAAACCAAATCAATTATTATTCTTCTTGGATATTCAATCAATGTTCAACTAAGATACATAATCCAATAGTGCATCCATAAACTATTCAAAGTCAAACCTTTGAATTCCAAGACAACTAAATCAAATCTAGTCAAATGAGAGAGAGAATAGTCAATGCTGGTACAAAATCATGGTTTGCAAAAGAGGGATGAATTTCGGCCCATGGAAGGTAGTCAAACCTTATTCAACGAAACCTATAATTTTCAGTCAAATGAGAGAGAGTTGACTTGCATCCAAAATCATTCAACATGCTTAGAAATAGATGAATATGCAGTCAAACACAGTCAAACAATTCCTAGAATATTCGACCTCTTAAGGTAGTCATTGGGCTCGGTCAAAGAAGAAGTAATTCTCCAAGTCAACACAATTCAAACATATCATAAAGTCAACTTTTAATCAAACAGAAAAGTTATGCTTATCCTTCACGCATGTGATGTCTCTATGCAATTTTCATATTGAACTTATGCATGGATGATGGATGCCAAATGAGGGTAAACAATGCTCTATTTATATGTGATGGAGGAGGTGACTTTTCACATTGTGGGGCCGACTTGATGGTCATGAGGCTGACTTGGTCAAACTTGTAATTATGACAATTCTCCATTACTTTTCCAATGAAATTTTGACTAAAGCTGCCATTTTCAACACTCCCTCTTGGTTAGGGAGGAATTTTTGGCTACATCATAATACTCATCTCAGATGTACATGTGTCAACATAGGGGAAGCCAATAGCTACACCATCATCTCATATCATCTCATATCATCTCATCTCATCTCATCTCAGTTGAACAATGATGACTCGATCCATAGAAGAAGAATGATCCACATTGATAATAGGGGAGATCAATTTACCACAACCAAGTCCATGGCAGTCATAAATGACCTTCATAAAGATCACACACCCTATGTCCATTGAGTAATCCTCACCTAACTCTAACCTTAGTGATTAAGTGGTAGAAAAAATACATCCAACACTTAGGGAGATCAATTTACCACAACCAATTCCATCGCAGTCACGTCCAACCTTGGTAAAGGTCATATACACCTAAGTCTCCTCACCCACTAGCCATATGGGTGGTGATCCTGACAAGATTAACCAGCTCAATATGGACCTTGGTATATAAATACATGAAGGTGATTTGTAGGTAGAATTCATACTAGGGCATGTACTCAGCCAAGTCCATGGCTCCAAGGAGTACCCTCACATCTAGGAGCTACTCTTCTCACCCCCCCCACGACCAAGGCCATGGCTAGCTGAAGTACTGGGGGAAGAGAATATGCTCAGTGTTCTCAATTAGCAGTGTCTCCCCCCCAAGGAGGGATACATTCTCTTACAATCCAAGCTACTCTATGAAGAATAAGAACTTCACTTTTGGTAAAGGTTTGGTGAGAATGTTTGCAACCTACCCATTTTTCGAGGTGTGTTGGAGCCTCATTGCCCAAGGGGGAAAACCCAAATTAGTTAACATGCCCAGAAATAGATGGAGATGTATTCAAACATAGTCAAATGATTCCTAGAATATTCGACCTCTCAAGGTATAAAATGAGCTTGGTCAAAGCAGAAGTAATTCTCCAAGTCAACGCAAGTCAAACATATCAAAAAGTAAACTTTTAATCAAACAGAAAAGTATTGCTTCTCCTTCGTGCGTGTGATGTTTCTCTACAATTTTCAGATTGAACTTGTGTATGGATGATGGATTCCAAATGAGGGCCAACGATGCCCTATTTATATGTGATGGAGGAGGTGGATTTTCACATTGTGGGGCCAACTTGATGGTCATGAGGCCCACTTGGTCAAACTTGTAATTATGACATTTCTCCATTATTTTTCCAATGAAATTTTGACTGAAGCTGCCATTTTCAACACTCCCTCTTGGTTAGGGAGGAATTTTTGGCTACATCATAATACTCATCTCATATGTACATGTCTCAACATAAGGGAAGCTAATAGTTGCACCATCATCTCATCTCATCTCAGTTGAACAATGATGTCTCAGTCCATAGAAGAAGAAGAATGATCCACACTAACAATAGGGGATATCAATTTGCCACAATCAAGTTCATGCCAGTCATAAATGACCTTGGTAAAGATCACACACCCTATGTCCACTAATTGATCCTCGCCCAACTCTATCCTCAGTGATTAAGTGGTAGAACACTTGCATCCAACACAGGGAGATCAATTTACCACAACCAAGTCCATGGCAGTCAAGCCCAACCTTAGTAAAGATCACACATACCTAAGTCTCCTCACCCACTAGCCATATGGGTGGCGATCCTGAAAAAACATACCATATCAATATGGCCCTTGGTCTATAAAGACATGAAGGTGACTTGTACGTATGATGCATATTGGGACATGTACTCAGCCAAGTCCATGGCTCCAAGGAGTACCCTCACACCTAGGAGCCACTTTGCTCATCCCCCCCTGACCAAGTCCATCGATAGTCGAAAGACTGGGGGAAGAGGATATGCTCAGTATTCTCAATTAGCGGTGTCCCCTCCCAATGAGGGATACATTTTCATGCACTCCAAGCTACTTTATGAAGAACAAGAACTTCACTTATGGTAAAGGTTTGGTGAGGATGTCTACAACCTGTTCATTTATCAACATGTGTTGGAGCCGCATTGCTCCTATCTATACCATATCTCTTATATAGTGGTACTTGATCTCGATGTGCTTTCACCTACCATGGAATATTGGATTCTCTGAAAGCCTGATCCCACTTTGATTGTCATAGTATATCATGGTCGTATTTCTCACATGATCAAAGAGCTTATGTAGCCACACTGCCTCACAACTAGCCATACTTGCTACAATATACTATGCCTCAGTTGTACTTAGAGCGATATATTTATGCTTCCTGTTCATCTAGGAAATCATGGCAAATCCCAAGCTAAATTAGCACCCAGATGTGCTCTTCCTATTGGTAAAACTCCCATCTAAATCTGCATCTATATATCCATGCATTCTCAAATCATAACCAAAGGCATATCTCAGTCCATGATTGATCATCCCATGTAGATATCTCAACACATGTTTTGCGGCCACCCAGTGAGCATCCAAAGTTTCCACCATGAACTAGCTCAAGTTGTTAATAGAAAATCATATATATGGTGCCCAACTAGTTTTCGATTCATAGAAATATCCACTAGATGTAGTCCCACAACTTCACCACATAACTTCTTGAAGTTTGCTTCCATTGATGTGGCCATGGATTTCCAATACATCATCCCAAATCTCTCCAAGAGTTTGACAACATATTTTCCTTGGCTTAGGAACATCTCTCTAGGTTTCTGCCACACCTCTAAGCCCAAGAAATAGTGCATCAATCCAATATCTTTCATGTCAAATTCCGAGGCAAGCTCCCTGTTACATTGGATGATTAGAGGCTTTACTCCTATCATGAATAATTCATCAACATATAAAACCAAAATCAAAGGGATACCTTGGAATGCCTTGAAGTAGAGGTTAGGATCAAAATTACTTCTATTGAATCCAAGCTTTATGAAGTATCCATCATTCTGAGCATACTATGCCCTAGGGGCTTGCTTCAATCGATAAAGGGATTTATTCAATCTGCAAACATGGGTTTCCCAGTCATGTTCCTCAAAGCCCCACATTTTCTCTAGGAACACTTCTTCCTTGAGTATGCCATGAATAAAATATGTCTTCACATCCATCTGATGAAGATTCCAACCCTCATTAGCAGCTAAAGCAATGATGGACCGAATGGTAGTGTATATGGCAAAAGGTACAAATATTTCATCACAATCTTCTCCCTATTTCTTAGAGAATCCTCTAGCCATGAACCTCGCTTTGAACTTCTCCATGCTACCATCAACTACATGTTTAATTTTGTATATCCACTTGGAAGTCACAACAGACTTACCCTTAGGTCTCGAAACAACCTCCCATACATCATTTTTCATGATGGATTGATATTCCTCTGTCATGACATCCCTCCAAACTTGTTCTTTCACTACTTATTAATAACTGGGAGGTTCAAATTGTATGATGTCACTCATCAATGCAACATATCCTTGATATCTACAAGACTTCCCACTTTATCTGAAGGTGCCTCTAGGGGTTGAGTGTTTCTTTGCGTCCTATAATGTATCATGATGCCATAAATGTCTTTTCCTAGAAGAAGAAGGATCACAAGGAGGAGGACCTAAAGGATCCATAGGTGCCATAGGCTCATATGGAAGGTTATGCGTTGGCACATATGACTTTGTATATACATCCATAATATCATCTATTCTCTCAGTGATGCTAGGGACAGGAGAGTACCTTAATTTTCCAAGGGCATCATCTTCATCAAAGCTCATGACCTGGCTAAACTCAATGTTCCTTTATCCTGACACGTATATCCTGTAAACCTAAGAATTTTCACAATAACCAATAGGCGTACTTTCTTCCTTGATGCCTCTAGATTTGACCTTTTCCCTTTTAGTACATGAATGTAGACATGGAAACCAAATATTCTCAAGTTTCCAACTTCCAGTTTCACACTTGTAAAATTCTCTTCAGGAGTCTTGTTCCTCAAAACATGATGAGGACCTCTATTTTGGATAGATATTGTGGTATTTTTTGCTTCTCCCCACAAATTCATGGGGAGTTTATGATCATGAATCATGGCTTTGGATGCTTCCTAGATGATCTTGTTCTCCCTCTCAACAAATCCATTTTTTTTAGGGTTGTATGGAATAATCACCTTCCTCTTAATCCTGGTGTCTTTGCGGAATTTTTTGAAATCATTTCAGGTCCATTCACCTCCATTATCTTGTCCTGAGGATCTACATATTCTTTCTAGTTTGATTTTCCGCTAGAGCCTTGAAATTCCTAAACATGATGAAAACTCGATCCTTGGCCTTCAAGAATAATATCCAAGTTTTATGGGAGAAGTCATCAACAAATATCAAATAGTATAAATATCCTCCAAGAGATGTCACTAACATAGGCCAACACATATCAAAATGAATAAGTTGAAGAATCTCTTTAGATTTCCTGCTACTAGAAGGGAATGGTCCCTTGAAATTCTTGCCACTAACACATCCCTAACATACACCTTCATGATCTACCTGAATCTTGGGAATCCTTGAAACCATCTTTCTCAAGTCAGACAAAGCCCCGTAATGAAGGTGAGAAAATCTCTGGTGCCAAAGCTCACACTGATTAGTGTTATCATGGACCAATGCTTGGATTGGTCTTCCACAAGTTTTGTATATGACTTCAATTCTAATCCCAAGAGTGAAGGTTTGCTTTAGCCTAGAATTCATTTTCCAAGAAAGGAATTTTTCATCAATGAATGAAACTCTAAACCCTTTGTCTTCCATGGATGAAATGGAGATTAGATTCTTCTTCAAGCCTGACACATACAACACATCCTGCATATGGAGGGTTTGACCAAAATCCAAATGAAAAGAAACAGATCCAATTCCTTTGTCAGGATGAGTAGAATGATCACCAAGTATAATTTTCAAATTTGAATCCCTCTCAAACAAATTTGGGAGGACGATACTCAGTCAAATGTTTGGATGCCCCACTATCCACGAGCCAACTATCAATGCTATCTAAATATGTGCTTGAAAGAGTAGAAAAGAGAAAATATTCAGTTTGAGTATTAGCAATATTATCAACATATCTTGTGTTCTTGCACCTGTTTTGAGGGTGTCGAGTCTCTTCAACACTTGCATGGGCAACAAGACCTCTTCCTCTCCTTCTATTGTTGAAGTTTCTATTGTTGGGCCTTTGAGCATTTCTTCTATTAGGACAATCTCAGGCTATGTGGTCAAAATTTTCACATTTATAACATTGGACTTTAGAAAAGTCCCTTCTATTATTGTTTAATGTTGGAGTTGGCTTCTTTGACTTCCATTTGGAAGGTCTTCCTTTCCCTTTTCCTTTCTTGCAATTTGCTACAAAGGTTGTAGGTTCTCCTTCTTCTTATCTCTAAATTCTTCCTCTGAAAATGAGCCTGGATTCTTCTTGAGTGAAATTACCCAAAAGTTCATAAAATGTAGGGAGTTATTTTCTGCTAATAATGCTTGTATTGAATGTCTCCCAAGACATGAGAAGTCCTCCACGGTTCATCTACACTAGCTCTTTTTCAAGTATGATTTATCCAATGGAAAGAAGTTGATCTCTTATTTGAGAAATTCTCATGAAGTAGGTTATTACAGATTTTGTCTTAGACATCTTGATGTCAAAGAGTTGACTCTTTAAAGCAATAATGTGACTGAGATTGTTGACCTCATACATGCTGATTAATTTTTCACACATCTCTTTTGAATTCTTCAACTTGGACACATAAGTGATGAGATGATCTCTGAGAGAATCAATGATGATCTTCTTAGCCTTGATCTCACCCTTATTGTACGTGGATTTGACATTGGCATTGACATTCTTAGGGGCTTCAACTAATTTTACCTCAACATATTCCATCACATCATTCTCTTCAAGGCTAAGATCCAATATATCCCTCCATGTTGCAATTTGGAGGCATCATTCAACTTCTCTTCAATCTTAAAGTAGGAGGAAGTTATCTTGTCCAAAAAAATTGATCACTAATGACCAAGAGAAGTGTCTCAAGGGGTGTATTCTATGTTCTCCAATGGCTAATATTCACCTTAAATCTGATTCCATGTTAATTTTTCTCAAGTTCTATGTTGTTATAATCACTTAAAACAATGTATCGTTTAATTTCATTCACCCCAGTAACAGTTAAGCGATTATAGATAAAACAGTAAACAATAATGCATAATAGAAGATAGTCAAGCACCATGAGACACAAAAAATTTGGTCAAAGACCAGGGCAAAACCACATAAGGGGGAAAACCCAAATCATTTCTTCTTCTTATTATATATTCAATTAATGTTAAGCTCAGATACATAATCCAATATTACATCCATAAACTAGTCAAAGTTGAACCTTTGACTTCCAATACAACCAAGTGAATACATAATCCAATATTACATCCATAAACTAGTCAAAGTTGAACCTTTGATTTCCAATACAACCAAGTGAAATCTAGTCAAATGAGAGAGAGAGAACAATCAACATTGGTAAAAGATCATAGTTTACAACAGAGGGCTGAATTTCAACCTATGGAAGACAATCAAACCTTAGTCAATGAAACCTGTAATTTTCAGTCAAATGAGAGAGATTTGACCTGCATTCAACCTCATTCAACATGCCCGTACATAAATGAAGATGTGGCCAAACACAATCAAATGATTCTTGGAATATTCGGCCTCTCAAAACAGACACACGCTTGGTCCAAGAAAAAGTAATCCTCCATGTCAACATAGGTCAAACATATCAGAAAGTCAATTTTTAGCCAAACATAAAAGTCTTCCTTCTTCATATGTGTGATGCGTCTCTGTAATTTTTAGATTGAACTTGTGTGTGGATGATGGATGTAAAATTAGGGTCAATGATGCTCTATTTATATGTGATGGAGGAGGTGGATTTTCACATTGTGGGGCCAACTTGATGGTCATGAGGCTGACTTGGTTAGCCTTGTAATTATGACATTTCTCCATTATTTTTCCAATAAAATTCTAACCGAAGTTGCCATTTTCAACATATACCATGTGTCAGAGGGACCAAAATTATGGTGAATAATGGATGCTAATGATGTGACATGTGTCACGAATACTAACTAGGATTATGGTGATGAAGCACCATAGGTCAGCGGTATCGACCAAAATTACGGTACCTAGTTAATGCTATATATTTATATCATAGATCAAAGATGTTGTCACGGATTATGGTAATTAGATGATGTTGATGTTAATGATAAATGATGAGCCTTTTTCTTAAAGAAATTTGTCAAAAAGAGAACATCTGGATAGTCATTATGAATACCTCCCTAGCTAAGAGGGAGTGTTGAATTTTGTAGCTATGGTCAGTCATCAAAATTAGTAATTTATCCCTTGAGGTATATATGAATATAAGACATGTTCTTTGTGTCAGCTTTAAAACAGAAATTTTGAATTTTGAAATATAAATTATTTTTTCCTCCAAAATACAAAGTTGGCCCTCCATAAGTTGAGGTTGGACTACCCTATAGACAAACCACTTGAGATCATCCAATCATTATATTTATGCACATTCGATCACATCAACTGGAAATCAATTCAGACCATTTGAGGTAGGGAATTCAAACTATCTAACGTAGATATTTTGAAACATTTGAGGCCAAGAATAAGATGATTCTGAGGTAGAGTAAGGATAAAGCGAAGGAAAAGTTTCTGGGCATGGAAGGAGGCCAAAATTTGGCCCTAGCATATCAGACCCTGCCGATATCATTGGGCAACAGTTTGACTTGTCTAGAAGGGAGTTTAACCAGGTGTGACCAAGGCTACGTTTCTAGTCAACTTTACTTTATGTTTAACTTAATGTATCTTTGTCGAACTTAAACATTTCTCTAAGAAAAGGGTTGTTGGGTTTTTCCCACGTGTGGGTTTTCCTAGGGTAAATTCTTGTGTTTGTTGTTTCATTGTCTCTTTATGATCCTTCTAGAATTTTGTTTCTATTGTTCATATCTTCTATGTAATTACTTTATGATGAATGTGAATGCAACAAAAAATTTACCTAAGAAATCATAAGAAGTAATTATCAGTTTAGAAGACATATGAAAAAGCAACAGTATCTTATGCCAAATGTGTGTGTGAAATATTATTTCAATGTTCTCTATTTCTGTATAATTTTAATTCGCATGCATAACTATTAACATTAATCTACAAATCTATAAATCTGAAGAGAGATAAAATTGCAATAGTGTAGATTATTGATCTTTATGTATAATTTTATCATGTATGTTGTGACTAAATACCCAGTGGAATATCCACGATAGTTTGCAGATCAATTATGTTTCTAAATTCCCTTATGCAAGAGTAAATGATAGTTACGATGAAGTAAAATTCAAATATAATGATCATAAGACAAGAAAAAATATAAAAAAAAACTTGTACTCTAAAGAAGATAGTGACTGTGAAAGTAATAAAACATGTCTAATGACGAAAGAGGATAGATTAGTATTGATAGCCATGAGTGAGCAAAATAATGAAGAAGAGATTGAAGAAAATTTAGATTTTGAAGGAGAACTCATATGTGCCTTAGAAGAAATAAGACCTCTAAGAAAAAAGGTATATCAACTAGAAAAACAACTACAATAATATAAGGATAAAAAATGTGATTCAAATTCTATCATCCTTCTAAAAAATGAACTGGAAAGAAAACTAGATAAGTTTGAAAGTGCTACTAAATTAGGGAGCCATTTTAATCCTCTCAAGGGATCTACAAACAACATTGGAATAGGAGACAAGGATCAACAAAGAGATGAATCCTCTCAAAGGCATAACAACTTCAAAATAATGCTTCATCAAGGCAATCCCTCCCATTCAGGCATCAAAATACATTTTTTGGTCATTGTTTTTCATGTACAAGATTTGGACATAAAGAAAGGGATTGGAGGATCTATGCCAAGAATGATAATGTCATAAATAAAGGTTATTATGAGAATTCTAGGAACAAATATATGGGAAATCAAGTCGAAAGTTACAACAATAGACAATTTGAACCATTTTTTCCATTATTCAAGTTCAAGACAGAATGATGCAAATGTCAGAATGTTGGGCATATAGCTTGTGACTGTAGATTTGACATAAGATGTTTTTATAAACAACCTGAGCAAGAAGGTTTCTCTGTAGATAGAAGAATGATCACCAAGGCATGTAGAAGGAAATATGAAGAGCCAAAGATAGATCTTAACACTTAGATATAATCTGTTGGTGAAGGATCCTTCAAGTATATGCAATTTTGAGACAAGACGAAACTTGAAAAATAAAAGTTTGCAAGATTGAGTACTCTAAAATAGGTAATGGAAATGGTATGGAAAATAGAAATAAGAAGTTAAATATTGAGATGAAATTTGAAGATGTAAGAAAAGATTGTTGGCATTATGATGCATGTGTTGTTCTTGTTGGAAACTCACTTGTAACAGAACAAGTATATAAGAACTAGATGAATCAACAGGTCAGTTCAGATGAGACAGAATGATGGGTCAAAGGTTTACAGATCAGAATCAAAAGTTTGATACGAGGAGATTATTGGCATTATGAATTAGGAGTTTTCCTTGATGACAACCTATTTGATGAAATGGAATCCTACTTGATAAGAGATAACTTGATAAGTTATCTCTTGATATACTTGTTAAAGGTATAAACAAGATGTGTTTGCAGATGTGACAAAATGCATGGGAGTTCAGAGGAATGATAAAGTTGGAAGTTCAAAAGCTATATGTGGGTTCTGTTAAGCCAAGTTGCGTATACATGCGAGTTCAATGAAGAAAAGTAGTGTATGGATTATGTACCATGGTATTCTAAATAACAGGGGTCCTTACTAAGGTATTGGCCCATAGTAATGAGCGCGACAAAGAATGTTGATCCCGTCAAAGAATACCATTTGCATAACTGTGGTTTTGACCCATGGTATTGAAAAACACTAAAACTATATAAGGTGATGAAGATCAAAGTGTGTGGGGTGTGCAAGGGATGGAAATATTATTAAGAGTTAGATCAAAAGAAAATATGCATGTTATGGGTTTTTTATGCTTTGCTTGATCTAAACTAAGTATGCACCTGAGAGTTTGATGATGGATGAGATCCAATAGATCTGAAATAATTATGCACAAATGAATACAATGATGGATCAGGATCATGAGACCTGAAATGACTTTTCATTGTATGATATGCTCATGGATTGACTAGATCTAAGTACTGATGCATGTTTTTATCTCTAAATATTATGATCTGGGTCATTCTGAAGTTCTAAAGAGCAGCACAATTTTAGGTCAAAATTTTCAGATCTATACGTTGGTTGGTCTCGGGAAAAGCACGTATACACGCGGGTTGGATTCTACAAAGTAGCATATACAAATTAAGGGTTTCTTTTCATAAATGACTGATCAATATGATCAGTACTACTACTTCTTTGCTATTTGTCAATGATGTCCTCATGATTGATCTAGGTTAAGTATAATGTTTGAAGTAGATCTGATTGGATGTTGAAGCTGAATGTGGTTATGAATAGTGTTAATATTACTCGCTGATTGTGATTGAATATCAAAAATAGTTCTGTGATTGGTTCAGAATGTTGCAGTAGATCTGAGTATGGTTCAGGATTCTTTTCAGAAATGCAATACTCAAGTTTTCAATATTTTAAGATTTGTACGTGGGTTTCTCTACTGAAAAGCACGTATGCATGTGCATTTCCTTAAGTGAAGAAGTATATGCATTTTGGTATTTGAAAGATCAAGACTGAAGTTGATTATGTGTGTTGATGCAATATTCTGGGTTCAATTTTGTGTACTGGTTACAGTGATCTGACTGTTCCAGTTGATTGGTTGAATTTTGATTAAGTGTCGGTTGATTGGGTTTTGAGTGAATGGTTGATTTAGTTGTATCAGAAATTGATGATTGGGTGATTCGGTTGTGTCAAAGGTTTCAGTGATTGATTGATTCAGTTGTGTCAGAAGTTTCAATGATTGGTTGATTCAGAAATTTATGATTGAGTTTTAGTTATGTCAGAGATTGATGATTGGGTTTTAGTGATGGATTGATTCAGATGTGTTAGAGATAAATGACAATGTTACAGTGATGAGTTACAATTTGATTTTTGATATTGAGCTTAAGTGTTGATAATGGGTCCAATCTGAAAATTTGATGAAACGTGGCCTACAAGTTATGATGTGTTGAAGCAGGTGGATCCATTGTGAAAATTCATGAAACGTGGTCCATGGATGTTGCTGAGGGTTGGAACCTTTAGTGAGTAAGTCGAAGCTTCTTGCCAGTAGTAGCTGGTGATCAGATCAAGGGGTTGGAGCTCCCTTCTAGTAGAAGTTGGATAACGAGTGAAGGTTGTAGCCTTCTGCAGGTTGGTTCCTATGTACTGATAGACGTTTACACCAATACAAGAATCAAGGTGTTGGAGCTTCCTTCTAGTAGAATCTAGAGAATGAATGAAGGTTGTAGCCTTCTTAAGGTGGGTTCTTGCATATTGGTATAAGTCTACACCAGTACAAGATTGTAAAATTATTTTTCTTTATATTAAAAGAATACAGAGACGACAACAACAGGTGGTTTTTTCCCGCATTGGGTTTCCACCTTATATCCTGGTGGTCATTTGTGTTGCTTATGTGTGATGGTTTATTTTGTTCTTACAACACATGGTTATTATTTATCAAATGTTTAACAAAGTAATGATGCATTGGCTGAAGACAAACAAATGATGAGCTAACTAAGTCACAACTTTACTGGATGTACACTGGTTGTATTAATAACAGTCGTGTACACACGTGAGTTCCTTTCAGTAAAGTCGCATATAGAAATCAGAAAATGAAATGTAAAAGGTTATTGATTTGAAAATACTGATTCACCCCCCCTCTAAGTATTTTTCCCAACAATTGGTATCAGAGCAGGTTCTTTGGTAGAAGCTTGATCGCTTGAAGGATATGCACCGAGACAATGGGAAAGAAGCAAGAGCAGAAAGCACTTCAAAAGAAGAAGACATCTCAAAGAAACAATGATAGTGTTAGAGACGATTGGCTATTAGGTGGAAGCAAATATTCGGATTCAGAATCACCTCAGAATGAAGATGAACAAGCAGGTATTTATTTTTGGTCCTCTGGTGATACCTTTCTCTATTCATGCAATATTGAAAATAATGAATGTCACAGTGAAACAACTGAATTTGCTCTTATGGGTGAAAGTGAAAGAAATCTTATAGAGGTAGAAGTTAAAAGGCTCACAGATAAAATTAGAGATCAATAAGATCTATTTTGTAAAAGGGAATGTACCTACAAAGAAGAGGTTACTAGGTTAAAAACTCAGTTGGAGGGAGGAAACAAAATAAGGAAGCAGTACAAGGAAAAGGAAGATCAGTGTCAAAGGCTGTAGGATGAAGTAACATCATTGAGAAATTAAGTGAATGAAATCGATACAACAACCAATGAACTTAAAGAAAGAACCAGTTACTGTGAAGGTCTTGAAGTTGAGGTCGTCTCTCTAAAAGAAGATATTGAAAAATCAAATAAGCAGAATGAAGAACTACTTTGTTGGGATGGGGTCCCTTGGGTCAGTTTTGGGGTTAAAATAACCCAAGTTTTGATACAATTTTGTAATTAATGTAAAGTCTTCGCGATTTGTGGATGCGGAGTGCATAGATGATTAGGAGTCAAAAGGGGTTTTCCCCCTTATTTTATGTAATGTTTGAGTCAGTTTTGAGACCCACCCATGGTATGTAGACCATGGTATTGTATGGAAAAGGCTATAAATAGGAGAGTCTTAGAGAGTCTAAGGCATGTTTTGTAAGAGATAGATAAGCAATGGGTAGATAGAAGAGAAGTGATAGCGAGAAGAAGTGGGTCAGATAGAAGAGAAAAGGCTATTCAGATGAGTGCACAAAGGCCTAGGTAGAGTCTGTAGCTGATTGTATGGACCCCTACAGCTGTGTGCACAGGGTAGTTTTGAGTTTTTAATCCTGAATTGAAGATCAATAAAGACAAATTCTGAAGAATTCTTGCGTATTTCTGTTTACTTCTATTTATGATCTATGTTGTCAATGAATAATGTGTTTTATGGAATATTGGTTAAACGTTGCACGATTATCTTGAATAACTGTTAATGATGTACACAATGCATTTTTAACTACTTTCACGCATACTCATGCATTCTCTGATGTTTACTAATAACTTAAGTAAATCTGCGCGAACCTTAAAACAATGGAAACTTTGAAACGGGAACTGATACTGTTACCCGTTTCGTAGAGATAGCAAAAAAAATGACCCAATTTTCAAAAGTGGTGATGCAGAATACACATGTTTTTTTTAGAACATGGTTTTTGGAACTTTAATTTTTTTCATGTGCATTAAGTTTTAGAATGGTAGTGAATGGTAGTGATTTTCATGCTGATTTAAAAAAGTGGTTATTCTGCATCGCACCCTTTTTTTAAAAGACCTATTTTTTGACTTTAAATTTTTTTATTGTATGGAATGTAAATAATTATTTTTTAAAATTTTTTAAAAGACCTATTTTTTTACTTTAAATTTTTTTATTGTATGGAATGTAAATAATTATTTTTTAAAATTAATAATTTTGGAAGTGGTCTTCTTCTTCATATTATCTTGTTTTTAATTTTTTTTAAATTTTTTTTTGTAGTGAGGTTTTTATTGTTTTGCATATTTAAAGAAGAATGTCGATATTTTGCATTTTCGATATTCTACATATTTATACATTGTTAATTAAATTTTCAATCCAAATGAAATAATTGTCTGTAAAAAACAAATATAAAAAAATATATAAAAAAAAGAAAAATAAAAAATAAAAAATGTTAAAAAAATTATCTCATAAAACCTAAAAGAATTTGGAAAAAAATAAAAATAAAAATAATATATATATATATATATATATATATATATATATATATAAGTAAGTAAAAATAGAGAAATTAAGAAAAAACATTAGCAAAACTAGGGAAAAAAATTAAAAAATTAAAAACAAACTAGTTAAAAAAAAAATAGAAAATTAACGAAAAAATGAAAAAACTAGTAAAATTGATATTTAAAAAAACAAAAATAAAATCAAATTATAAAAAAAAACCCCAAAAAATATTAAAATGATGGAAAATATATGTCTTTTCAAATGAAAAAATAAATTAAAAAAAATAAAAAAAACATTTACAATTTATCAAAAAAATACCTATTTTTGATTTTTTTTTTAAATTCAAATTATATAAAAAAAAAACAAAAAATAAATTAAAATTAAAATTAAAAAAAAAAAAAAAAAATGCATATTTTTTATTTTTTAATTTTTTTATAAGTTAATAATAATTATTTTTTTTAAAACTAACATTTTTATTTAAAAAAAAAAAAAAAAAAAAAATTAATTTTTTTTAAACAAACCTTTTTTTTTTAATTAAAAAAATTATTATTTTTTTTTAAACAAACTTTTTTTTTAATTAAAAAAATTATAATTTTTTTTAAACATTATAATTTTTAAATAAACATTATAATTATAATTTTTATTAAACAATTTTTTTTTTTAATTAAAAAAATTATAATTTTTTTTTAATTTTCATATTTCAAAAAATTATTAAAAAAAAAATTAAAATAAACATTATAATTATAATTTTTATTAAACAAACTTTTTTTTTTAATTAAAAAATTTATAGTTTTTTTTAATTTTCATATATAAAAAAATTATTAAAAAAAAAATTTCAAATTTAAATTTTTTTTTAATACGGAATTATTTGTTTTTTTTATTAAAAAAAAAATTTAAAATTTAAAAAAAAATTTAATACGCAATTATTTGTTTTTTATTAAAAAAAAATTATTTTTTTGGGCCGCCGCCCCCGGCCGCCCGTGGTGGCGCGGCCGTGGGCGGAGGGCCTTGCCAGCAGGCACCTCCGCCCACGGCCGCGCCACCACGGGCGGCCGGGGGGCGGGGGGTCGATTCCCAGAATCGACCCCCCGCCCCCCGGCCGCCGGTGGTGGCGCGGCCGTGGGCGGAGGTGCCTGCTGGGAATCGACCCCCAGCCCCCGGCCGCCCGTGGCGCGGTGGGCGGAGGGCATTCCCACCCCAGCGCCCCGGCCGCCCGTGGTGGCGTGGCCGTGGGCGGAGGGCCTGCCAGGCCGTGGGCGGAGGGCATTCCCACCCCCAGCCCCCCGCCGCCCGTGGTGGCGCGGCCGTGGGCGAAGGGCCTGGTGGCGCGGCCGTGGGCGGAGGTGCCTGCAGGGCCTGCCAGCAGGCACCTCCGCCCACGGCCGCGCCACCACGGGGGGCCAGGGGGCGGGGGTTCGATTCTGCGGGGGGCGGGGGGTCGATTCCCAGCCCCCGGCCAGAATCGACCCCCAGCCCCCCGGCCGCCCGTGGTGGCGCGGCCGTGGGCGGAGGGCCTGCCAGCGGGCACCTCCGCCCACGGCCGCGCCACCACGGGCGGCCGGGGGGTCGATTCCCAGAATCGAACCCCCGCCCCCCAGCCGCCCGTGGTGGCCCGGCCGTGGGCGGAGGTGCCTGACATAACATATAGTTTTGATTCTTGAAGCAGAGGAGAGCCCAGGACAGAGGCTTTGCCTTCAACACAAGGAAATACAGACTAGGTTTTTGCAACACCTACAATGGTCATGGAGCAAACGATGATTCCTGGAGAAGTGATCCTGCAAGAGGTATCAATTCTCAACGCCACTGATTACCCTGCAATTCTGGCCGATGAGGCATCTGAGTTGACAGGCAACAGAGTATCCCTCCAACTGCTGAGCAGCGACCATGTTGATCCAGGTAATATATTTCAATTATTTGGTTTACACGGTTTCCATGACGTATAATTATAATATAATATCTGTCTGTTTAGACGGTTTCCATGGCGTATTATAATATGATATCTGTCTGTCTGTCTTGCTACGATTTTTCTCTTAAAATCAATGTATATATGATGGCAGAAACGGGATTCGGAAAAATGGCTGACGAAGCGTCTTATTTAAAGTGGAATCCCTTCGATGGACCCATTGCTAGCGACAGACATTACGAAATCAGCTTCAAGTGGAACTCTGGTCTGGGAGTTCCGGGAGCATTCCTCGTAAGGAATATGCATTCACGACAGTTCTTTCTCAAATCTCTAACTCTGGATATACCTGGTCACGGTAAACTGCGCTTTAAGTGCAATTCCTGGATTACGCCCTATGAGACCAGCAAAACTGATCGTATTTTCTTCTCTAACAAGGTATGGCGTATTTATATGCACTTCTTTTCCAGTTAATTGTTTTATAGTTTTCATTTACAAAAGACTAAAAATACGGGTCCATATTAAAATGGGTGCGTCGTGTGATTAGAGCTACCTACCCGAGGAGACACCAGAAGGTTTAAAGTTACATGTTTTAATGCTTATATTGCAGTCAGCTTGTAGAATTAGATCACAGGTGTGTTTGATTAAAAAAAAAACTACTGGATGCTGTGCAGATTTTGCCTTTATTCTATGAATTGCATAAAATGGGAGGTTGTATACTTATAGGTGGATGGTATTTAATGTTTAGGAATTGGATTTATGGCTCGACTCTTTTAACTAGTCCCTCACGACCTGTTGGGCTTAAAATTACTGACTCAATTCCACATTTGACTTGTCTTAGCAAGAGAGTCAAGAGTTGACTTGGAACTCAAGAAGTTATGGAAGTTGACTTGGAAAATAAAAAATATTAAAAAGTCCACTAAATTTCAGAAATCTTCACCTGGCAAAACTTGTAAGTTGACTCAGTGGACACAGGACTTGAATTGGCAGACTTAGAAGTTGACTCAACTGACTTACAAGTCAAATTTGTTGACTGAATGAGTCAGAAAGTTGGGCCAAATCATGGACTGCCTTGACCCAATTTGGGACTTGAGCTGTGTCATCCTCATGAGGCTCCATAGACTTGGTTGAGTCAGGTAACGATGGTTGGGCTTGAATAAAAATGGATGTTTTGGGCACTTGTGCAAGATGTTCTCCGTGAATTTTATTGAGTTGGTGAAACTCATGCCAGTGTGTTCAATTGGGCACTAATGTTCTCACCATGGTTTTGGAGGTTTGCTGTGGCCGCCTATGAATTTTCTTATCTCAATACCAAAGAACTCGTGGAATTCTATCTCACTTTTGAAAATGGTTGCATTATTTCTAGAAACTAATTGTTACAATTCAAATTAAAGTTAGAAACTTGCTCCAAAAGATTAATAAGAGATCTTGACCTTTAAAAATTTGGCTCTATTTTTTAGTAGGCTCTGAAGTTTATAATGTTTTGGGCATTTTCACTGAATATGCTCTCCCAATTTTGGGACAAAGATAAAAGATTATTATTGTCATTTCCTGTTTTTAGCATATTGAACATTGGTTTATAAACGTCACAATATCGATTAAGTGCTATTAAAATAGTTTACTGTGGCAAAACTAAATTTTTCTGACATTTAAATATAGTTATCATGTATTTAAACGTAAAAAGTAATCATTATCATACGATCAAGCATATTTTGTTTCTTGATAAATAAAAATCGAGCCTTTATATTAGTGTCCAGAAAAAATGAGCTAAAACAGTCCTTGTTTGGACTTTTAATCTTGTTTGTAGATTCCAAATAAACAAAGTTATACTTGTGGTTACTCTCATCAAATATATATTTAGATAACCTATAACATATGTTTGATTCAGAAATAAACGTTCCATGATCTTTTGTTCTTCCATTGATTACATGATATTTATGATTAGCGTTCACATTGAAATACAAAACCCCATAAAAGTACATCCGTTGAAAATAAGATGTATCTATCATATAAAATGCCAAAATTTGACTAGTAGGCGGTGCTTTTGAATGATGTACATTTCTCTTCTTGTTTAGAGACAAAACTGATTAACTTCTTTCATGATTTTTATGTGGTGCATTTGTGGGTTGAAAAGGATTGCAGGGAATTATTGCTCGTTTGCTATGGAATTTAAGGGCAAAAATCATTTTCAGAATTGTGATCATATTCAGTTGGCGTTTTTGAAACTTTTGGTTTGTTCATGTCATCAATGGTTCCTTTGGATCTTCATTTCTAGCTTATTGCCCCTCTTCCATGCAACTTATTGCCTCCATTCCATATCACCCTCCATATTGGCTTGTGTATTTGCTACCTTGTTTGCCACCCATCATATGCATTACAATTGTAAACTTGAGAAGGATGGTAGAAGAAGAGATATCTCATCCAGAGGATGAGTCAATCTTCAGGGTTTTGGTGTTGACTAGTTGCTCCTCTTGGATTTTTTTTTATAATTTGATTTTTTTTTTTTTTTTTAATATTAATTTCACTAGTTTTTTAATTTCTTTTCGTTAATTTTCTAATTTTTTTAAAACTAGTTTATTTTTAATTTCTTTTTCTTTTTTTTCCCAGTTTTTGCTAATGTTTTTTTTTAATTTCTCTGTTTTTATTTACTTAATTTTATATATATATAATTTTTTTTTTTTCCAAATTCTTTTTCGATTTGTGAGATAAATTTTTTTTTTAACGTTTTTTATTTTTTATTTTTGTTAATTTTCTATTTTTTTAAATCTAGTTTTTTTTTTAATTTTTTTTGTTTTTTTTTAATTTTTTTTTTTCTATTTTTACCTAAATTCTTAGTTTTTTTTAAATGTTTTTTTGTTTCTTTTCCGTTTTTTTTTTCTTTTGCCAATTTTTTGATGGTTTTTTATTTTTTTATTTTTTATTTTCACTATTTATTTGTTTATAATTTATAATTTTTTTAGTTTTTTAATTTTTACCATTAATTTTTTTTTTTTTTTTTACATTTTTATGATCCATATTTTTTTTTTTCATATTTGATTTTTTTTTAAGTTTTATATTTTTATTTTGTGTTTTGTTTTTATTATATATCTTAATTTATGTTTTGTTATATTTTTAAACTTTTTTTTTGTTTTGTGTTTTTTCATTGTTTTAATTTTTAATTTTTAATTTTATTTTATTTTTTCATTATTTTTTTAAAATTTAATGTTTTTCGGGGTCATGAAAAAATATTTTACGCCATTATTTCGAAATTTTCAAAATGTTGAAATTTTACATTCGAAAAAAAAAAAATGTTCTTCCAGAATCAACACTATTCGTTTTGAGGGTGTTTTTTGGATAATTTTTGTGCAAAAAATTGGTTTTCACCACCATTTTTAAAACATGTTGAAAATTTACCCAAGAAAAAAATAGGTGTTATTCCAGCATCAACACTTTTCGTTTTTAGCACTGTTTTTGATGTTTTTTTGGGGTTTTTTGGCCAGAGTTCCCGTTTTGAGTTTATAGTTCCCGTTTCAAAGTTTACATTGTTCTAATTTCAGACTGCTCTCTGATGCGCGTAAGTAGATAGATTGACTATTGAAGGTTCGCAAAGACCAATTGTTGACCTTCGTGAAGGTCTAAAGGCCATTTTGATGGAGCTGCAATAATGTTCCCTAAGAGGGTATTGATCTATGCAAAGGCAAATCTAAGGCGCTGGAAGACATCACACTTGTCTCTGGATGCAGAAACTTGGTTCTTGCAACCCCATACTGCTTCGGGGGAGACTGCATCCTGCCCTACGCAGGTTGTTGTTGAAAGGGCCAATAGTGTAGGGATTGTTTGGTTGGCGCAACTAGCTCTAAACCTGGGTCAGGACCACCTAAGCCAACAAATGGTTCCGTTGTCGAGACTAGGATCTGCTTGAAAGAGATGTGTGATGTCACATCATTGGAATCCTACCAAGAAAGAGATTGAAAAGTGGTTGGCTCGAAAGATTCACAAGTTCGTGTTGCAGGAAAAAAGGAATCCACACTCATTGAATGAAGAGTGGTTCAATAGGTATCTGTATACGGAGATACGCGAGATCTTCTTCTGCACCTTCCCCATTGAGCTATATGAGTGGTTGGCTAAATTGACAGATAGTCAAGGAAGATGGAATATCGATAATTTGATAGTTTGGACTCCATAATTAGTGCGATGGTTAGAAGCCTCTGAAAATAAGATCACGCGGGCTGTCAATCACTGGCTTGATCGAATTATAGGAGGATTTGTTACAGAATTTTCATTTGATAACTCAGTCAGCTATAGCGAATATTTTTCAAAGGAATACGAGGTAAGTATTTAAGATCTTTGAATACTTGTATTAAAATGTTGCTATGTGCGAAAAGGATTATGCCGTTGACTTGATGTTTGGAGCTACGCGAAGAGAAAGACTCTTTAGAGATCTAGAAAGTTCAGGTCCAGCGTATAGTTTGTTAATCGGACCTACTTCAAGTGACAACAAAGGAGCGGTGTAGGCTTCACCGCGAAGTGTTGTCCAGCTGATAACACAAGGTTTTCCGGGAACACATCATCCATCCACTCTGCCTCCACCTCTACCTCCATCGCATACACCTTCACCCACACCTCCACCTCCACCACCAACATTCAACATGGAAAACACAATGAAGCTGCCGATTTTCAAGGCCATCGGGATTGAAGATACAGAGTAGTTTTGGTTTGTTGCGAATGTTGTATGGACAATGAAACATATTACTGATGACAAGATAAAGAAGGCACAATTGGTTACCACTCTGTAGGATCGCACGCTAACTTGTTATATTAAGTATTGCTATGATAATCCTCTTGCATCACTAAAAGAAGCTAAGGTGGCTTTAAAAAGGAGTTTAGTAAGCCTAAGTTTGACTCACTGTCAGTAATTAGATTCAAGGAAATCATGATGAGGGTTGACGAGACGCCTTGGGAATTAGATCAAAGATTGAAGTGTCAGATTTGAGAAGCTAACATGCAGCTCACCGATAGTCGGCATCGCGAATGGTTTATAGCTTCACTTCTGCCCAACCTGAGAATTGCTCTGTCACAACAAAAGATAGGAACACAGGAGGAAGCCTTGAAAATCACAATGAGGTTGCATGCAATGCCTATTTAGGATGAAACCTTGGGGGTACAACAGATCCACTCTTAGTTTTTGAGCTTACACTTAGAATTGCAGAGCTTGAAGAAAGACAAGGAGACTAAACCTGAGGTGCACGCGAAATTCTGGTGTCTGAAGTGCAAGACCCAAGGTCACGATAAAGACCACTATCCCATATAGTCAAATTATATTATAGGAGGGGGACCAATTCCCCTGAAGCTAGAAGCTCCAACAGGGCTGAGCATGGGGGCTGTTCTATTGTGTGTTATTTGTCAGGTTGCTAGACAACATGCAACGAATAATTGTCATTTACTTCAAATGTTCGTCTAGATGCCCCAACAGTTGTTCTGTAACTTTTGCAAATCGGTGGGCCACGATGAGCGCCACTGCCGCAGTTATGAGATGATGATAGAAAGAACACCTACATACTGGATGCAAGCGGAAACTTGGCCTCCAGAGCAGGGCGATGAAGGAGTGCACGGAGGTTATTAGGGACAAGGACAGGCTTGAGGAGGAGGACCTGGTAGAGGCCGTGGTCAGATCATTTGCTACAACTACGGGCAAATAGGGCACTATGTGCGGGAGTTTCAGAATCATACACGCTCGTCATGTCAATACTGCAACCATTTTGACCATACTATAGAAGAATGCCTAGTGTTGATAACTAAAATGCAAGAGAAGAACTCACAGCCTTAGCAACCTACGCAAAACTTACAGATGATGAGAGCTGAGCTCCACGAGGAGGATGAAAGTGTGAATATAGTGTTAAGAAGTGGAATAATGACTGGTGATGATAAGGTAAACAACCTGAAGAGGATGGATGGGTCCGCAAGGCCCCAGAGAAGGAAGTTGGGTTTGATCTAAATCAATCCAAGGAAACATTTATGGAAGCCAAGAAAAGCTTTATTGAGGCCTATACCTCAGGAAGCCAGGAAAAGGTGCAAGAAATCAGTGCGCCTGCAGAGGTTGATCCCTTTGTGCCTACTATGTTTTTGGAGACCTGCATAAAAGTGTTGCATGATAGCAAAGATGTGGAAGGTCTGCAGGAATTAATAAACAAATGCGCCAACAAAGAGAAGGTCCCTGATGGACACCGGGTGGTCAGAAAAATTGGCAAAGATAAGGCATGAACATGGTGTGAGATGAGGCTCATCATGTAGATAGGTGATTATGAGATGGACCAGGTCATCTTGGACTTGGAGTCCGATGCGAACATTTTGCCAAAACAAACATGGGAAAGAATGGGGAGACCTGCACTGCAGTGGTCTCTGATTCAGCTCAGAATGGCAAACCAGTAGAAAATCATCCATATGGGTCGATTATATGGAGTAACCGTTGATATAGAAGGTGTGAGCGCGATGGCCGAATTTGAGGTTATAGAGATCGTTGATGACAGTAATCCATACCCTGCGCTTTTGGGAATTGACTGGGTCATTGATATGAATGGGATCATCAATATGAAGAAGAGGACAATGCCATTTGAAAGGAAATCACTTTGGGTTGTAGTACCATTGGACCCTGTAGAAGGGGTGCGCTATACTGAACCAGTCCGCGATTATGAGGAAAGTGAGGATGAACTGGATCAAATCTACAAAATAACAACACGACACCAAGACTGAATCAATACAACGGAAGATGGGAGAATTGCATGGGACCAGGAGAGTTCCTACACCTTTGATTCAGATGAAGAGTTGGATCATTGGCAGAATTGCTTGCATGAAGTATCTACATTGCGATGCAATATGATGACAAAGTATCTACGCTGTGTTTCGTCGGTGGTAAGGAAACTACCCTATTATGATGGTTTAACTAATGTAGATAAGTTTCTGTATGCATTTGAGTGCGAAGTCCCTGAGGATCATCGCTTCCAAGCATTATACTTGGCCCTGCACACTACGCTTGCACGATGGTGGGGTACACATAAAGATAGATTTGATGGATGGCGAGATTACCAAATATTGATGAGGTTACAGTTTAGGCATCCTAACACTATATTGATTGAGAAATATAATAGGAAGGATGACCCACACAATCACTTAGCGAAATGGACTAAAGCATGGGGAACAGAGCCGCAGCCAGAATGGGTACACATTTTTTTCCATACCTTGGAAACAATTCCCATGAATAGGTATCTGGAAATGAAGCTCCTCCATGGCATTGCAGAGTGGGATATATTGAGGGAATGATTCTTATTGACCGTTAGCTTTGAAGACATCTTCACAAGCATCGATGAAGCCCTACAAGAGATCAAGGTAGTTATCTTAAAAATGAAAGAACATCAATCATTTATGCATATTAAATAATTGACTGCCCATGATCCAAAATATCTTGTTAGATTTTTGATCAAATTGTGAATTCCCTTAAAAGGAAATTTTAAAGCCTTGAATTTATTTGTTCTGTCAACTAAGACACGGTCATCGTGGCTGAACCATCTGGTTCACCCATTTCCTCTTCCTCTCCTCCATCTGAAAGATTGTTTGAGGAGCCGCTTCCTGAGTTATCAGGGCCATTTGAGGATCAAAATTTTGAACTCGCGATTGTTTTGAGTGTTCAACCATTATCATCTTGTCCTCCGCCTACTATTGATTCAAGGTCATTTGCTAATCTTGACCCGGAATCTCCAGATAATCCCGTTCGAACTCTAGAGAACTCACCGACCACTGACGACCAGCTTGGATTGGTTACCTATCCTCCGAACCCTCTATTTGAAGCTGTTGAGATATCACCACAGTGCCATTAGAGTTCCTACGATCAACCGGGTGTTCCTTTGGAACTATCCCCCAGTGCACGTTCGATTGTTTGTCGTCGTTTGTTTTCAGACATGGAACCCGAAGGCGATGCTCCAATCACCTCTCCCGATGAGTCTGAAGTCTCAACTCCACAAACTGTTGAGGGGGAAGAATTATAGTTCCAGTTCCCTCCCGAGGGTTTCCATTATTCAGAAGGTATTCCCGCTAGCTTGCCACCCAGCTATGTGTCTTTGGGACAGTTAGTTTCAGGCACACCTAGTGCCTCATCACTCTACCATAATTCTGTTTGGGTGTCAGGCGTCAGGCCTACGTCAGGTCTGTTCGTCATGAACACGACTTCCCAACCAGTTGTTACCTTAGTCTCGATGCAACCCATCGTCCCAAACACTCTTGTATCATCAATCCCAGTTACGCTTCAGTCACAACCAACGGTTTCAAAGATTGTTTCCATCAGCTCTTCTATCCCATTAGTCAGTGGTCAGATATTGCCACCGCCTAGGGTGCAGAGCCTGAACGTTTCATGGTGTCTGGTGCCACTATTGTGATAAGTTCACAAGCTCACACGCTTGGTATAAACCAGACCTCTTCTAGTATTATTTACAAACCTGCTGATCCTACTGGATCAAGCAATTTTCAGTACCAACAGGTTCAAAATCTCGGTGGTCCATCTAGATCAAGCAAAGTCCAGTATTAGCAACCCAATGGGGGTCAGGTCCAATACAAAAATCCTTACATTCCATATGGTTCTCAAGGATTGGTTAATCAACCTTACACCCTCCAACCTGGGCAGTACATCTAGCCTAGATACGGCCAGATTTAGTTTGGTAATTTCCTAAGCACTGTTCAAGTACCCTTATAACAGCAAGGACAACTTTTGCAACAACCAGGGTAGCCTTTGTTACCGCAAGGGAAACCTTTGCTGCAGCAAGGGATTTCCATGCAACAACAAGGGTAGATTATCCCGCAGCAAGGTCACTTGCAACAAATTCAAGGTTAGTCCTTTCAATAGTTACAGCAGGCCGCGTACCAGTAGATGCAATATGCTCTGCATACCTCTCAACCCATACCCTCACAGGGCGAACCTCTGCAAACCCAGGGACAAATTTTGCAACCATAAGGTTAGAAAAACCAACCTGGGCAACAACAACCCTTGTATACCTATCAACAAGGGCAACCCTTGCAGGGATAGGTTCAAGGTCAAGTCTTGTAGCAACAGGTGCAGAATCCTCTTGTCTAGGGCCAACAGGTTTAGAATCCTGTCGGCCAAGGGAACCAAGTACAAAATCCATACATCCAAGGGCAAAAAGTGTATCAACCTTGTGCCCAAGGACTGTAGGTCCAAAACCCTCTTGTTTAGGGACAACAGACCCAACAACCCTATGTTCCAGGACAATAGGTCCCATACCCATATGTCCAAGGTCAACAGGCTCAACAACCTTTTAACCCATACGTTGCTTATCAACAACTTGTGCATGGATAGTTTCAAGGTATTTAAGGTCCAAATCCTCCCTTTGGTCAAGGTAATCTGCAATGGGGGTAGCCTCAGATGCCATATGGCCAAAATCCTCCACTGTGGGGTCAAAATCCTTACCAACAGGGATGGGATCCTCCTTATGGGCCCACCTATCAACCTCCCATGCTTTTAACACTCAGTTACCTTTCTTGGCTACACTTGAGTTTCCAGATGTATCGAGTCTTACAAATGACCTGATCCTTCATTCGCCATATTGGCCTCCGGTGCCATCCAGATACCATAGGATTGACCAAAGTTCGATGGAAAAAATAAAGAAGATCCTCAGGCCCATGTGATGACATATCACCTCTGGTGCTCGTCAAAATCATACGTGGATGATTCCATTCGTCTTCGTCTTTTCCAACGAACCCTCAAGGGTGTTGCAGCAAAATGGTACATCGAGCTACCTCAAAGTACTTTTCATGACTTCAATTCGTTATCCATGGCCTTTCTCATGCATTTTCAGCTGCCGGTTCGTTGTGAAATAGGCACGTATATGCTCACATCTCTTAAGCAAGCCACTGTGACGTACATCTTTTATCATATCCATGAATGGAGACATAGATGTCGACTGATCAAGTTCAAGATAGCTAATCAGTTGCTCACCAGATGGTTTACCAAATTATTCATAGCACCAATTGATCACGATATAGCCATGGGTGGATGCGTCACTAAAGAGAAAGCCATTGCTTGTGCCCAGTACTTGGACCTGGTCTACTCTCAGTCTAGCACCTTATACGAATTATTACCTAATGCTCCACGGCCATCATCTGATCCTGCGACATCGAAGTCACCCTCTGTTCCTCCCGTTGATGGAGTTATTGGTTCAGTATCCCAGGCCCCTGCCAAAACTTCTTCCAAACAGAAGTTGGTCTCGAATATTGCTCCCAACAGTTCATCTCAAAACCCTCCAGGCCTTGGTAAAACCTCAGAGGTCCACGTTATCCAGTCTACCGCAACGGATAAATCCTCAAAAGGAAAAAAGAAAGGCAAAGGCAAAGCTAAAGCTGATGCCCCAAAATAGGGTCCTCCCAAATCATCTACTGGCGAATCCTCGCAACAGAAACCCAAGTATCCCTGTCTCATCTGTGAGGAGGATCACTATACTAAGGATTTTCCATGACGATCTGAAGTTAGTCATTTTCTCAAGGGGACCCCTGCTGTCCTCAAAGAGCCTTTTCTGTCTCAGCAGACTCAGATGGTAGACCAACCCCGATCTACTTCCTCTGGATCTCAAGTGTTCATGATGAGCATGCCCATTAATGTGGCTACCCAATTGAAAGATTATCAAACTCCAGCTCCCATAGCAGGGAAAGAAAAATAAGCTCCACCTTCTTCTTCTACCCTGAGTTCTGGCCCTCTGCAAATCGAGTGCCCTAACCCTAATTCTGCTACATGACCACCCTCTCGAGGTGTGCTACAGAAAAGCTCGTATAATCCAAATGCCCGAGCCACTCAGCATTACAATATTGTTGAAGATTTGGCTTAGGTGTCGTCAGCCATGTCGGCTCTTGAGGTACTCCAAAGCTTCCCATCATAGCGGAAATCATTGTTGTCAGCTATCAGGGGCATTGATCCCACTGATTCTAATTTGATCTATTTTGATATTGAGAACCATGTTCCAAGACTCCCTCATCATATTGGCTTTCTTATTCAGGTAATCATTAATGAAAAGACCATCCACCGCACTGTCATCGATGAATGTGCTTCTACCTACATCATGTCAATTGCGTGCTGGAAAGCTATTGGTTCCCTTGCACTGAACTAGTCTATGAACACATTGGAAGCTTTCAATGGGCACGATTCGTGACCCTTCGGTGTCTTACCCAACCTTTCCATCACCCTAGAAGGCAAGACAGTGCAAGTCAAAGTAGAAATTGTTGACGCCAATCTCAATTATAATCTTCTATTCAACCAAAGTTGGACTCATGCCATACATGTCGTGGCCTCCTCTTTGTTTCATGTGATCCATTTTCCCCTTCAAGGGAGGATTGTAAGTGTTGATCAGCTGTATTTCTTTGCCTCTTCCTCATTTGATGGCAACGTTCCATATGTTAATCACTCTGGTGCTCCCTTTGAGAGTGTGGGGGCAGGTCTCTTCAAAGATTTTTCCTTAATGGGGATTTTTCCACTCCCACCTCCTCATGTTGCCTCCGTCAACATGATCTCGGTTAGATCTGATCCCTGGGTCATACCTGCGCCAAATCTGGTTGATGCTTGGGGTGACAGCATGCCGCTTAGTCCTACCAAAGTCAATTACGTGAAAATTATTTCCGCTGCGAACTATGCATCCTTTGATTCTCATATCTCAAAGACCTCTCTTGATATGTATTCTCAATCCTCCTGGCTTGTCACTTTGGAATCATCTGATCCCTTAACTGAGATCGTCCTCCCTGATGAAGGTATCATGGAAATCATGTCTCTCGAGGAACCACCATGGATCGATACCCATCATCGCTCCTCGTTCCTGCCTTGCTCGGCGGTCATGTCTACCTCTTTCGAAGAGTCCTCTTCTCCATTTCCACCACCGACTGTTACTCATGAAGTATGGTTGGAAGGAAATTTGGGTAATATTACCCAAATGATGCCGATTGACATTTCTATCAAACCCGGTGTCGTTGAACACATTCATATCGGGGTATCTTGTTCTCCAGATGAGATCAAGACATATACTCATCTTTTTCAAGAATTCCGTGATGTGTTTGCATGGTCTTACGAAGAAATTCCTGGCATTGATCCCAACATTGTGGTGCATGAAATACCAACGTATCCAAATGTGAAACCCATTCGCCAATGGCTTCATCCAGTGCACCCTAGGAAGGCAGCTGCTATTAAGGGCAAAGTCAAAAATCTTCTCAAATCTAGGTTCATTTATCCCATTCCCCTTACATTCTGGGTGTCTAATATTGTCTCGGTGACTAAAAAACAAGGTACGATCTATGTTTGCATGGATTATCAAGATCTTAATCGTGCCTGTCCTAAAGACAACTATCCTACTCCCTTCATTGATCAAATCATTGATGAATGTGCCGGGAGCGAGATCTTTTCCTTTATGGATGGTTTTTCTAGTTATAACCAGATCAATATCGCACCGGTTGACCAAGAGAAGACAACCTTTATCTTCCCATGGGGTACGTTCGCATACAAGAAGCTCCCTTTCGGCCTCAAAAATGCCGGGGCCACATTTCAACGGGAAATGTCCTATGTGTTTCATGATATTCGCAACATTGTCCAACCTTACTTGGATGACCTTCCTGCCCATTCTCATAAGCGACGAGATCACCCAAACCACCTTCGACAGATTTTTCTATGCTGCAGACACTATAACATCTGGTTAAATCCACACAAATGTGTTTTCTGCATGGAATCAGGATGACTCCTCGGCTTCATCATTTCCAAGGACGGGATTCGCTTGGATCCACTAAAAGTCGAGGCCATTGTAAACTTACCCCCTCCATCTTCACTACACCAACTCCAGAGCCTCCAGGGAAAGGCCAATTTTCTTCATCGTTTTATACCCAACTATGCCAGGCTAGCTACAAGATTTACCCGATTGCTCAAACAAGGAACACCCTTTGCATGGGACGAGATAGCCCAAAAATCTTTTAATGATCTTAAGGCTATCCTCATAAATGCTCCTCTGTTGCATCCACCAGACTATTATCGAGATTACTTCCTTTACCTAGCCGCAACCCCTAGCACCATAGCTATGGTGTTGGTTCAAGACGACGATGAAGGCGATGAACACGTGATATACTACATAAGTCAGAATATCCTTGACACTGAAACACGTTATGCACATGTCGAGAAGTTGGCTTTGGCCGCCGTCCAGGCTGTTCAACGTTTTCGGCATTATATTCTCTTACGAACGACTACAATGATTTCTGAATGCAACCCTATGACCTACATCCTGACTCGTCAGTTGCTAGGGGGAAAGTATTCTAAATGGATCGTTATCCTGCAAGAATTTGATTTGGTCTTCACTATGGCCAAATCTAAGAAGTCACTTGTTTTCACTGAATTGATTTGTTCCCTTCCCTCCAAAGCTCTCCATGCTGGTGCAGATGAACAACTCCCAGATGAGACCCTTTTCCTGATTAGCACCCTTGATCCATGGTACAGATATATCATCGTGTATCTCGAAACCTCCACGTTTCAGTCCGCGTTGACCAAAGATGATTGTCGAAGGATTCAACATCATTCTCAACCCTACCACATTATTGGTGATACTTTATACCGTGTCAGTGTCGATTCTGTTCTTCACTGATGCCTCATGATTGAGGAAGCTGAAAGAGCTCTCAACAATTGCCACTCCAGGGCATGTGGTGGTCATATGTCTGGTTATCCTATAGCTCAGAAAATCCTTCACGCTGGTTATTTCTGATTGTCCATCTTAAAAGACTACATTCTTGTTGTCTACAAGTGTCACGAATGCCAAATCTACCAACGCAAGATGCGCGCCCCACCTGCTCACCTACACCCCGTCATTACCGTTGGTCCCTTTTCCAAATGGGGCATCGATTATATGACATGTAACCCTCATTCGGCTGGGGGGAATGGCTACATTATCGTTGCTGTGGATTACTTCACCAAATGGGCCGAAGTGATGCCTACATATTCTGTAGATGGTAAGATGGTAGCTCAATTCCTTTTTAACCATGTTATTTCCAGGTTTGGCGTACCCCAAGCCATTGTCACAGATCATGGCTCCCATTTCAGAGATTATATGATGGAAAAACTGACATCTGCATTGGGCTTGTGCCATAATGGCTTGACCCCATATTACCCTCAGGCCAACGGCCAAGTTGAAGCTGTGAACAAATTTTTGGTCACCATGCTTCTGCGTACTATTGGGATGCACAAGTCAAATTGGCATCTCATGCTATTTTTAGCTCTGTGGGCCTACTGAACTTCAACCAAAGACACCACTGGTTTCACACCATTCCAGCTAGTCTATGGTCTGGAAGCAAAATTGCCAATCGAATGTGAGATTCCTTCACTGAAGTTAGCTGTTGAACTCCTCCCTAAAACATCACCTCAAGAGGAATGCCTCTTATATTTAGAATGACTAGACGAGACTCACCATCTCGCTGCCATGGTCATCAAAGCACAAAAGAAATGGGTCAAAACCCATTTCGACCAGTCGGTCTCCCTTCGCGCTTTCTCTAAGGGTGATTTGGTCCTGTTATACGACCAAGCTAATGATAAGCTGGGGGTATGCAGGTTCGAACCTATGTGGCATGGGCTGTATATTGTAAAACACATTTTGAAAAGAGGAGCCTATGAACTTATTGATTATGAAGGAAATCCTCTCGATAAGACCGCAACGGGCTTTACCTCAAAAAGTACTATGCCTAGGTCATCTTGCATGGTTACTTATGTACATTAGTGTGTGATCCATTTCTGTACAACATGGTTTTGTGTGATAAGTTTTAAAACATCCCTCCTGTTTACTATGATTTTCTTGCTTTGCAGATGTTTGCGTCTCCTCATGTTGGTTTCATTGATGCTGATTTTCATATTAACTAGAACCTATCATCCGTAGCATGGGCTATCTATAACCCTAACGGTGAGTTGATTGACCTTCAAGGTATCTGCCTAGGTCATACAACCAACAACATTGTTGAATACAACACGGTCATCTAACTATTATCAGAAGCCATCGCTCTGGGTATCAGAGAATTGGTTGTCAACCTGGATTCACAGCTTGTCATCCTTCAACTCAATGGGAAATATTCCATCAGGAACCCTCAAATTTTATGAATGTATCTTTGTATCTGTCTGTTGGAAAGAAATTTTGATTATATTACATATCATCATATTCTTAGATGCATGAATACATTAACAAATGCATTAGCAAATTACGTGTTGGATAGACATTTGTGAAACATGTAAAATATAAGACAAACCATTTGTACCATAATAAACAAGAAAATACAACATACAACATACATACATACATACATACATACATACATACATACATACATACATACATACATCCATCCATACATACATATATATCTGTGAGAATGTTTGATACATCAAAACCCCCAAAAATAATATGCATGTCCATAATAACATCAACAGCTCACAGGCCTCGAACGTCTGTAGCATGCAGGCCTCAAAAAATATGTAAGTACTGGACCTATGAACTACTCAACATGCTGGTCATGATAGCACGAGACAACTCGTATGACATGACTTAGCAATCAGCGGATCCGATTTGAGACTCCCACTGTGTGCCTTTGGTACCGCCGAGGCATGTCTCCTATCCAAGCATACTCTGAGATACCATGAGTCAACCCCTCGAGGTTCCTCGCAATATCCTCCTCGTTGTCACTCCCTTCCTGATAAGGGGTGACAACATCAGTAGGATGGGCTTAGCACCTGGCTATCGAGGGCATCCCGACTAGCCACTTTGGTCCAACATCTGCATACACAAGAGAAATGTTATAAGCATGCATATACTAAAAATCAATTTAAAAACGTTAAAATAAAAAATTTGATTTGATTTTGCACCTTCGTCATCGAAGTCCTCTCCATCTGGCAAGGGCATATCTTGGTCTCCACGGAAATCAGTGCTCCTGTACGACCAGTCCTCCACAATGATTTTCTTTCATCGTAGCCATGAAAAGAATTCTCGTTGGTAGGACATCTGTTGACCCCCAGTGATACTGGGCATCAAACGACTCCAGCAGGCCATCCGTGGATTGTGTGGCATAGGATGATCAAACTCAATCAACTGATACTGGAACAATGACACTCGTTACAGGAAAAATGTCACAAGTACTGATCTAAAGCCAAATTGCTTTAGATTTCCCACCTTGGCCTTGGACAACTGGCGCTTGATGTTCATCTTCATGGCCTCCTCCCAATTGAATATCGTATGAGCTGTGCAGTCAATAACGTAAAGGAACTGCGGCTTGTTAGTCTCATTTTCCACCTCGGACCCCGCCACTCTATTGATGGTCAACAGAAGCACCCTTAGTGTCAAATCCCACACACTGGAAATCTTGATCTTCCCACTTTTGGATTTTAGGGCCTCAGGACAATGCTCGGCAAGCAGGGAATATATGCTTGCCTCAATCAGAAGTGAGCCATACAAGTTCACTCGCTCACCTCTATGGGACAATCTAATGATGAAGTAGATGTCTGAAGTTTTCAAATCTAGCTCTTGGTCCCCAATGACAAAAATCTCATGATTGATGTACCAAAGGCTTATCAAGTATTGAAGTAATTCGGGCTGGGCCCGCATCCCTGGAGTAAGGAAAAATTTGAGGAGCCCACAAGCCCTCAAAGCCTCCAGGAAACTTGGATCATTCAATGCATGGGTGTCCACATCTTTGTGTTATCTTTCCTTCCAATCCACCATTTTCGACAATTTCTCTCCTGCAAAAGCCATTTATTTAAGTTACTGATCAATTTTGGCATATAAAATCCAAATTTCAACGGTCGGTTCTTGAGGAAAATTGATTTTTCCCCTTTCACGGCGCCGGTGCGCCTATTTTAGAAATAGTCGCACCGGTCAGCGTGGATGGTTATGCAAATAACCCTCGGCCAGCGCGATCCCGTGCCCGGAAATCGTGCCAATTGACGGTGAAATTTTTTCTAAAACACCTCCATAAAAATCCTGAAAAATGGCTAAAAACATAAATAAATGGCATGAAAATGGAGCTCAAGGATTTGGCTGTTACCTGGAATTGACGGCTCGTCGATTGACCTCTCGGATCTCCTGCAACCTACTTCGGAACAACTAGGGCAAAAGTGGGTAAAAAGTCTTCACAGCAAAGGTAAAATGGTAAATGGTAAAAATATGTTTACTTTTCCCCTTTTTATTCATTTTTTCATGAAAATATAAGGTTTTGTAAATATTTTTGACCTATTTTGCCTCAAGGACTCGATAATACACTTTGCCTTACTTGTGCAACAACAGGTGATGGATCTTCGATGATGACGATGAGTCGCATGTCAGCTTTTTTCTCGACTCGTTAAACTCATATGAAAAGATTGCTGAGTATTGTTTCCCTTTTTGACTCGTTAAAGAGAATAAAAACGGGGGGTCTGCTTTCAACTCTTTTCCGACCCTTTAAAAACGAAAAGATGGCCGAGCTCTTGTCGTTTCAAACTCATTAATGGATGCAAAACATCGTGTGCCCAGTATAAGTTTAACCCCTTTTTCGGGCTGGGAGGCACTATTTACGAAAAAGGTACTCCTTGACTGAAATACTCAAGCGGTTCTCTCAAGTATTGTTTTCTACCTTTTCTGGCTCGAGAGACACAAATGTACGAAAAGGGACCATGTGAATTTTTCTTTTACGTGTCTTTTTCAAACTCTCTAAATATGAAAAAGATACCGAGTTACACCTTTGTGAGACTTATTAAACTATTAAACGAGATTGGAATCATCATGACGAACACGAGCTTCTCCTTCCTAGGGCTCGTTAAACTTACTAGGTCAGATTCATCTGAAGGGTGAACTTACATTACAAGCATATGCTATCCCTTTCAAGCTTGCGATTAAAAAATAATTGGGGTGCTCGCCAGAAATGGTGGGGGAAAATTTGGAAATCTATCGAGTCATGTCGGTAGCTTACTCTTGAACATGATACTCTTTGCTTCATGTCGGGTTGGGATATCCTCCTTTGTATTATTTATCTTCCTGGGTTTGGGCCGTTCATTTTTGCCTTCCATTTTATCTTTGCCACATCATCATGACCACCGATCCTATGTATCCAAAAGCTGCCAAAATTCTAGTTGTGTCGCCGATATGTTCAAGAGTTGTTCTTCTGCAGTTACACTTATCTCTGTTTCTCTGTATCATCCAAAATAATTTTTCATCCTCTCGTCTCATGTCAATGATGTGGGATTCATTATGGCCCTCCTTCGACACAGTCGCTTTCTGTTGACTTCAACTCACTATATAGGAAGTTGACCAAGAGACTCCCTTTTAGTACCTTAGAGCTTGCATGCCCTAATGGCAGGTTCTTCGCACTTGACGACAAGTTCACATCATTGGCTTTCGATCAAGTGATTTCACGGGTGTTCGAATTCAGTTCCTGTATTCACATTCCATGAATTGTTCTGATAGTACCTTGAGGGCCATGTCATTATTGGTGGTTTCTCTCGTGCTTGTTAACAGTTATATCATGGACTGGTAATCAAGCGACTTTCTAGCATGGTCAACGTCAACACCTCTATTCACATGTTAGAATCTGTACTTTGATTACAAAAGTCTAGGTTTCGAAGTGGTGTGACATGGTTATGATGATATGCATGTCTCTTTCAGATGGCTGGCTGCGACCAGACCATGAGTTATCATATGTGACCCCTCTCATTATCGGATGGCTGTGACCATACCTTGGTTTCATTATGATCCTCTCTGACGGATGGCTGCACCCATGCTTGGATCCATTTACATGATCACTCTCTCGATGGCTGCGTCCATGCCACGATTCATGTATAATTTGACCGAGATCTCATTTTATGTATATGTATCTGTACTTTCTTGTAGGTTTTTCGAGGCAGACCGGTTCCCCGCACTGATTTATAAAGCATTTCATCCCTCACTCTGGTTCGGCCTTCACGCTTTAGGGGGCATCTGTTACAGAACATTTTGTCATTGTCTTATACTCCCCGTTCCTTGATCCTGGAGGACCTCTACAGTGAACCCCGCATGCTTTGCCTTCATGGAGAAACTCCCATTATGTCCCTCTTCATGAGAAGATCATTTCCCTTTTGCACCATTTCCCCTGAAACTCCTGTTTTTCTCAATTGACAAGACTGATGCTAATGACCTTTGTCTCCCCCATGATGATGTGCAGAGATTAACAATATTCCCCACGATGATCGATGCGACTGAGTTGTGTTCTAGTCACGCCGATCCTGTTATGGAAAGTTGTTTCAAATTAGAGTCGAAGCTTCCATCTCTAGAAGCTTTGTAACAAAAGGTTGGTAAATGGTTTGGCCGGATGGGGTTGAGGATGACAGTTTGGGCTCCTTTCCCCTATAATGATGGAACTACCTCAAGGGATAAGTCCTTCCCCCATGAGAAGAGGATCCAGCTCCCATCCATCTTTCCTATATAAACCTCCCTTCTTCCCAAGCACAGAATAGTGTGAAAGTCATAGTTAGAGTGGTGGCTGAGTGTGAGTATACTATTTTGATTAGAAAAGCAAGCTATTACTACTTGTATCCATCTAGTTGTATGAGGGAGAAGTGTGTTTGGTTTGGAGTGAAGCCTAAAGGGAAGAGTCTTTAAACTATTTTTGTTTGAATCCATCATGAAGTGTTAGCAGAAATGTGTCGGAACCTGGTCTCGTCAGAGGAAGACTGCGACATCAAGATGAATGGTTGTAATCTCTCTTTGAATATTAATATATGAAACTATTGATTGATTTCCTACATGTTTTGTAATATTACATGTTCGTGTCTTAATGCTTCTTGACTTTTTAAGTAGGTTGAATTGCAATTTGTCTATTATTATGTTTGTGTGTTGTTGTTGTTTACTTGTTTCAGGAGCTTGAAGAAAGAAGCGAGAGATTGTTGGAGCAAGTAAGTGAGGACATCATCAATCAGGATAATCAACCAAGATGTAGGCCCTCTTGATTGATTCTAACCTAAGGAAATATTCCATACAATGTATATGTTGTGGCAAGACCCATTATCGGGCTAGAGGAATTCGTTTGTGTCCGCACTTATAATTTTACTTCACCGCAGGGGGAGATCTGCAGATGGTTGCTCTTATTTTAGGAGTATGACTTTGAAGTCATTGTGAAGCCAGGGAGGTTAAATGCAGGACCTGACCATCTGTCGCGGATCGAGACAGGTGAGGAACCTACTAATTTGGAGGAAGGGCTACCATATGCACAACTCTTTGAGGTGCGCGTAGCAGATAATCATTTTGCAGACATTATTCACTTCCTGACTACGGGGATGGAACCAAAAGGATATACAAGTCAGAAAAAGAAGGAATTAGTAGTGTGCACGACCTATTTTTCAGTTATTGTAGGACATCTGTATAATATGGGTGCAGATTAAATATTTCGAAGATATTTGTCAGGTTTTGAGTGGGTTAAAATTCTCACTGAAGCTCATGGGGGAGCTACCAGAGGTCATTATGTAGGCAAGGAAATCATGAAGAAGATTTTGCGTGCAGTTCTATGGTGGCCTACCTTGCACAAGGACTCCAAGGCATATTGTAAGGCATGTGATGCATGTCAGAGAACGGGAAAACCATCATGAAGGGATGAGTTGCCATTACATCCTCAAGTATCTTTGCAGCCATTTGAAAAATGGGAAATTGATTTCGTTGGGCCAATTCAGCCCTTGGGAAAGAAAGCAGGTGCACGTTATATCATCACTGCGACAGAATATCTAATCAAATGGGCGGAAGTACAACCGTTTAAGGATTGTACAGGGGCTACAACAACAAAGTTTTTGTTTGAATATGTCTTAACCAGATTTGGTTTCCCGAAAGTGTTGATGAGTGACATAGGTACCAACTTTCTGAATGAAACGATCAATACGTTGATTGAAGAATTTCAGGTATACCATCAGAAGAGTACACCATATCACCCACATGCCAATGGAATGGTTGAAGCCTTTAATAAGGTTTGGAGAATGTGCTGACAAAGATCTGCAATGTGTAGCGAAATGACTGGTATGTGCACATATCTACAATACTATGGGCTTATAGGACTATTTGTAAGAAGCTGACAGGGAAAATGCCATTCAGATTGGTATATGGTGTAGAAGTTAAAATGTCGATGGAGTATATTGTGCCTAGTTTGCGCATAATAGCTCTCACAGGTATGGCAGATCGCGAGGCCTTGGAGGAATGATTTGTACAACTGATGGAGCTTGAAGAGAATCAATTTTTGGCAGGATTTCATCAGCAAGTACAAAAAGAACGTGAAAAATCTTGGCACGATCGCCACATAAAGCTTTGCACATTTGAGGTAAATGATCTTGTCTTGTTATATGATAGTAAATTCACTAAGTTTTCGAGGAAATTCTATATTCATTGGCTAGGGCCATATATTATCAAAGAAATTACAGATGGAGGCGCAGTTCAACTCGCGAAGATGAATGGGGAACCTTTTCAGGGAAGAGTGAATGTGAGAAGATTGAAGTTGTATACAGGGGATCCTATGCAACAACTATATGGTGGCAGGATAGTCTTAGTGCTCTAGGCAGTTGAAAGGGAGCGCAGGACTATAAATTACACTGCCCAATCTAGAGGACAACGCAGCGAACAAGCTGCACAAAAAGTGATGAATATGCAACGTATGAAGCTGCGTCATAGAGGGAGGTGCACACAACAAAACAGAAAAGTGACTGTTAGAGTCATTGTTCATGACTTGATGACCAAAAGACGGTTAAGAGGAGTGGGATGGTGGCATTTAAGGAAAAAATAGTTGAAGATCTGCTGCCAAAACAAAATTTATTGTCAGAATTTTAGGGGAATGGTTAGATTTGAATACAAAACTCCCTATAAATTACGCATTCCAGTCCAACAGAGAACACTTTGTGCTCTCAAAATTGTTAGTGAAATTTGTTTTCTATCACCTATTAACTGATTGGCTTGGGAAGATTTAGTCGCGAGCCCCTAATTTTCCAAGTTGGCTAAGCTAAACCAGAATTTTATTCTATAGAAAATTATTGGCCCCAGTCCTGCGGAAATTGTGAGTATTGGCGATGTTTCCACTGAGGGAGCTGCCCCGAAAGTCTTAAGTATGGAGGCTCCAGTTCTTGTGACAACATCACCTCGGTCGCCTAGACTAAAGCCTACCCCTACCAGAGAAACCCAAGCAGCCAAGTCGAAGAAGGACAAGGAAGCATACCAAAAACCAGAAACAAAGTAAATATAAGCAACCAGAGAAATTAGTTGACCTGGAGGCGGAAGAAGGCCAGGGAACAAAAGATATTGATGTTGAAGGAATAGAACCCATAACCACGCTACCCGAGTATATCCCTCCAAGGAAGGGAAAGGCAAAGGTCACGAAGGACCCAGATTCTGAGAATTTCACCATTTCCACGCCCTTGCTACCTGAGCAGGTCCCTTTTGAAGGTTCGTGACTCGCGCGGATCCTATTATTTAAAATGGAGGATTGGGAACTCTCAAATCACACTAGGTTTCCCCACATGGTGATAGATAAGTATATGAGAAGGGTTTATTATGCATAATTAGGTGTGACAACATTAGAGACGGAGGAATGGGTCTGCAGTGTGGAACACTCGGGGTTACTCAATCTGTTGTGGGTACCCCATTATCACCGCACCCCCATTAACACAATTTGTGTGCATCAGCTACTCACATTAGTGCACGATGGGTGTCTATGGCTAGGAGGGCCTATACCCATCACAGATATGCTTATTCATAGAATCACACACCTGCCTTATAAGGGTGCGAACTTGACCAAGGAGTTTGGTAGAAAGACGGGGGAAAAGGACCTCGCAGAAAGAATGAAGAGATATTATGGCCACGTGAAGAAGTTGCGAGGGTCTTCAATCATGTTTATAATAGACCCGATAGTTCAATTGGATGCCCAAATTTTAGCAGGGAAGGTGATGAGGAAATGTTGTGCGTATGAAGTTCTGGGGCCTGTAGTTTCTCTGGCTGCACAGTGCGCAAAAGGCGTACAATTTAATTGGTCAAGATACCTCTGCCAGGAGTTCTTGGCAAATTGGCAAGAAGCCTAGGATGAGACCAAGTCATTTCATTACGCTTGGTTATTGCTGTCCATTGTGTTAGTTGCATGGGAATTGCCGGAGGATAGCCAATTTCCTCTGCTCGAGGAAGGATTGCTGGAGGCAGTGCAATTCGCTTCCTTATGGGCTACAAAGGATCTCGCGCAAATTACAGAGACGAATATATTCTGGGTTCTCATGGAAATGTCTCTCCGCATGGCCATTAATCAGTGTCCGAGGTTGTCCCCAACCTTGTTCATGCAACTGTCAGCCTACACGGCATTCAAGGCTGACTTCCACAAAGTATACATTCAAGCGCGGAAGGATCCAGAGCAGAAATGGCACGACTTGACATATTTGGTGATCGAAACAGATGTGCAGGAGGTTGTCATGAAATGGCTTGTAGAGTGGCGCGCCCCATCAGAACTAGCTACTAGACCAAACACGTTGCAGAAATTTCCACCGCACAGAAAATAAAGGAGGCAGCTAAGCAAGCTGCACATAACCTGGCAGCTTAGAAATAGAAGGAAGCCGCTGAAAAGGCTTGTGTGGAGCAAGAACACGATGCCATGGAGTATGCAGAACATTAACAACATGAGTCACAAAAAGGTGACAAGTCACCTTCGTCAGAGACAGAGGAGGAAAAACTTTCAGGGCAAGGTGACGGAGGAGATGAGGGGCAGAGCACCCCATTCATTCTAAAGAAACGTGGCAAGGAGCAGCAGGAAGGTACAAGGAAAAATAAGAAATTAGATAAGTCGTAGGTGGATCCCATGGTGTTAATAGAAGGCGATCTCGATGAGATCGGGGATAAAATTAGGGATACCACAACCGAAGTGTTGCAGCAGTTTGAGCAACAATACATGTAGACGTTGGGGAGTGTCCAAAAAGATTTGTGCGAGTTGCAGATCCAAGCAAGCAGGATAGAGGTGGGCACCGGACAAGCGAGCGCAGAGCAAGTGAGCCTGGCACCTGGGACGAGCCAAGCAACCGAGTTAGTAAGGACCCTTGAGCTCATAATCATAGAATTTCCAGATGGTTCCCTTCATGCAAAGTTTGCAGATGATTGCATTATCCTAAGTACTGTAAAAAAAATTTAACTGAATATAGCGACACTCTCCAACGAGACTCTCCACGTGCTGCATGCAGGGGTGGCAGAGGAATTGAGAGCCTAGGAGCAGCGCTCCCTCAACCTCATCAGGGAGTGTAGAGTGAACAATGAGAAGATGTTCGCTGAAAAGACACACGTTTTGAAGGAAACGGAGATGCTACAGGTGCATAGTTCACAACTAGAGTCAGCAGTCGTAGAGGCATGCAAGATAGTGCCTGAGCTTCACATCCTGGAGGATGCACAACCAGAAGCAAAGATCAGAAAACTCACCGCTCGTGTGCATGAAGCTAAAGTAGAGGTTGGTCGAATCCAGTTTGAGCTCAACATGAAGATCACAAAGTTGCAATTAAAGTTGCAGCGCACGACTCTACCCGAGGTACGAGAGAAACATGGAGCTGTGATAAAGGAAGCAATGGCTACCCTGGATGCCACAGTTGATGAATGTACGACATTGCTCAAGAAAGCTACGGAGCTAGTGACCAATTTGCAGGAGGATTTGAACTTTCAAACATTGAACACTGAGGTCAGGGAGCTGTAGCGACAATATGATGAATTCAGGGTCACTGCGCACTCCATCTCACCAGCGCGACGCCTGACCAAATTACAAGAAGGAAAATAGCTGCTAACATAGGTGGAGGAAGTTTAGAAGAGGGAGGCCTTGATAATGGCTAGATTGCAGCCTTGGTTGGAGGAAGCTTATCAAATTATGACATCCATTGAGGATAAGTTTAAAGGACTGCAATAGACACAACAGACGATGAGGCTGGCTGTAGAAGGACCAACCACAGAAAAATTGGTCAATGAGGTTCAGTAGGTAGCAATGCAGAGCGCTGCCAAAGTTGCAATGGTTTAGGTGGAGCTGGGAGGTCTTCGTAGTAAGATCACAGTGCTAGCAGAGTGACTCGAGGGCGAGTCATGATCTTTGTGTTAGGAGCATGTTGGGATCGGGGTCCCTGGGTTAGTTTTGGGGTTAAAATAACCCAAGTTTTGATACAATTTTGTAATTTATGTAAAGTCTCTACGATTTGTGGATGTGGAGGACGTAGATGAGTAGGAGTCAAAAGGGGTTTTCCCCTTGTTTTATGTAAAGTTTGAGTCAGTTTTGAGACCCACCTATGGTCCACGGACCATGGCATTGTATGGAAAATGCTATGAATAGGTGTGTCTTAGAGAGTCTAAGGCATGTTTTGTAAGAGATAGATAAGCAATGGGTATATAGAAGAGAAGTGATAACGAGAAGAAGTGGGTCAGATAGAAGAGAAAAGGCTTTGCACCTGAGTGTGCAAAGGCCTGGGTAGAGTCTGCAGCTAAGTGGGCGGACCCCTACAACTGTGTGTGCAGGGTAGTTTTGAGTCTGTAATCCCAAATTGAATATCGATAAAGACAATTTTCGAAGAATTCTCACGTATTTTTGTTTACTGATATTTATGATATATGCTATCAATGAATGATGTGTTTTATTGAATATTGGTTAAATGTTGCGTGATTCTCTTGAATAATTGTTAATGATGTATGAAATGCATGTTTAAGTACTTTCATACATACTCTGATGTTTACTAATAACTTAAGTAAATCCGTGCAAACCCTAATTTAGGATTGCTCTCTGATGGATGTAAGTAGATATATTGAATGTTAAAGGTCTACAAAGACCAATCGTCGACCTTCACGAAGGTCTAAAGGCCATTTTGATAGAGTTGCAGCAGTGTGCCCTAAGAGGGTATCGATTTGCATGAAGGAAGATCTAAGGCGATGGGAGACATCACACTCTTCTCTCAATGCATAAACTTGGTTCTTGCATCCCCCCATACTGCTTCGGGTGAGATTATAGCCTGTGCTACGCTGGTTGTTACCGAAAGGGCCAGTAGTGTAGGGATTTGTTGGTTGGTGCAACTAGCTCTGAACTTGGGTTAGGACCCCCTAAGCCAACATACTTCAAGCATTTGAATAATAATAAAAATGAAATTCTAAAATTAAAACAGAAAGTGGAGGAAGGAAGAAAGGTTGAAGAAATCATGAAGAAGTAGTATCCAGAAACGAAAGAGAAATATCAGGTTGAGGTAAGTATCCTAAAAGGCAAATTCAAAGAAAAGGATAAACTTTTGTGATTTCAAGATAGTACTAAGATTTTGGATAAAATTCTTAGTATTCAAAGGTCTCCTTCCATCAAATCTGGTCTTGGTTTTCATGAAACTGTTAAAGGTGAATCTAGCTCACAAGACGAGGCAAGGAATTCTGATGCAAAATTGGAAATGCTCAACAAGGAGATAAGAAGTCAACCCCATCAACAACCAAGGAAAGAAAGTCTTCAAAGAAAATCATTTACTCCTAACTATAGAAGTGCTAATCGATGCTTTCCTTTGATCAATAATGTTGAATGTTCTATATGTCATAATTTTGGACATGTTGCAGCTAGGATGTTTCAAGCTAATAACCGTCTCATAGAAAGATCATCAGCTTCTAGGTACTTTAAGGGATATTGTTTTTCTTGCAATATGTTTGGTCACAAATCCATTGATTGTTATAGAAGGAATATGAAACATATAAGATGTTAATATGCTTGTAACAAGGTTGGGCATGTAGCAAAAGAATGCAGTAGCAAGTCTATGGATCGTTGTAGACAATATGGTAAGTAACCAAATAAGGACATTGATATTAGAAAATCTTAAAAAGATGAATCCACCAAATAGCAAGAAAAGGAAGATCAGATGAGGTGTGGTCTTTCTCTATTCTCATTCAAAGACGAAGATGAATGTTCTCATCACATGACTAGAGACAAGAGTAAAATGGAGTCTTTGATGAAGAACCATCATGGTAATGATATTCTTGGAACTTATGTTTCAACAAAAGTTCTAGGATCAGATACAGTCAAAAAAGACTTGGGGGAAATTGAAAGTATGAAACTTTAGTATTCCACTTTTCACACGTGGATCTTATGAAGACAAGTCATGTATATATGCAAGTTCGAAACTGCATAGTCGTGTATATGTTGGTTTGAAGAAGAAGCAGTGGGACAAATTTAGAAAAAGGGTCTGATATGGTTCAGTCAATTATCAATTGTCTTTTCTGTTTTGATATATGATGGTTAAAATTTGTTGATACTATTTAGAAGTGCTTTTGGCCCTCACAAGTTGTTGATGTCTTGATGTATAACTAGTTGATGATGATGCCTTGATGATTCTTACTGATATATGAAATGACCAGATTTGACCGTGAGCAGTTGGCACAGGTTCAGGGGGAGAATTTTCTATGCTTATAATAATGCATTGTTGGCATTATGTTTTCTTCGAAGTCCTTGGTATGTAATGATGCTTATCAATGGTGATGATGCTTATGTTTTTGAAGCATTTAAATGATGCATCATACTATATTGCGGTCATGGGTTGCCTATGATGAAATCATAGATGATACTTATATTGCTTGAGCCACATAGTTGTTTTGATGCTTCTGATCAGATTTGTGGATGATACTTTTGATGATGCATATAGTTATGTTTCTTACATGGTGATGTTCTTAAGTTCAAGGAGAAGAAAAAAGCTTGAGTACACAACTTCATTATTTGATGATGATAGGTGTCACTCGTTTATGTTATGCTGCTGTCATCATGCTTTAAAAGATGCATAAATTTTATATGGTGCAGTTATGGAAGAAGGTAAAGCCCCCATCCCTTGGGGCTACCCTAGTTATGAACTAGGTGTAAAACATGGGCATATCACATGATCATATGGACATTGACTCCAAGTTGAAACCCCAATTTATGATCATCCCATTTAGCATAATGTTTTACCGTCACATGTATAAATACATGGGTGATGGAGCCATGTGAGAAATTATATTTCAACCAAGAATCTGTATGACATTACAGTTAGTGCAGGGAATTATGATTTTCATGTTGCAGTTGGTTGCAAGGTCGAATCTAGTAGAGGTTTATCACATTTTTTTTATTTGTAGTGTGGAAATATAATACATGTTTTGCAAAGGGTATTGAATGTGGAACACTATAGCATAGGTGGTGTCGGGCTTGTTTGCATGATAGGTGGTCACAGGTTCAAGTCCCATGGAGTTTTTCGTTTCTCAGCTTGAAAACATAATAAATGTCAAAATAAAATTGTGTGCATGATGTAATGAGCAACATTATGTAGGGGAGGTGGTGAAAAGCTTGTTCATGGTGCGGGTAATCTCGAGTTCGATTTCCATGACTGTGGTTTTTATTGTGGCTTGATAAAAAAATCCATGCCAAAAGTGACTTGAGAACCTATTACAATAAGGAACAATGTGCAACGCAGGTGGTGTCAAACTTGGGTTGCACAATGAAGGTCACCGGTTCGAATCTGGTCCCAAGGTCAAAAAAATTTGAAGGTCAGGCCAAGCATGCACTGATGGGGTGAATTTTGTTGACTCCTAAGGATCAATTTTTCAATCCTTTAATTTTTTTTATATTTTGGGTTTTTTTTAAAGGTCAAATTACTTCTGAAAAACATATATGGTTTTATGATTTAAGGGCTAATACAAAGATTCAAGAAGATGAGTTATTAAGGACAAGAGGCTGAATTTTTCCTTTTCTATTTTGATTTTTTTTTAAGCTTTCATATAGGGTCAAATTTTAGAGTCATTTTGAAAAATGAAAAAGGGTGATGCTATTTATGATTGAATAACCATTTGATGTTGCATTGATATGATTAGATTTTGAGAGGTAGATATATTTGTTTTTGGAGCTTATGGATCTAGTTTGAAAGATTGTGAAAAGTGGTCCACTATGTTTTGGTGAAGGAAGTGGGTGCATCCATCAGAGGTTGGTGCCTTATAAGGTTGGAGCCTACAATAGAAATTGGTGCTTTATCAGGTTGGATCCTATAATAGAGGTTTGTGCCTCATCAGTTGGAGCCTACATCAGGGTGGTGCCTACATCAGGTTGAAGCTTACACCAAGTTGGTGCTTGCAAATTGATTTTGTGGGTTGGTGGTTCCAATAGGTTGGTGCTTGCAAATTGATGTAATTAAAGATTGAAGATAAGAGGATTTGTGGTTTTCTCCTACAAGGGTTTCCACGTACATTAGGTGTTTTCATGTGTTAATGTCATGAATATTTCTATTGATGCAATGCTATTATTATAGTTATGATGGATTTGCTTTAAAATGTTAAATTGGATAGTACACTAATTCCACGCCAACCCCCCTAGTGTAATCATATTCTAACAATGACTTAGTTCACATGGACTCTCTTACAAACTTATTTCTCTTAAAAATAAAAAAGCATACTTCTTACTAAAACGGATCAACATTTTGGCTTATTTGGCACTTACCAAAGAGATCTTTCACTTTCCTTTGTGCACATTGGAGATGAAGGAATTTTCATCCTTGATGAGGCAGTGCTAGTTGACTCTCCACACGAAGATCACATCCTGTATATACATATAGGGACTCCCAAATACAATGCCACATAAATCAAGTGGAATTACATCAAACTCTACTTCATCAATAAAATCAACACTAGTAGCAAATTTTATTCTGTAATTTGTGTTTACCTTTATCTCTACCTCCTTTTTTACCCATCCCAATGGATATGTGATAGGGTGTTGATTAGTTTGTAGTCCCAATTTCTTGACTAGATTTGCTTCTATGAGATTTTCCTACGTCCTTTACTTGAATAGAGCATCAATTTTTTTCTTCTTGACCTATACCTTTATATGGAAGAGATTGGTCATTTTATTATCTTCCTATTGTTGAAGGCTACTTAGATTCACCCATTCTACACTAATATATAAATAATCTTCCCATCCACATTCAAACTGCTTTCCACCTAATTACTGTAATCTATAACCATGATATTTTTCTTTTGAACATCTATATTTTGGTTCTTTAAGTTGGGCTCTGGATGCAACTTACAAAACTTCTCCTTTGTATGACCATCAATGTTTTAGAGGTTTCAATGATTGTTGGTATCTTTGCACTAGTGTGTTTTGGCCGATATATTTTTGTATTTCCCCAATTTCCACTTATTCTTCCCATCCTTAAAAGCTTCTTGGTTCTCCTACTTTGAACCACCCAAATCCCTTTATTCTAGCCTATGTATTCCAAGTATTGTGCCTATACACAAGTCTCATCCACTTTTCTAGGTTTGAACATCATCACTTGCTACCACATATGGATTTCTATACCCCAAAGAGACTTGAGTAGTACGTTTGGGTTCTTAGGGAAGGTACCAAGTGTTATTTCCATCTTCTTAAATTTTGTGGTGTACTCTTCTACAATCTGCCCCTATCTCTACCTAAAATAATTCTAGATCCATTGGTCCTCTACATACCCGATAGGGTAGAATTGTGACTTTATGAGAGTTTTGAAATCCTCCCACTTAGTTATTAGAATATCATACTCTAGTCTTAAGGTTTTCTTGTGGATTTCCCACTAGGTTAGGGCATGGACCTCTATTTTTAGATGGGAGAATGAAATTTTTGTTCTTCCTTTATGTGGTTAATACTAAAATAAACCTCTAACTATTGTAACCAACAATTTAACTTCAAACCATCAATCTCACCTTGATATGGCTTGATTTCAAGCTTCACTTCCATCTTAATTAGGGAATGTGAATGGCTAATGACACTCAAACTGGGTTGTTTATTTTCTATCTCTTCCTTAAAATCCCTCTCTGGTTTTTTTGATCCCTTAATTTCCCATGTGATTTGACCTCTGAGTTAGAACCTTCATCTACTCTGATTCCCAACTTTTTTTCCAAAGATGCCATGAGAATATTCATGTTGTACTTGATATCTACGACTTGTTCTTCTAGCCTTGAGAACCTCTTCTTTGCCACATCTAAGGGTTATTAATAGATTCGTCAGCCATGCTTGGGGTTTTATGACTTTCTGCTTAAATGAATCTCGATCCCCTACAACTTCCCACAAAATACCGAAATAAATTTTCGGTAATACAAATGTGATCTATAAACTATTGCAGGTATTCCACTCAACAATTCATCACAGCATATCAATGAAATATCTAAATGTACACTATGATGTATAATGTTTCCTTATATTTTGAGATTCATTACTTACTTTTTTATGGTTATGCAAGTAATACATAAAATATGGAAAATAGAGAACAATGGAATAAAACTCAGAGACCACAATGAATCTAAGATATGATCTAGGAAACCCTTAATGGAGAAAACCTAGCTAGAAGGTGAGATTATTATGCTCTCTATTTCTCAGAATGAAAATGGATGCAATTACAAAGGAGTAAGACCTATGGCTTGTGGGCTGCTATAGTACACAAAATATCTCTAGTTTCTCTCTCTCTGTCTCTCTCTCTATCCACTCTCTGCTACTCTACTCATCTATGGAACAAATGAACTCCAATATAATGGATCCCTTTTTCCTCTTAGTGGCCCCATTATAACACAACCCAATATATAACTATGGGTTATATTTGACCCATTAAACCTTCAATATTAGTTACAACTAGAACTTTATAGAGTATTCTTCGTATTTCCCACATGGAAAGCCCCTTTTCCATGAGTAATGGGGGTTGAATTGGCATCCTCTTAGGTTATGGTGGCTTATGTGGCATCCTTTCAAATTATGGTGGTCAATTTCAATAAGTCAACTTATGAGAGGCATAACTTTCTCATATCAGCTTTGATTTAGGTCATTATTGTTTCGTTGGAAATGTATTAGTGTGTAACATATGTACATAGTAAGCTTAGGACCACAAAATGTGGTCATTTATGACCTCAAAATGGCTCCTGACATTTTTCACCCAAAAGCTTCCAAACTAGGACAGTTAATAAAAATTACCCTAGAATGTTATTTGTTTGCAAAATATTTGAGTCTCTAAGGTATAGTGCCTAACCTTATTTCACCTTATCAAGAGCTTCATAAAATTTTGTATTACTTCTGTATATGAAAATTATACTCTTCAAACCAAAACACATAAATATCAGAGTTTATATTGTGCTAGATTTTACATCACAAAGAAATGTGTTTTAGTATGGAACATGGTATATGCATAGATTCAAAAATATGGAATTAATATATATTGATATTATATGGTTTATAATTATTGCATGAGGGGTTATTCCATACCTTTTCTAGCTATGCAAAAATATTAGCCCCTTGTTGCTCTAATACCACCTCTGATACCCCCATCAAGAGGGGGTTCCACTCCATTGCATTAGTACTGCAGATATCAATGGCCTTGTCCTTGATATCCATCCATCTAACCTTCAGTATACCCATAGTAAAATATTAAAGTTCCTTCATACCTTTCCTAGCTATACAAAAGTATCTTCACCTTACTAGTTTTCTCCCTCCTCTTGTGAGTCCACACACCACCTCTGATATGGTGAACTTACCATGATATCATGATAACCTCATCATTTCACCACTGCCTGATGCTCCATCGAAGTGGTTATTTGTTGGGCATCTTGTCTTATGGTGTTGGAATTGATGTCAAACTAGTATGTCAACCTAGGATATTTGGCTAAGGAGTCAGCCGTGGAGTCAATTTTTTATGGAATTCAACTTAGGAAGTTAACCTAGGATAACTACCTAAGGAGTAAGTTGAGGAGTCAAAGAGATTGTGTTGGAATTGATGTCAACAAGGTTAGAATCTTTGTCCTTGTTGGGTGTGGAGCTTGATTATCTTCTTTATTCAGAGGTATCACCACATTGGACCTCATTTCATAATGTGGCAGCAATGCCGCCTGTTTATGCGCGCTTCCAGGGGGGTCCAGGGGGAAGCACCCTTGAAGATAAAAATAGATGTAAAATTGCCTTGTAAAATGTTGTAATTTCATAGTAAATCTGGGTCATTCATTAGGCAGAAATCTGATTGTAGAATTTATGTTTAATTTAGGGTTTTTTCCCTAGAAGGAAACCCCTCGCTATATATGATGGAATTGTATTTAGGCTATGTAGATGTGTATTCTAAGTGAGAAAGACATAGGAGATTGTGTGAGAGTGAAGAGGAAATTACAATGGATCTGCTGTAGGTTGTATCTCTTTGTTTTGCTAGATAATGTAAAAGGAAGGACTGGATGTTTCTCCATGGACGTAGCCGAAATTGGGTGAACCACGTATATCTATGTCTCTCTTGTTTTATGCATTTTCTATGCTTATATTTCTACAATATATTTTATGTTTTCCATTGCTCTATAATATTTAATTTTCTAACAACTGGTATCAGAGCCGAAGGTCTATTTGGCTGATAAACTCACAGGAGAGAAGGGTTCCTGGTTCGAGTGGGAGAAATGGTGGAAGATGGTAGGTTTAGGGTTGAAAAATTTAACGGCCAAAACTACCAGCTATGGAAGATGCAGATGGAATATTTTGTGTATCAGAAAGATTTGTACCTACCATTGAGCGGAAAGACAAATAAGCCGACAAGTATGACAAACACAAAATGAGGTATTCTCGACAGAAAGGCACTTGGAACAATACAGTTGTGCTTAGCGGTGTCAGTAGCCTTTAATATTTCAAAGGAAATGACAACAGAGGGATTAATGTAGGCGTTGGCCAAAATATATGAAAAATCCTCAGCCTCAAATAAGGTATTTCTTGTGAAGCGTTTATTTAATATGAAGATGTCAGAAGGTGGATCTGTTGCTGACCATTTAAATGAATTTAATACATTTACCAGTCAGTTAAGTTCTGTAGGGGTAACTTTTGATGATGAAGTTAGGGCTCTGTTATTTCTATGCTCATTGCCAGAATTTTGGAATGGTTTATTTATGACCATTAGTAACTCTGTGTCTGGATCTAGTACTTTAAAGTTTGATGATGTTGTCGGTGCAATCCTTAGCGAGGAAATGCAATGGAAAAGCTCCGATGAGACATCAAGTAATGCTTTGACTACAGAGGCTAGGGGAAGAAAAATGGAAAGAGGAAAGAACCCAGGATATCGCAGTAAGTCAAGGAAAGGAAGATCCAAGTCTAGATTAGGGATAGTGTGCTGGAAATGCAGGATGAAAGGACACCTGAAGAAAGATTGCAAGTCTTGGAAGGGAAAAGAAGGAGATGCACAACAAGAAAACAATCATGAAGTGAATGTGATAGGTGATGTCTTGCAATATTCTTTGATTCTTTCATTAGAAAATATTATTGATGCCTAGGTGGTAGATTCAGGGGCCTCATTCCATGCCACACCTGATAGGAAACATTTTCATGCTTATGTTCAAGGAGATTTTGGATTGGGTGATGATAAACCGTGTAAAATCATTGGAATGGGTACAATTTTTAGAAAAAAAAAAAAAAAACATAATGGAAACCAATGGCTATTGAAGGAGGTAAGACATTTCTAGATCTGAAGAAAAATCTAATTTCAACAGGGTAGTTGGGAGGTGAAGGTTGTGTAACTACTTTTACAGATAAAAGTTGGAAGGTCACTAAAGCAACCCTGGTAATAGCAAAAGAAGAAAAGGTTGGTACATTGTATTTATGAAATGGTATTTCTAAATCTGTTAATGATTTAATCTCTATAGGAGCAGATATGACATTGTTGAATCATAGGTTCGGGCACATGAGTGAGAAGCGGATGCAGATTCTTCACTCAAGGAATTTGTTGCCAGGTTTGAAGCATGTTGATTTGGAATTCTGTGAGAATTGTGTTTATGGAAAACATAAGAGAGTCAGATTCCTCAGAGTTGGGAAAGAAAATAAGAGCGAAAAATTAGAGCTTGTGCATACAGATGTATGGGGACCTACTCATGTATCATCTCTCTGTGACTCTCGTTATTATATTACTTTTATTGATGGTTCAACCAAAAAACCTGGATTTGTTGTATTCGGAATATATTTTTTGTATTTGATACTTTCAAGAAATGGAAAGCTTTGGTTGAAAATGCGACAGGAAAAAGGTTGAAGTGTCTTAGATCAAACAATGGAGGTGAATATTGCAACAAATAGTTTGATAGGGATTGTTCAGAGAATGGAATTCATAGAGAGAAGATAGTTCCAGGAAGACCACAAGAAAATGGTGTCAGAAAGGATGAACATGACAATCATGGAGTGTGCAAGGTGCATGAGATTGCATGCAAGATTGCCTTTACAATTTTGGGGAGATGTTGTTAGATATTGTTTTTTATCTAATAAACAGAGGGCCTTCGAGTTCCTTGGATGGTGGTATTATAGAGGAGGCATGGACAGGTAAAAAGGTAAACTACTCATTTTTAAAGACTTTTGGCTATGAAGCCTTTGTCCACATTAATAAAGAAAATAGAACAAAGCTTGAGGAAAAATCAAAGAAATGTACCTTTATTGGATATGGTGTTAATGATTTTGGTTATTGGTTTTATGCTTATGAAAAACACAAAATCATTAGGAGAAATGATGTCATATTCAATGAAAAGGTTTTGTATAAGGATCAGATATAGGAAAAGAATTAGGAAAAAGAAAACAGAGAATACACAATGCTTGATGAGATCAGAGAAAAAGTGAAGGTGCCTGAAAATCATAATGATCAACAACCAGAACAATAGCAGATGCAACCACAATAGCAAAAAGCACCTCAAACACCTGCAAGTGGTGTTAGAAGATCTACCAGGATAAGTACACCACCTTAATGATACTATCCTTCATTATATTATGTATTGTTGACTGATTCTGGTGAACCAGAATGTTATGAAGAGCAGTACAGGTAGAAACTAGGAAGAAGTTGGAGCAAGCCATGAAAGAAGATATGGACTCCTTATTACATAAGCAGACTTGGGACTTAGTCAGGTTTCCTGAAGGTAAAACAACATTGCAAAATAAATGGGTTTACAGGTTGAAGGAAGAATATGGAGGTAGAAAAAGGTATAAATATAGACTTGTGGTGAAGGGGTTTGCACAGAAAAAGGGTATATACTTTGATGATATATTTTCTCCTGTTGCTAAAATGACTTCAATTAAAACTATTTTAAGTGTAGTAGCAGCGGAATATTTGCATCTTGAGGAGTTAGATGTAAAGACAACCTTTCTCCAACGGGATTAGGAGGAAGAGATATATATGCAATAACCACAAGGATATGAGGTAAAAGGGAAGGAGAAACCAGTGTGCAGGTTGAATAAGAGCTTGTATGGCTTAAAACAGGCTGCAAGGCAGTGGTATCTAAAATTTGACAGGTTTATGTCTTAACAAGATTATACTAGATGTTACTATGATCATTGTGTTTATCTCAAAAGGAAAAATGATGGCAACTATATTATATTGTTATTGTATGTAGATGACATGCTTGTTGCAGGTCCTAACATGGAGGAAATAAATGTGCTCAAAAGAAAATTGGCGAACTCATTTGAAATTAAGGATTTGTGTGCTACAAAACAAATCCTTGGTATGAGAATAAATAGAGATAGGAAGAATCACAAATTAACCTTATCTCAGAGTGAGTACATACAAAAGGTGTTGAAAAGAATTAATATGCAGAATGCAAAACCAGTTAGTATACCTTTGGCTAGCCATTTCAAACGAAGTAAGGAGGTGTGTCCCAAGACTCAGGAAGAAATGGATTATATGTCTAAAGTTCCATTTGCATCAACAATTGGAAGCTTAATGTATGCAATGGTCTACACAAGGCCTAATATTGCACATGCAGTGGGAGTTGTAAGAAGGTACATGAACAATCTAGGAAAAGAACATTGGATGGTGGTGAAGTGGATTCTCAGGTATTTGAGAGGTACCACAAATCAAGCATTATGCTTTGGTGGTTCAAAGATTGCTCTATAGGGATATGTTGATGTAGATATGGCAAGTGATAGAGATAACAGGAGGAGTGCCACAGGGTATGTGTTTACTGTAGGTGGAACAACTGTTAGTTTGGTTTCAAAACTACAAAGTGTTGTTGCACTCTCAATGATGGAAACAGAGTATGTTGCTATTACAAAGGCTAGTAAAGAAATGATTTGGTTACAAAGGTTTTTGGATGAATTGGGTAAGAAGCAGGAGTTGGGCAGGATATACAATGCTAGCTAGAGTGCCATACATCTTGCAAAGAAATCTGCATTTCATTCCAAGACTAAACATATATAGCTCGAGTACCATTTCATACAGTTAGTGTTGGAAGATGGACAATTGAAGCTTGAAAAGATACACACTAGCCATAATCCTACAGATATGTTAACAAAAGTTGTAACCATGGAGAAACTGAGATTATGATCAGTTTCAATTGGTCTTCAAGTATGATTATGAAGATGAGAAATAACCAGGTCCAAAGTGGATTCATTTTCTAGCAAATGAAGCAGCGATGGAGTTGCTATAATCAGTCTCCAAGTGGGAGATTGTTGGGTGTGGAGCCTGATTATCTTCTTTATTCAGAGGTATCGCTGCATTTGACCCCATTTTGTAATGTGGCAGCAACGCCGCCGTTTATGCGCACCGCTAGGGGGGTGCAATGGGCAGTGCCCCCGAAGCTAAAAATATATGTAAAATTGCCTTGTAAAATGTTGTAATTTCATAGTCAATATGGGCCGTTCATTAGGCGAAAACCTAACGATAGAAGTTATGTTTAATTTTGGGGGTTTTCTTCCCTGGAAGGCAACCCCTTGCTATATATGAGGGAATTGTATTGCGGTTATGTAGATGTGTATTTTGAGTGAGAAAGAGAGAGGAGATTGTGTGAGAGTGAAGAGGGAATTATAACTGATCTGCTGTAGGTTGTATCTCTTCATTTTGTTGGATAATATAAAAGGAAGGATTGGCTGTTTCTCCATGGACGTAGCCCAAATTGGGTGAACCACGTATATATGTGTCTCTCTTGTTTTATGTGTTAATATTTCTGCAATATATTTTATGTGTTCCATTGCTCTATAATATATAATTTTATAATAGTCATGATGATCAAAGTTTGATTGCATGCTACTGATGAGCCCCAAAAATGTACAATTATTTGGGCTCATTGAACCTCCTAATTTGGCTTAGTCCACCACTCTCATTTGTTTATTGCATGTTTTTGATTATTTTTATGTTAATAGAGTGAATTTGGTTAGTCATTATGCCAACAAGTCTAATGGGTGCTTTGTGTAGCCTTTTTGGTCAACTTGGAGACAAAATTGAAGGTCTTAATGAGCACTTGGCAGCCAAATTCGTGGGAGAACAAGCTAGAGGATTTGTAGGAAGGTGTCCCCCTCATTTATGGGCCCTTACCTCGAATTCTCCACCATCAGCTCGGAGTTCAAGGGCCACCGAATCAATCAGCTCAAGGGCAGCCAAGCAAGTCAAGTTGGACTGCTGTTAACTACAAGTCTTGGGCAGCCAAGTCCCTAAATTTTAGGAGGACTGTTGGGTCCTCAAATTGTATAAATAAGAGGGCTTAAGACCTCATTTCAGTTAGTCATTTTTGGGATTAGCTAGTTAGTCAATTTGGTTAGCCAATTAGTCTTTTTGTAAGCCAGTTTTGGCATGATGTTAGACTCATGATTATTCAATAAAGGCAGGCAGCTTTGGATTCAATTCAGAGTTTTTAAGGGAGCTATAGCTCTCAGGTTAGGGCCCAACCTAAGAGCAATAGACCTCCTCTTCCTTGTATCGTTACTTGTTTCCTTGCAACACTTTATTTCCTTTGTTTTGACATGCATTTAGAATTTCCAGTCTGCTGATTTGATTTGTTTTCTGTGATTGAAGTAGGATTAGCTTATGGTTTAAGTGCTTTTAGTTGTTTAGATTAGAGGAGGAGGATTGTAATTCATTAGAGTCAAGAAAAGGTTGATAGTGCACTCGCTGCCATCTCTGTTTAGAGATTGGGGGTGTGGGCTGTACCAACCACCAAAAAACGCAGTCTTATGCTTTCATGCAAGCTGCCACATAGTTATTTTAATTATAGATCCATGCATGCACTCTTTCTCCACTTTAGTTCTCTGTTCCTGAGCCATCACAAGCCTCATTTCCATCCTACCTATTCACCCATACACTTCCTCCACTCCTCCATCACCCAAAACTCCAACCACAGACCTTCCTGTAGAAATCCCGAGACTTCTTGTAGGATCCCCTGCAGACATCCTGTAGAAGCCTGCAAACTCGGTTGCTGAGCATCTGAACGTGTGGAACTTCTGTGGGATGATGTTAGAGATCCCCTGGAACCTCTCCTAGCCCCCCTGACCTTTCCCAAGCTTTCTCTCCCTTCGCACCACCTCTGCACAGCCAAACCCTAATAAGAAACAAAATCATAATCACTCCAACCACTTAAGAAAAAATACAAAAACAATGTTCTTTTCAATAGAAGTAGTTTAAGTTCATGCATTTCATATCACTAGAGGTAATGGCATCATTCTTAGACATTTGCACTCCCACCATTGCATCATAGAGATTAAGCTAGTCAGATTAGGATTTACTAGGGTTTCCATGTTTTGGTTGGCTTTCAGTTCATTTTTGCAAAGTAGATTAATTTCCTTTGAGATAGCCTTCGTCCATCATTTAGCAAGCTTCTTCTGAGAGCATATAGAAGTTGTCTTGAGCCCTAGCGGACTTGTGCCAGCTGACCAAGTGACAGCTGCGACAAGAGCTAGTACTTGTGCATACAGCACCGTCGCTTCCAAGTTTGTACGAACTACCGGGTTGATAAAATTAGAGATAGGAAGCCCCAGGAGTTGTAGCATTATTGCTACAATACTGGGGCCCACCATCTTTTTGGCGCTGTTGCCGGGGAAGCGGCAGAGTATTGGTGATTGTTGCTATTCTTCTATTTTCTACTACAACCTTCTGCTAAGTAGTTTATTTCATTTCCATTACGCAATTTCATTTATGCAAAAGTAGATTAGCATTTCTTGCTTTCATAGATTAGCATTTCAATTCCGCAATTTCATTTCTGCAAGCGTAGATTAGCATTTCAATTCCGCAATTTCATTTCTGCAAGCATCGATTAGCATTTCAATTTCGCAAGCGTAGCCTAGCATTTCATTCCTGCAATTTCATTTGAGCAAAATAGATTAGTCCTTTCCTGCTTTCATTTCAATTCCGCATTTTCATTTTCGCAAGATAGTTAGCTGCAGTTCAATCTATTTCAGTTTTGCAAGTAGAAGTAGGAAAAAGCAAAAATCAACCAAAAAGATTTCATTTCATGCCTTGTAGGAGTAGAGATAAGTTAGAAAAATGATTGCACAACCCCCCACTGCTTCACACAGCCAACGTTATCTCTTCTTCGATGGCTGTGATTAAAGAACCCCTGGGTGGACATCAAGGCATATTTAAAGAACCTCTAGGGGAGAAGAAGAAGAAAACATTCCTCTGGAGCAAATGGCTACAAGTAGAGATGTTGGGAGCAACATCTTGTCCAAAGATGAATTTGAAAATCAGATCAAAGATTTCAAGAGTGATATGAGGCAGTTTCTTGCCATGCAACTGGATACCTTGCGGATCCAAAAGAAGCAAGAAGAAGCCAAGAGGGCTTTGGCCATTTTTTGTCTTAGGTGCACTAGAAAGCATCCTAGGAACGAATGTCCAATGCACCCTCTAGAAGTGTGTTTCATCTGTGAAGAATACCATCCTACAGATCAGTGCCCTTACTTGCCCAGAATCAAAGCTACATATCAAAGAGCCAAGGGAGCCACTGAATCACTCTGTTATATGAACCAAAGGAGGCCACATGGACCCATACCCTACCAGCAGGAACTACAAGGGACACTCGAGACCTATTATGACCCTTACCAAGCCACCTTCATGCCTTCTTGGGGTCCCCCTGCTCATCCTTCCTGGTTCACACCTCCTCCTTATTCCTTCACAGATCCATATTATGCCCAACCAGCTGCTCATTCGTTTCACTCTTATGCTCAGCCACAGCCTCAGTGGAATGCACCTTATCAGGAGTGGAGGCCCCAGTACAACTCTCATCCCGCTCATTTTCCTCCACCACCTGCTCATCCACAACCATCGCCTCCTCCTCCACCAAGGCAACCCCAAATGCCTACCCAACCACAATGCCATCCATCTCCATCTCAATTTCACACCCCCACTCAGCTACCCATACCTCCATTTCCAAAACCCTGCAATGGAGCAGCTCAACCCAATTGCAAAGCTGAGGCACAACATGTGCAAATGACTCCTTTTGAGCTCAATGATGTTCACCAAAGCTCAGGAAGAGTGTTGCAAAAGAGAGAATCTATTGACAACATTGAAGGACCAAAAGCAAAAGAAGATTCCAAAGAAGAGATCAAAGAACCATGGGCTGCACTTAATGAAGAGAAGAGATCAGAATCAGAGATCGAGAGAGTTCCTTCATGGTTACCATCAAATCTTCCATGTATTCAAGAGAAAGATCAACAAAAAGAGGAAGATCAGAAGGCCATGATAGAAGGTGACATGAAGAATGATCCAGATTAGCAAAAGAACCAAGGATATCAAAGCTATATTGAGATATGGTTTCAGAAGGTCACTAAGTTGCAGCAGTACTTTCTTCCTCAACTTCGTTTGATCCCTTCAAAGCCAGATCATTTGGTCTCTGAGATCTGGATACTTGTCCAAGCATGCATTTCGAGCCTTCACATCATTTTTTCTCTAATCTCGATGTGCACATGGCTCCATTGGAAGTATTCTTATACTTGAAAATGATTTTGTTTTTCAAGTAGGGTAGGGTAGAAGAAAAAAAAAAGAAAAAAGAGAAAAAAATGAAAATAAGAGAAAAATAAAAATCTAAAGTGAAAACCTCCTCGGAGGCGCCTTAGATTGGCTCATTGATTGAAAACCTCCATGAGGCGGTCAATGGGTTGAAAAAAAAAGAGAAAAGAGAATAAGATCTCTGGGTGAAAACCTCCCTTGGAGGCACCCAGGGCAGGCAATTAGGGTGAAAACCTCCATGAGGCGCCCTAGCTGTTTTTCAAAAAAAAAAAAAGAGAGAAAAAGAAAAATAAAAAGAAAGCTAATTTCCATTGAATAATTTCATGTTGCAGCAATGACATTGCAGGTCAGGAGGAGCACTCAAATCAAGGTCAAAGGAATTTTTCTTGTGCCTTCTACAGGAAGCTCTGTATTTCTACAGGAAACATCCTGTAGAACCTTTGGACGAGCCAAATCCAATTTCAAAAGTGAATCTAATGGTGGGAATCTATTTATTAGGCCTACAAGCACTTGTGTGTCCATTCCTTGCCTTCATCCATCATTTTTTCCACCTCCTTGTGCTTCTCATTGTGCTTCTACAGGAACTTCCTGTAGAAATTGTGGGAAACTAGGCATGCATTTCAAAAAGTGGTTTGGCAAGCATGGTAGCTTCCTCAAAGGTTCAGAAGTCCTCCTGCAATCTTCCAACTCCTCCTCCATCATCTCCATACCTGCATCACAGCCAAAATTCATTTTGTCATACCATGCAACCAAAATGCAAAGTGCCTTGAAGCAAAAACACATAGAGCAGAATTTGTTTATGCCATAACTTGAAAACCATGCATCCATTTGACAAACCGTTTTATGGGGAATTGTACAAGGTTGATGAAAACATGCCTGAGCAGTTTCATGCAATTCCGGTGCACGGTTTCCAAGAAATCAGCCTCCATCACCATCAACCATTTTTGCATTTTCTCCATATCCGTGCATCCGTTTTAAAACTTGTTTCATGGGGAGATGCACATGGGTGATAGTAGCCTACCCAAGCAGTTTCAGCCGATTCCAATGCACGGTTTCCGAGAAATCGAGCTCTGAAATCTTCAGCCATTTTCCATTTTTCTCGAAATCCGTGCATCCATTGATCACGAATTTGCTATGGGAGATGAATAATGATGGTAGGAACATGCTCACCGAGTTTCAGATCAAACCGATCTACCGTTTGGGAGAAATGGCAAAAAGAAGTTCTGGTTGTGTGACCATGCAGCAGCAGCAGCTTGAACGGGCAGAGTTGAACGTGGAAACGATTGCATGCAGCTCAGATCCGGCCAGAGGACACCTGCACAAGGAAAAGCAATCAAAAATCATTAGCCAAGCCTCATGCAATCAAAGGATCCAAGCATGCAGCAGCAGAATCAGAGCATGCAGCAGCAGAATCAGAGCATGCAGCAGCAAGGAGCTTCACAAGCAGCCGTTTGGCTTCAGGTACGTGACAAAACCTATTCCTCTATTGCATGAATCTAATTCAAGAACTGCATGAACAAATGGAGTGATGGAATTAAGCCACGAATTTAGGAAGGTTCACTTGATGTCCAGTTCTCTAGCAAGTCACGCAGCATGCATGGGTCAGCCATGCACGTGAAAGTCAAAAAACGGACAGTATGGGCAGTCTAACTCCAGTGCAACTGAATCGATGAGATTTCAAGAAGAGAACAAATAGTGACCACTGCAGTTCATGATTGCAAAACAGTCGTATAAGCCAGCACACGTATGTGCCACCTCACTCCAAAAATCACGCAGAAATCTGAGCGCTCAGCGGTTGGTCAACTTGCACTTGCAACATGATTCACTCGAAGTGTATTCAAATTCAGGTATTGCTTCCCTTTTTGTGAAGTTACATACTCTGAAATGTGAGTTCATGCTGTGGAACTGTTGTTTGTCTTGTCTCAAGATGGAGATAAAAGAAAATTAGCAGAACATCTTGGAGAAAAATATATGAAATGGTTAGCAAAACTTATTTCAACATCTTCAAAATGAAGAAAAGAAAGCTGCCGCAGTCGGAAAGTATTGTCATGTCAGGGACAGAAACGTGAATCAAGGTTAACCAATGGAAAAAAAGTGATTTTGCATGAAGCAGAAAGTGAATCTACCATGAAACAAACGGGAAAGTTCTGGTGTTGTTCTGGTTAGATTTGTGTATTTCAATACTTTCCAAGGGGTTCACAAGGTCTTTTGAAAAAGCCAGATTATTCCATGTGAAAGAATTCTTAAAAGTATGATTCGGTATGAAGTTTTGCCCCACTACTGGTTATACAGCAGCTTGAAACAAAACTTGGGAATTCTCATTTTTGGCCTGTTTGGAAGCAATTTCAGATTGAAGGGAAATGCTGATTCATAGCAGTGATATGTGAGCAAGTCATATTTTCTCTGCCCTTGATCTATCTTATGTTCTGTTCTGCTTTTGTTATCAATTCTTAGCAGATTTCAAATCCAAGATTAAGAATGCCATTCGATTCAGTTAAAGGCCTGGAAACACTTTTTCCCATCCAGATTTGGCAGGCAATATCTATTCTCGGGCAGTTCATTGTACGTGTGTGCTTTTATAATACATTAGACTTGCCATTTGTGTTGGATTCGTCAGCTTTCAGGCAGCGCAGTTCAAGGAGAAGGCACCCCCAGCCAAGCAAGTAAAATCAGTGAAATTGCTTCTACAGGAAGACAGAGAACAGTTAGCAGACTGTTTCTACAGGAAGACAGAGGACTGTTTCTACAGGAAGACAGAAGACTGTTTCTACAGGAAGCCAGCGAACTGTTTCTACAGGAAGTTTGAAAATAGGGAAGCCAAAGGAGGAATCGGCCGAGATGTTAGCCAAAGAAGCCACCAGGGCCATCAAAGACGAGGAGAGAGATTGGTTGCTCAGAGGATGAGCAACACTTTCAGTAGGGGGGTGATGATGAGCCCCAAAAATGTACAATTATTTGGGCTCATTCAACCTCCTAATTTGGCTTAGTCCACCACTCTCATTTGTTTATTGCATGTTTTTGATTATTTTTATGTTAATAGAGTGAATTTGGTTATTCATTATGCCAACAAGTCTAATGGGTGCTTTGTGTAGCCTTTTTGGTCAACTTGGAGACAAAATTGAAGGTCTTAATGAGCACTTGGCAGCCAAACTCGTGGGAGAACAAGCTAGAGGATTTGTAGGAAGGTGTCCCCCTCATTTATGGGCCCTTACCTCGAATTCTCCACCATCAGCTCGGAGTTCAAGGGCCACCGAATCAATCAGCTCAAGGGCAGCCAAGCAAGTCAAGTTGGACTGCTGTTAACTACAAGTCTTGGGCAGCCAAGTCCCTAAATTTTAGGAGGACTATTGGGTCCTCAAATTGTATAAATAAGAGGGCTTAAGACCTCATTTCAGTTAGTCATTTTTGGGATTAGCTAGTTAGTCAATTTGGTTAGCCAATTAGTCTTTTTGTAAGCCAGTTTTGGCATGATGTTAGACTCATGATTATTCAATAAAGGCAGGCATCTTTGGATTCAATTCGGAGTTTTTAAGGGAGCTATAGCTCTCAGGTTAGGGCCCAACCTGAGAGCAATAGACCTCCTCTTCCTTGTATCGTTACTTGTTTCCTTGCAGCACTTTATTTCCTTTGTTTTGACATGCATTTAGAATTTCCAGTCTGCTGATTTGATTTGTTTTGTGTGATTGAAGTAGGATTAGCTTATGGTTTAAGTGCTTTTAGTTGTTTAGATTAGAGGAGGAGGATTGTAATTCATTAGAGTCAAGAAAAGGTTGATAGTGCACTCGCTGCCATCTCTGTTTAGAGATTGGGGGTGTGGGCTGTACCAACCACCAAAAAACGCAGTCTTATGCTTTCATGCAAGTTGCCACATAGTTATTTTAATTATAGATCCATGCATGCACTCTTTCTCCACTTTAGTTCTCTGTTCCTGAGCCATCACAAGCCTCATTTCCATCCTACCTATTCACCCATACACTTCCTCCACTCCTCCATCACCCAAAACTCCAACCACAGACCTTCCTGTAGAAATCCCGAGACTTCCTGTAGGATCCCCTGCAGACATCTTGTAGAAGCCTGCAAACTCGGTTGCTGAGCATCTGAACGTGTGGAACTTCTGTGGGATGATGTTAGAGATCCTCTGGAACCTCTCCTAGCCCCCTGACCTTTCCCAAGCTTTCTCTCCCTTCGCACCACCTCTGCACAGCCAAACCCTAATAAGAAACAAAATCATAATCACTCCAACCACTTAAGAAAAAATACAAAAACAATGTTCTTTTCAATAGAAGTAGTTTAAGTTCATGCATTTCATATCACTAGAGGTAATGGCATCATTCTTAGACATTTGCACTCCCACCATTGCATCATAGAGATTAAGCTAGTCAGATTAGGATTTACTAGGGTTTCCATGTTTTGGTTGGCTTTCAGTTCATTTTTGCAAAGTAGATTAATTTCCTTTGAGATAGCCTTCGCCCATCATTTAGCAAGCTTCTTCTGAGAGCATATAGAAGTTGGCTTGAGCCCTAGCGGACTTGTGCCAACTGACCAAGTGACAGCTGCGACAAGAGCTAGTACTTGTGCATACAGCACTGTCGCTTCCAAGTTTGTACGAACTACCGGGTTGATAAAATTAGAGATAGGAAGCCCCAGGAGTTGTAGCATTATTGCTACAATACTGGGGCCCACCAACTACTAAGGTGCTTATGATGTTTGCAGAGGATCTACAGGCTTGGGAGATGGTTACATAAAAAGATGATTAAGTTCTGTAAGAGTTGGAGTAGTTGCAAGTGTTTTCTCTTGAGAATACAAAGTAACACGGGTCATAGTAGGACAACCTATATTATAATAACTCACCCTAGAAGGCTAGTAACCTATGTTATAATGCACTTATCAAATGGAGAACCTAAATTACTACTTTTGAGTGAATATTCCTGCATTCTATGCACACTCCATTGAATTCTATGGGCATTATCCAGGGAATTTGCACATGATATTTGGTGGTTAGTGTCGATTTGAGTTTTTATTCATTCTAGAAGGTGATTAAGTTAAGGATAAGTCTCTCATTGAATGAAGATGATTGAGGATCAAGTTAAGGAGAAAAAATGTCAGAGTATGAATAAGATTTTTTGTCTCTCCATATCTCATAGTTATTATTGTTTTAATGACTTCAGGTCATCTGTATATTGGAGAGAGCTTCATGTTAGAGAGGTTGGTTTTGTTGTGTAAGAGAGTTACTATAGTGCATTGAGAGCCAATGGCAAGAGGAGTGATATTTAGGTAGTAGATGCTTGATTCTCCTCTAGAAGAGTGTGCATGGATTAGTGGTAGAGATAGAGATTGTGTTATGTGCAAAACTCATGGTTGAATATTGATTTTATGAAAAGTTAAAGTGATTTCATTTCTATGGAGTTTTCAAACATGTTTGTGATTTTAAGGGTTACATATTCTTCAATAGGTATTGTATCTTGTATGGCTATCAATTTATATATTGTTGAGCTTCTATGTGAGAGGATAATAACGATTTGATGTAGTGCTTTGAGTTAGAATATATGTTATGTATTCAATATGTCTATGGCTGAGTGTTATTTTTGATTGATGTATGTTTGTTGCTAGTATTATGAGAGTTTGCATGTTAGTTTATTGAGTGTGTTGTTGAGATGTTTTTACGGAAGATTGGTTGTTATGCTACAAATTGTATTAAGTTGTGTTTCACATTGCATGGTTGTAAGAGCATAGAGGTTATTGTGAGTCCAATATGTAAATGGACAAATTGAGGCTCACAAGTTTTTTATTGCAGAGAGTAGTGGATCTAGCATGAAACATTATGAAATGTGGTCCACAAATTAGGAGCTTGAAGGTTGGGGCCTTTAGTGAGGGAAGTAGTTTCTTGCTGTGACAGGGTGTAGCGACATCATTTAGGTAGTAGCCTTAGAACTTGGGAGTGGTGGTTGGATATTCGAGTGGTGGTTAGGTGAGACTTACTAAAAGTGGTGGCTTCCAGTAGATGGTGCCCTGCAAAGTTGAGGGAGTGGTGGCTTCCTGTAGGTGGTGGCCTGCAAAGTTCATACAGGTAGTGGCCTAGAGCAAGTAAAGAATCACATGATTGACAAGTTGTGGATTGCACACTAGTGGTGGCCAATGACTATGTAAAAGAATAATTTTACCATAATAGAAGAAGAGTGAAGTAGAAAATTCGACGATGGTTTCCCCCTTCAGGTTTCCCCCTTACATCTAGAGTCTCTATGTGTGCATGTTGATGTGTTCACATGTTTATATATTGATATGATCTAGTAATGTATTGTTGATATATTACATTGTGATGTGTTACTAATAAGTAAATGAACTAGGATTTATAAGAAAGGGTAAAATTTGGTAAAATTGATCATAGTGCAAATTATTGGTTCACCCACCCCCTTCAGTATTGTTCAAGGTTTCCAACACTATTGCCTACTTTACCATTACTGCTAAGGAACCCCTGCTTCTTGACCACTAATTCCTATATCTACACATTCATAACAAATTACAGTTAATAATTGGTTGCATTGTGTAGTAATTAAAGTAGTATCCAACATAAACATAATTGCATTAGTAAAAATAAAAATACTCACCAACTAAACCCTAGGCAACACCTGATGGAAGACCCATTTAAAGGTCATGCATGTAAATCTACAAAAATATATTTAATGGATGCCCCAGAGCTCATTCTACACATTTGATATTGGAGCTCTGGCATTCCCAAGGCATCTAGGAACCTTCGGCACAGTCGATGCAACTTTTATGAGTAAGTTTTTCTTTTCAAGTCTTTTGCTGCTTTTTTCTGTCACTTTTATTTCCTTGGCTTGTGTGAGTGATGTTTTGCATGTTTTATTGAACGATCGCTAGCGTTTTAGTTTGTTTTAACTTGTAGAAATTCTATTTCAAGTTTTTCATTGTCTTTCTTAAGCGTCGCATGCATAACACTATTTTTGCAATAACGGTTGCCATTGCGGCGACCCTCTCCAACAACCTAGTTTTTCATCCATTTGATTGATTCATGCAGTAATTTTGGTTTCCTGCATGATCATTCACTCTTGTCTTCACCATCCTTTGCTCATGCATTTAGATCTACTCATTTTCAACCTGCCCTTGGGTAGATCTGGGCTGCCTTAGCTCAGATCTTGCTTTTCCCAGCATTATCTGCGCATTAATGAATTTGAGGCTCTACCTAGGCTCCATGAATTGCAAAAGGCTTACTGTCACTTCCCTCCAGCCGTGCTCTGTGCAGTTTTAGGAGACAATGACCAATCTTTCCCACTGGGTTTGTGCAATGTGCAGTCCTAGCCAGTAGTCAAGCCAGGATGAACTACACATTTTGTAGTTCCAATCCACAGTCAACCCAACTAGACTCTGCTCTACACAATTCTAGTCAGCAACAAGTCTCACTGGTAGCTGGGACTGTGCAATGCGCAGTTCCAACTGACAGTATCCCAACCTTTTGGAGTCACTATTGCGCAATCTTGCCTAGCAGGCACCTGGTTTGTTTCATGATCGATCCTTCTAGTGCATTCGGTTTTTAAACTGACATTTTATTGTTATGAGTGTTCACTCCGTCTCCAGGTACATTAGTTGTTGAGTAGTCTCTCAGCAGTACATGCATCATGGTTTCCAAGAGAGATGGATCAAAGGACACTGTAGAGAGCGGCACTGGAGACATGGTTGAACAGGTGCCAATAAACTTGCCCATATATGCAAACACATAATTGTTCGTAGAGAAGGGCATGAAGATCACATGGAAAGAAATAAAGGACATATTTGCAGGCACTTTCAAGGAAGATTTGGAAGATCGACAAGTCTATGTCAACATTCACAAGTAAGGCTTGTACAAGGTTTCATGCAGGTACCCCGCCTTCCCATGCATGGATATCATTCACTAGGTTGTCTCACATACCTATCCCAAGACAATGACATAGAGCAATACCAGTGGAACATAGCTACCACCTTTAGGTCGGAAAACTAGCATCAGATGTATCACTTGCCGCAACAATGAACTACATGGATGCATTGTTCTTCACTCCCAATAACAATGTGAACTCAAGATATATCTTGAAGCGTTGGGTAAAAGATCCATCGAAGTTTAGGATGACACCCAACCATTTCTACAAGATGAAGTCACTTAGGAAGGCTTACCAAATCCTGGTCATATTTTCATGTCACTTGCATGGCCAAAAGAGCACAGATGCCTTCCCGCAGAGTTGGGTTGTTTTGTTAGATCAGTTGGAAAATGAAGGAAGGCCTTTCAACTGGTTGGACATGTTGGATCTTCAGCTGAAAGTGCATGTGTCAAAATCCCAGAATTCATCTAAGGATGGACAAGAAATATTCTATATGTCCACGTACCTGCTTGATGCAATCTATGCTCAACAACCTTTCCCTGGCATGGGTTGGACATGGACACCATTAGAGGAAGATGTGAATTTTTATTGCAAGTTTCTCTCTGAGTGAAGCTACCGAGTAGTCATGACGAGGCTGTATGACCACTTCATCACCCCATTTTACATGATTATATTTGAACAAGACCCACCTTGCATGTCCCAGGAAGCGATGCAGGCATTGCTCAATGTTACAGATTGGTATGCCTCACCTAGTGGTACCTTCATCAGGATGTTTGGCACAGATAAGCCTCCACATGAGCTACTGAGAAGCTTCCACATGAGCTACGGACAAGTTGGTCATGCAAGAGGTGGCATACCACACCTCCATAGGGTTATCAACAACACTACACAAGAGGAAGAAGGCACCATGGTCTGCTCTTCCTTTACAGATTTGGTTGTATGAGATTCGTACCTTGAAAGATGTAGATGTTGAGACCGAGGACTTGAAGAAGTTCAGATTTGGCACCAAGAGTTTCAATCTGTATGATCCTCACTACATATGCAAGAACCACTGTGTGAAGGTGTACTTCCCATGGGTCCATGGGGCATGTCATTGTCCAGAGGAAGATCCTTGGAGGTATTTCTATAACTCCTCTAGGCTCAATGAACCGGTTAGCATGGTTGTAGAATGGAAAGTAGCATTGCAGGCAGCAACACGAGAGGAAGCAACAGCAACAATAACAGTGAGCAGCAAATCGGCGCAAGACAAAGGCAAGAGGAATATTGTCGAGAGTGCAAAGGATAAACAAAGCTACAAGTTCAAAGAAGATCCACTTGTTGAAAGAATAGATTTGGAGATAGATGCAAAGAGGTGACAATGCGATAGGAGAGTAGTGCAAAGAAAGAGGGAGAAGTAAAGATTGAAAGAAACAGAGAGGAAGTTGCAGGAGATGGAGAAGAAGTTGAAAGTAGAACAAGAGCTCAGGAGGGGAGAGAATGAAGAAAGGAATAAACAGGAACAGGAAGAAGGACAAGGCGCATTGACAGTTAAACTGCACAGATACATGTTGAGACAACAAAACAACCAGTAGATGACGAACAGGGTGAGCAAGTGGAGGTTCAGGAACTTTCTTAGCAGGTTGAGAAGTTGGTTGAGGAAATAGACATGGAGATGGAACAAGAGCTAAAGGACCAAGACATCGATCTCATGACAAGGTCATATGAGGTTGTACCACAGTCTCCCCCACCTCCAGAACCACAACTAGCCCCGAGCAAGCAAGGAGAAGCTGTTCTGCTTGATGATGATCCAGATATGGATGTGTATAATTTGGCATTTGATGAGACACAACAGAGGATTGTATAGGCACGCAGAAATCAAATCCTAGATGATCATACATCACCTGCGCACACATAAGAAAGGGTGATTGTACCAGATGTTAGAAGACATCTAAGTGCCATGGCTAAGGCTTCTAATCCTTATGCAGAAGACACGAGTTCAATGGTCAAGTTCTTGATAATAGAGAATTATTGAATGGCGAAGGACTTACAAGAGGTCAGGTAGAGAACATAGCAGTCCGCTGGATCCATCATGACAAAGATGAAGAAAGAAATAGTGGCAGAGATATCAAATTTGGAGGCCACCATGTGGACAGTGTATAACAGATTTGTCATCGTGCACAAAGCAATTTTCCATCTATACAGATTTCAGTAGTAGTGCGTGAAGATGACCCAAACTCTCAAAGACATTCACACTGCTATTGTGCACATCTAAGAATGGATAATTAGGTACAAGGGAGCCCCACTTTACTTGCACAAGAGGATGAAGCTAGAGGCTGAGCTAGACAAAGCATGGATTGAGATGTTGATCTGGAACTATGAACATCTCCCTCTGCTCATCAATATCATTGCTTCCCATGTATGGTTGTTTAGGATTCTGGATGTTATAGTGCGAATGCACAAGAGCCCTTCTATCGGAACCCTTGCCCAGACCATGAGGAAGAACTAAGTCATGCTGGATGTCGACAGGTACATAGAGCAGTTGATGTGTGTAGCCACCAACGATGACTTGCATCTCAAAGAAGAGAACATGCAAAGGTACATCAATGGTCCATCTACACTCAAGACAATATTTCACATGCTTCAGGATGAGCTAGACAGAGGCTTCAGAACCATATACCTGGAAGACATGGGGGCAAGAGTCTGCTTCGAAAAATATGTCATCAAATAGTACAGTGAAACAATAGCGCAGTACCAATATTGGTATCAATTCGCCACCACATATCACTGTGAGGAGGTTACAGACTTGTTATTTCTCCAAGACCCCGAGTGATGTTGTTTGTCTTGTCAGTCTGAATCAAGCCTATTTGTGTCCCACATGGGTATATGTGGAAATTGTATTATTGCAAATATGTTGTAAGTAAAATTCCAAGTCTCATTAGGGGAATGTGAACAGTCATTTTTGTAATGTGAAGAGTCATGAGGGTAGTTCAAAAGTCAAAGGGGAATTTTAAGGGTCACCCCAACCTTTTCTATATATAGAACCCCATAACTCATAGTATAGGATTTTGGGATCCAAGATTTTGGCTAGGCATTGCTTAGAGAAGGCTTGGACAGTATTGTGACGAGCCTTGGCTTCTCCATAGTGCAGAGTGAGTACGTCTCTTTGGAGGAGTTGGCGATGTTGACTGTAATGTTCCATTATTGGGGCTAGTAGTTGTAAATGGTGTATGTATGGATGGAACTTTCACTTTAAATATATATATATAACAGAGCCAACACGTTTTCATGCATATGTTGTTATTGTAGTTGGACTATTCTGGTTTCTTTATCAATGTATATTTAACTTACGCATTCATGTATGAACTATTTTGTATATGATTGTATGAATCTTGTTGGAGACGTGTTCTTGGTTTAACCAGTCACTTTGGATTGTGGACTATTCTTCTTTCCAACTTTTGATGTCATTCAGCTCATGTATTCCTTTCAGGCTGCATACTATTACAAGATTCTAAGGGACACACTTACTTTTCCCCTCCATGTGTTAGAAACCCCATGCATCTCACTTGACTCGCTACAAGGTCACATACTTACTTCCGACAAAGATATTACACTTACCTCTGCATGCTATCGCAGTCAAGGCATTGCTTTACTACCCACTGTTGGGACTCCTACTCCAAACAGTCTGAGGTCTAGTTGGGACTTCTTACTAGGGAGATCTCTTTACATGTTGGTGGGTCCAGCACCATCAATAGAGACAAATATTAACAACTACCTAGAAAATTATGCGAGGAGGAACTGGAAATCTATTATAGAGTCTAGAGCACATTTTTTCATGAAAGCACATGAAAACTTTATCGAAATAGTCCTTGTCGAAATAAAGAAATACCTTGACCACTCACCTAATGCCACAAATAGAATCTTCTAGTCGATTAAATTTAAATCTAACTAGCGGAGGAAGAAAAAACTTGCATGATTGTCTAGATAAGATATTAGATGATTTAAGTGAGGAGAAAGCAATAGAACACACTTATGTTGAAAAAGTTAAACAAGGTTATTTGACGATTTTCACAATATATTTTTCTATACCATACCTAATATACTACATAAATTTCTTCTTAACAAGGGAGTCGGTCACATAGTCGAATACAAACCACCTTTGAAAACACCAATAGACCCTAACAAAAATAAATGGTAGGTCGACTAGGAAAAATTCCTCAATTGCTAGTGAAAATATATAACAAAAGCGTGGGATTATTTCCTAAGTAGATGAAAATGTTCGTCAGAATCACTCTCATTTCCCAAGAGCAATTTGAGTCAACAATGGGTGCGGGGGGTTGGTAGATGTTTGTGAGAAATAAATAGGAAATAACAAAGGAGAGAATTAAAAAAAAATTAGTAGTCAAAAGGAGAGGAAAATGGTTGATTACAAGAATACAAGAATATATACTCAACGAGGAAACTTGATGGAGGACCCAAGCATGTACATGATAGTACAAAAATCAATCAACATTCAAAAAATAGAGAGAGACGAAAGATAGAAAAAGTGACAATAAATAAGGGGCAAAAAATTTAGCTAGATATTAAGAAATGAAGAAGTTCAAGAGAAAGAGATCGATGATTCATGATACTCCTTTGAAGGTAGTAGTGAGCACATAGAGTTGAGAGACGTAGCAACGCCTGATCCAACAAGAAGTAACAATCTACAACTAAGTCCTATTAGGCATGTAGACAGCATGGAAGTTAATAACTTTGGACCAATGATTTCGTGATCCCTTGTCACATGTATATCAAGTCTCATCATTTGAGAATTTATTTAGAAAAGACTCCATATTAACTTAGAGTCATCTAAAGTTTGGTGTAGACAAGTTAAGCATGAGAATTTGAGAGATTATTTAAAATTAAAAATATGTGTAGGAAACCAAACTTATATTGCAATGAAGAAAATAAATACATAATTCTCCATTTAAGGAATCTCACAAATGTACCCCCCTACTGCAACTAATATTTGTTTAAGAAGAACAAAATAGAAGTCAAGTCGAGGAACCAATGCAACCCCATACGAACCAGTTCATTAATACATAAATAAAGGAGGCCAAACCTATGAAAACTTCATAAATTTTACAACAGTTGAAGATGATGATAAAGAAATAAACTCGTGTGTCAATCAAACACTAGGTATTGAGGATGACATATTTGATGAAAGGGTTTAGTTGACTAAACTATTGGAAAAAAACCTATTTTATTAAGCCAACACCCTAGTCCCAAGAAAATAGAAAGAAATTCACCACCTCAAATAGATGGGATGGAAATATATCCCTCTCTATGAGGGAAATGAAGACCCTAAAAAGTACTAGTTCATTTGTGAGAAATTTTGGAGAACTAATGATATTATAGATGAAGACAAATAGATGACACAATTTACATCAACTCTTTGGAAGAGAGATTTGACATGGTTTATGAATTTTATAGAGAACCAAGCTAGAAATATGAATGACATGAAAAATAGTTTCTTCTCCTTATTCAAAGCTCAAGATGTTAAATAACTTGCAACTCAAAAGATAAAGGAAATCAAACAAAGACTAGAAGAAACAGTAAGGGAATATGATAAAAGATTGAAGGATTTGTAAATCCAAATCCCATATAATATTGATGAAGCTTTGTTGGTTAAATGTTTTGCTATTGGGCTATTACAAAAGATCCTAGGGCCATTATGAATGCATGAAGTCACATCATGTGAAGAAGCATTGAAAATGGTCCAACACATTGAAATAGATGATAACTGGTAGTCAAACTCCTTAATGAATCAATGATTGATAAAAGATTAGAAGAAAATATCAAATAGTTGAAACATTCGTTGTTAATGTTATACTTGCAAAAGCGTAACTTTTTGGTGCAACAATTATAGAATTGAGGGCCACACAAAAAGAAATTGAAAATTTGTAGACTATTTTGATCAAGACATCTAACAGTGTGTTTAGACATACATATAATGTGACATATGTCAAGTCCTATTGAGCCATGCTACTAGAGAGTGCTAGTATAATTTAAGAAATGTAATGTCTAAACGGTGTGCCATATGTGAAGATACCAGTCATTCTACATAATAGTGCTTGTTGAATGGAAATAATAAGCCTACTTATCACATCATATACCACACACAGACATCTGATTAATTTAATAATCCATCGACACAAGGAGGAAGAGGAAATGATGGAGGAGGATTTCGTGGAATATGAGTTGGATATAATGGATATGTTCAAGGCTAAGGCCAAGGTCAACGAATAATTTATTGCTTCATGTGTTGGCAGGAGGGTCATGTTGTGCCTAGTTTCTCTTTGAAATATTAAACTAGCCTAAGATTATGCAATATGTGTGGATTGGGTGATCATTCCTCAGAAGATTTCCCTAAAATATTTGAGAAAATAATGAATAAAAGAGCTATAAATCTCCTTCAAATTGTCCCAAAGAATGAAGTTTTAAACTCTACAAACCTCCATGTAATCACCAAATCGAGAGCACATCAAGAAAACAATATAAGATCCCAAAAGTCTCAAGATTTGAATTTCTCAAATCCCAACAAAACTAGCACGAAGTCATATATTTCATTGAGATGATTCCAATGATGCAAACAACACCTAAATATGAGGTCGTATGACAAAATTATGCTCATCTGAAGTTTTGTGTAAATAGGAAGTTTTTTGGCACTAACAATGTCACGTGGCACACTTAGGAAGCACCATGTGGGATCCTATGTTGGGAGGCAGCACATGTCATCCATCAGACCCTCTATGTAGCATGATGTAGCATCCTATTGTGTGTCTGATATGGCATAGCAAGGGTGACTTGGCATACAAGTGGGCCAATGGAAAGGCACCACATGGCACCCAGCTAGAAGCCCACAAAGGCCCATCCAACTCGCAAACACATGGAAAGTTGAATGAATGGATAAACGGTCAAAGGTTGGGTAGTTACATATGTTACACCAAATCACAATGTGCCAACATATGTTACAAATGAACCACACATATATATAATACACCAAAACCCAAGTGGGGATGCTTGTAGGCTTGACCCCGGGACCCCTCCCCTCGTCATATGCCTTAACATAGAAATGAAAACTAACATGCCCAACAAGATAGGTTGGTATGTCCATTGACAAAAAAATATTTAATTTCTCATTTCACTAGCACGGAGGGGATGGAGGTTGGGTCGTGGAGAGCGTTGAGCGGAACTTTGCGTAGCAAGAACTACACCAAGCAGGTGTGATTTTTGAGATAGATTCTAGGTATATTCTAGGGAATATTGTATAGGAATATTCTTGAAATATTCTAACTATTGTGGCATATTGAATATTCCCTAAGGGGTCAAAAGGTGAAAGTTACAAAACATGGTCAATTTTATACTCATTTTTCACAAAATTTCATAAGGAATCCACTGGTGCAATAATAATTAGGATTTGAGCAGCATAATTTTAAGTCGCTCTCGGGAGTGAGGTATTTTCGTGTATTTTTCCATGTACTTTCCATTATTTTACCCAGATAATATAGAGGCCTCTCCAATTTGAAGTTGGGCCCGAAGACGTAGCTCACACATTGTGAGTGAACTCCATTAACAAATCTTGGTACATTGTCTATGTTGTCTTCATTTTGTGTTGATTCTTCATGGATGTTGAATTTATGGGATTTTCATGCTCTTTAAGCAATTCAGTTTAAAATCATTGAAGGAAAGATCCTGGATAATGTTGGTATTAGAGTGGTCTTCTTTGATGTGATTTGTGAATGTGGATGCTTACCAAGGCCAAACTCAAAGAGGGTGAAGGAAAACTCAAGTATTTTGACCCCGAGATTGGACATGCAACATGAAGAAAGAAAATGAAGGATAATGACATGCACACAGAAACTCAGTAGGATTTCCACAAGGCCTTATACTAAATAGAAGATCGAGTGGAAAAATTATTTGCGTATTATAAAAGGAGAATGGAAAAAGAGGGAAATAAAGAAGGAGCTATAGTAGATGATAACGCATCAATACATCAAGGATGTGGAGGAGAACCTCCCGAGTCTCCATATTCAATTTCAATCTCTTCCTCTTCCCCTCATTCTCATCATTGAAATAGTCATCAAAGAAATGATTCTAAAAAGCTATTTTTAAAGTTAGATGTGAAATTTGATTTTCCCATGATTAATGGAGAAGCTAATGCAGAGAAACTAAACAGTTGGATTATACATATCGAAGTGTATTGTCATATACAACCAGTCAAAGAGGATGAAGCAAATATTCAGTTGGACTCTCTTCAGTTTTTCAACACAACTCTTGTATGGTGGGAGGGAAAAATTCAAAAAGATAGTCGGCATAATGGTAAACTATTTTCTTCATGTTTTGAGTTTGTTTCTACAATTTGAGGGAAATTTTACCCATGAGGTTATAGAAAAAATCCATGATGGAATGGCGAAATTTGAGACAGAGAAAAGGTCAGAATGTTAAATGCTTTACAAAGGAGTTTAGGAAGCAAGCATTAGCATTAAATATTCCTTGAGTCTCACCAAAAACTTTGATGAAAAACATTGGCACTTTACATAGTTATCTTCATCATTCATTGTTGTTTCTTGATCCCACTAATCTATATGAAGCTAATGTGAAAGAAATTAATCTTGGAAGTGTAATTTTTTCTCAAGTTTTATGCTATTATAATTACTTAAAACAATATAGAATTTAATTTCATTCACCCCAGTAGTTAAGCAATTGTAGATAGAATAGTAAATAATAATGCACAATAGAAGATAACCAAGCACAATGAGACACAGATTTTTTGTCAAAGACCAAGAAAATACCCCACAAGGTGGAAAAATAAAATCAATCTTCTTATTCTTAGATATTCAATCAATGTTAAACTGAGATACATAATCCAATTTGTACATCCATAAACAATTAACGTCAACCTTTGAATTTCCCAATTCAACCAAGTTAAATATAGTTAAATGAGAGAGAAAATAAAAAATCTATTACCAGTCAATAGAATGGTCAAAGGGTTGAATTTGGACCTATAACTCCCACAGAAAGTTCGATTAAAGTCAATAGTCGAATCCTATAGTCAATGTAAAGAGAAATAATATAAATTTTGGTCCATTGCAGGGTCAAAGATTTGGTCAACGCAGAGAATATTCCTCATCAGAATCTCGGTCAAATATAGTCAAAGTCAACCTGTAATTTTCAGCCTTCCAAGATAGTCAAACCCTTGGTCAAACAAATTCAAAATAGCTTGGGTCAATGCAAGTCAAATAGAGAGAAAAGAGGTTATTCAATACTGCCTTGAAATACCTCCTGGCTCCTTCTCATGTGTGGACTGACTTTTGCAAATTTTAGATTAGATGTGATGACATGTTGTGTGTCCAAATAAGGCTCAAATTATATATATCTATATATCTATATCTATATATCTATATATATATATATATATATAGATATATATGAGTGTCAAGAGGTGAATTTTCCACTTGTGGGGTTGACTTGTCCTTCACTGGGCCAATTGGGTCAAAGTCAAATATGAATTGTCTCCATTAATTTGCTAATGAAAATTTTGACTAAAACTGCCAATCTTCAACACTCCCTCTCAGCTAGCGAGGAAATTATGGCTGCACCATATATCTCATATCATCTCATTTCATCTCATCTCAGTTGAACAATGATTGAATATCTAAGAAGAAGAAGATTGATTTGGGTTTCCCCCCTTTTTTTTAAACTGAAGAAATCACACCAGGAGAAACTCTTAAGAGTACATAGTCTTGCCCAAGATTGGACCACAAGATTAGTGGGGACCAAACCTCCCCACCTAACCGTTGGACCAAAATCGTGGGACTTGGATTTCCCCCTTGTGGGGTTTTGAGCTGGTCTTTGACCAAAAATATTTCTGTCTCATTTTTCTTGGCTATATTCTATTGTGCATTACTATTTACAGTTCTATCGATAATTTCTTAACTACTGGGGTGAATGAAATTGAATGTTACATTTTTTAAAGTAATTATAGCATCAAAGAACTTGAGAAAAATTAACATAAGGCAAGGAAAACATGGAAAATAAGATCATCCAAAGAAGCATTCATCCAAGGCTCGGAACAACAAGTTCAAATGGAAAGGAAAGGGCAAGAAGACAACGACATCAAAGAAATAATAAGGGAAGCCGTCTTGCACTCATTACAAAAAATAAGGGCATAATGAGGAGAATTGTTAGAAGCTACATCCAGAATTGAAGCCTAAGAAGTTTGGTGGAAAAGGAGAATAGAAGGCAATTCCTATAGCACAATAAGACCTTGGTTCTGATTCCAGTGATGAGACACATATCACAATCATTGGGGTACAAGGTAAAATTTCCTTTCATGCTAGTTCAAGTTATGGAAGTAAAGCTCATGTTGACGAAAAGAAAGAATCAAAGTGTTTCATATAATAGTTGTATCTAAGCACACAAAAATAGATACACTGTTTGATCCAAGTTCTCAAGTTAATTTTCTCTTAGAATTAACTGTTAAGAAGTTGGGTTTAGATATGAGACCTCATCTAAAGCCATAACCTCTTGGTTGGGTGTGTGACAATGCAAAACGCAATGTCACCAAGCAATGTAGGGTTAAGTTTGCCATTGCTTAAAAGTTGATAGATGAGTTTGATTTAGATGTTATCCCACTTGAAATTTGTGGCATAGTCTTGGGAAGCCCATACTTGTACGACATGAAAGTAGTCTTCTTCAGGCATGAGAGCAAGTATCATCTCAAAAAACATGGAGTGGAATAGATTTTTAGAGCTCACCACATGAAAGTCAATTCAACCCTTGTTAGTGAAAGATAGATGAAGAGACTCATCAACTACAACAAGAAGTGTATGCTCATGGTTGTGAGGAAAAAAGATGATGAAGCATATGATTATTTCAAATGTTATATTCCTTCTCACAAGAAACAAATGTTTTATATTGTCTCTAACTATGATGATATTTTTTAGGAACCAGGTGGATTGCCTCCTAAAAGAGAAATTCAACATGAGATCCATATTCAATAATATGCCCCTCTTCCAAATATGGGCATGTACAGGATGTTAACTATGGAAATGGAAGAAATAAAGAAGCAAGTGTAAGACTTGTTGGACTAAGGAGTCATCAGACCTATCTCATCCCGATGTGGTTCACCAATTATGTTGGTGCGAAAGAAAGATGGCACATGGATAATGTGCGTGGATTGTCAGGCTCTTAACACGATCATGGTGAAAAATGTATATCCTCCCCCTCACATAGATGATTTTATTGATCAATTGAAGAATGTTGTTTGTTTCACTAAGTTGGATTTGCGTAGTGGTTACGATCAGATCAATATTGCAGAAAATGATGTATAGTAAACTACTTTCAAAACCAAGAAAGCATTGTTCGAGTGGTTGGTAATGCCATTTGGGATTTGCAATGCCCCAAATACATTCATGATGGTAATGAATGATGTATTTCAACCATTCTTCGATGAGTTTTTTCTTATAATCTAGATTAAATTCTTGTCTTTAGCAAACAATGGGATGATCATGTAAAATATGACAAACAAGTATTGGATATTTTACAAATAGAGAAATTGTATGTAAAGTTGTCCAAAAGTGAATCCGAAAAAACTTGTTTGGTTTATTCAGGTCATATTGTTGGAGGAGGTCAACTAAAGATTGATCCTTCTAAAGTTGATGTAATTGTAAAATTTCCTAAACCTACAAATGATACAAAAATGAGAAGCTTCTTGGGAGTAGTTCAATATTGGAGAAGATTTATAACTAACTTCTTAGTCATTGCATCTCCTTTTCATGCAATAACTAGTGTGAAGCGGATATTTCATTGGGGAGGAAAGAAACAGAAGGATTTCAATACCTTAAAGGAAAATATCAGCACAACACTAGTACTAGCCTTGACATATCTTCAACAACCATTAAAGATCAAGGAAAATGCCAATGGATATGCCATGAGTGGAGTATTGATTTTGTAACAACCTCCTCCAACATCTACCCAAGTAACTGGCCAACTGGGGTAAACATGTGATGAAGAGTTACTATGATATGATTTAACTCCCTATGTAGTAGTTAAGGAAGTGGAATTGATGAAACACAACCAATCTGACATTCTACACATGCAACAGAACCCCCAGGAGCCATCCAACCCATCCAGGCGACAAGCCCATAGGAAAAACTAAAATTTTATTGCATTAAAGCCTCAGTCACTCCCTTGACATGGGCATGCATGCGACTAGACCTTCCAGTCACTCCCATAACAAGGCATGCATGCAAATAGGGACGTTTCTAGGTAGTTTTGTGCCAGCGACTCTGGATTCTGTGGCACTTTTTTAGGGCCAGGACTCAGGCCACTTCCCAGAATTCCATGAAACTTCTAGAAATGAAAAATAACATTGAAACAATGATATAGATGTAAATACTTAAACAAGGACTTGAATGGACCCCTACTAGCCATGATAGGCATTTCGTCAAACATGTCACAAATATCCATTCTACAGGTTTAAACAACATATATGAGCATAGGGGTCTCATACTTATTTGAGAATCTTTAAGAAGTATTGACGCGTCATCACAATAACTTCATTACCATATATTTAGCGATATATTCATTGTACATTCAGTGACTAACCAAAACATGATGAGACCCATACATTTTCATTGTCATAAAACTCATTCATAACCAACATATAACCAACATAAATATCAAGGATATAAAAACCATATAAGCCACATATAAACAAGTATATTTACTCATAAAATACCAGGGAGAAAGAGATCTCTTATTGATGAATGCAAAGGCTAACCCGGTTCAGGACATCCACGTTCCACTCGACCATAGATTAGCTGAACCAAATCTCTCTTCAGCTAATCATCCTCGTGTCATATTCCAAGCATGAATGTGGTATCTCATAGAACAAATCCATCAAAATCAAACTAGGGCTTCCAAAGGCCAAACCACCTCAACCCTCAACCAATGATTCTACCTCACGATTCAACATCACTAACCATCACCAGATTGGTCTCTACCTAAGTTGTCTACGACTCTAGAGCATTTGTTCCAACCAGACTTCAGGACTAGTAACTAAATCCACAATTGCTATTAGGCCCTAGAGCGTTTGTCCAACCAAGGCTCTAGGAACTAATAACTCAACCCATAGCCAAAGAAACATGAGAAACAACTAGAAATCATAAGGGAAAGACTCCCAAAAGATCATGTCTATCCAAGAAATGGCAAGGTTAGGCAAAACCACTGTTAATTTAGGAAATCCTCCATGCCAATGACAGATCATGACCAAGAAGCCACATGTATATTCCATGCATAACAAAACTAGTTAGGAAATCATACATGAAACTCAGTACCTCCAAGAAAAACTTGTTGTAGTTGTTGATCCCAATGTCCTCTTGTGCTTTCTTACTCTTCCTTCACCTTCTTGCTCCATATTCCAATTATGACACACTCCTCCAAGAGTGCTCTAAGAAATCTCTAATTATCCAAGAGTCTGAGAGAGGGAGATAATATAATAAGAGCTCCAAAACTGAACTGACAAAAGTCTGTGAAATGATCCTCACAAGCCTTTTTATTAACGAGGCCTCTAATTTCTTCATTTTCCATTATTTTCCTTCATTTTCCTCCTCACATGAAACCTATGACCTTTCACCTTCCTTTTCTCCTATTTTCCATTATTTTCATAAATAAGTGCACTTTTCCTTTCCAAAGACTTTTCCATTGCCTTTGCCAATTTCCATAGCCATAATAAACCAAATGAACACCCACACTAGGATGGTTTCCCCAACATTCAGCTCAAAATACATATCCCATGACCATGGATATTATTTTTCCTTTATCAACTTTTATTAAATGAATTTTTGACCAGGGTTGTTACAAAACCCTCCCCCTTGGGGGAACACCTTCCTTGGTGCTCAATGACACCTACAACCAACAAGACTATTGAAAGAAAAACATACTACCCATGGAGCTTTATAAGTTAGCTAGTTGCAGTATTTACAATGATCAACCTGCTGAGAAGCAAACCAACATGACAACACAAAAACATGAAAACCATAATGACATGACACCCATACCGCTTATTGGAGCTTTATAACACAACTCATGGTGGTATTTACATCCATATGTACATAAACCAAAACATTGTACCAACACATATATCAAAACGTTCACTCAACTAGTGAATAAAGAAGGATACATAGCTCACGTCTCATCTACCATCTACCATGTAGCTTCATCAAGCCCAAAGTGCTTCCACTGCACTTTAACCTGCTCAATTGCTCAGTTCTGGAGCATGAGCATCTTTTTCTACAATATACACTGAGGTTCTAGCTAGAATTCTCCTTCTGGCTCCACCTGCATACATATGAGCGAATCACATGATTAACATGTTAACATACTTTTTAATCAATGACACACAGAAAACATCATGGAATTTCACTATAGGAGAAAGTTCAAGTCGATAGGCTACTGGTCCAACCCTTTAAAGAACCTTGAAAGGTCCACAAAACCAAGTTGCTAGCTTCACACATGATCCAATCCGCAAGGAGCTCCTATTGGGCTTGATGCGCAAGTACACCTGTTCCCCAACCTGAAACTCCTTAAACAACCTATTCCGATATGCACAAATTTTCTACCTATCTTGTGCTACCTTTCGATTCTTCTTGATTACTTGCATTTGTTGTCCCATTTCTTCCAACATATCTAGTCCTATCAATACCCTGTTAACTACATCACTCCAACTAATAGGAGTATTAAAACTCTGCCCATAGAGTGCCTCAAACAAACTCATCCTTAGTGACCACTGATACCCATTGTTGTAAGAAAACTCTACCAATGGAAGATACTCTTCCCACTTCCATTGCTAATGCATCACATACATCCTCCAATATACTGTTGACCCTCTCTGTCTTTCCATTCGTCCATGGATGATAAGCTATGCTGAAGTTCAACTCTGTACCCAAACCTGTAAATAACTCTTTCTGGAACCTACAAGTGAACTTAGCATGCATGTCTGACACAATATTCTTCAGAACACCATGCAGCCTCACTACATCTCTGATGAAAACCCGTGCTACATCACTAGCTGAATAGGTAGATTTCACTGGAATGAAGTGTGATACCTTAGTCAACCTGTCCACAACAATCATGATGGAATCATCCTATCTAGATGTTCTCGAAAAACCTGTGATGAAGTCCATGGAAATGACCTCCAATTTCCACTCTGGAATTGATATCAGTTGTAGTAACCCACATGGATGCTTACACTCTACCTTTACCTATTGACAATCCAAGAATCGCACCACAAACTCTGCCACTTCTTTCTTCAAGCTCAACCAGTAGTAGAACTTCTTCACCACGGTCAATATCTTCTGATATCCTGGGTGTCCAGAATACAATTTCACATGAAACTCTCTCAAGATAAGCTTCTTGAGCTTGCTATCATCTGGAACATATATCCTGTCTCTAAATCTAATCAAGCCACATGCTGTGAGATGATAGTCCAGATCCTGTGCACTTGTACATGCACCTGTACCTGTACCTGTTCCTGTACATGTACTTTGCTGTAACCTATGCCTGAGCTCCATGTACTTGTTATCCTACTGACCTGACTTTAAGATCTGAGCCTGTAAATCTGTCTCATAAGAACTCATAACTGCTATGTCGTTCACTTGTATTCCCCTACTAAGATAAACTACAACCTTGTTCTCTTTACCTTTAATCTACTTGATCTCAAAATCAAACTGACTGATCATGGCCAACCATCTAGCTTGCCTGGTATTCAGATTCAGTTGGTAAAATAGATACCTCAATCCACTATGATTGCTCATTAGTACAAAACTTCTTCCAAGAAGATGTGCCTCCACATATTCAATGAATGGATGATCGCTGCCAAGTCAAGATCATGAGTTAGATAATTCTGCTCGTTCTCATTTAATTTCCATGACTCATAGCATACTACCTGTCCCTCCTACATAAGAACTACACCAAGTCCTCTTTTGGAAGGATCTGTGCATACCACAAATTCTTTGTCCGGATCTAGCATTGGAGCATGTGTCAACAATTGTTTCAATTTCTCTAAACTTGTTGCACATTAATTTGTCCATTCAAACTTCTTACCTTTCCTTTACAATGATGTGATGGGATATGAAATCTGTGAGAAGTTCCTGATGAACCTCCTGTAATAACTTGCTAACAACATAAAGGACCTTACCTCATCCACTTTCCTAGGAGCTACCCACTCCATGATATCCCTTATCTTCTCTAGATCTATTGCTTTGCCTTCCTTGGAAATCACATGTCCCAAGTAATGTACCTATGTAATAAAGGAACTGCATTTTCTAATATTGGCATACAACTGATGTTCTCTTAGCAATCTCAATATTGCTGCTAAGTGTCTAACATGCTCTTCTTCATTTTTAGAAGATACCAGTATAGCATCAATGAATACAATAAAAAACTTGTCCAGATAAGGATGCAACACACTATTCATCAAGCACATAAAAGTAGTTGGAGAAATAGTCAAACCAAAAGGAACTACAACAAATCCATAATGTTCGTACCAGGTCTCGAAATTTATCTTATAAATGTCATCTTTCTTGATGCGTACCTGATGATATTTGGATCTCAGATCAATCTTCGAGAACACTGTTGCTCCCTTCAACTAATAGAACAAATCTTCAATCCTCAATAATTGATACCTGTTCTTGATGGTCACCTTGTTCAACTATATGTAATCAATTCACAACCTGAGAGTACCATCTTTCTTCTTCACAGACAATACCGGTGCACCGATGGTGATACACTTGGCCTAATGTATCCCTTGTCAAGTATTTCATTTAGCTGCAACTTCAGCTCTACCAACTATGGAGTGCTCATACTATATGGTGATTTTGATGTTGGTGCTACCCTTGGTACCAACTCAATAGAAAATTCCACTTCCCTGTGAGGCGGAAACTCTGAAATCTTTGTAGGAAATACATCCCGAAAATGTTGTAAAATCAGGTACCTGCTCAAAACATCTTCATCCTCAACTTCCTTACCTTTGTCACTAGAAATATGTACCACAAATAACACACACCCTTTCCTGTGACTGCGCTTTTCTTGCATAACTGTCCCCATCCTAACTAATGTTTCTTTCTTCTTACCCTACAAGATTATTTTTTCTCCATTATCATCCAAACTCTCAATAGATCTATCATAAAAATCCACTTTGGTCCTGTAAAGATACAACCAATCCATACCCAAAATCATACTATATGATCCCAACAGCAATACATTCAAATGTGTTGATGTAGGCATACCATTGAACTCAAATGCACAAGCTCTTACCCAATGATGAACTCACTTCTTTGTACCTGTAGCCAACTGCACTAACCAAGACTTTGCATGCACTTATTTATTCAAACCACACTTATGCACCATGTCAGGATTAACATAACTATAATTAGATCCAGGGTCAATCAAAATAGAAACAACTTGATCACAAATCTTACCATCCATCTTGATAATAAATGCCTGGTGGTTTGCCTACCTGTCACCCAACGCTGTAGAGATCCTAGGAACACTCTATCCAACATCCCCAACCATCTGAGCCTCCTGGGAACTATAAATTTGCAGTCTACCGCCATGATGTTGTGGAAAATCTCTCTAACAATGATATTTTCCATAATTCCAGCACCGTACAAGCTTCCTATCATCACCCTTGTTTTGCTAAAACTGAAATTCCTATCCTCTGTTAGATGCATTGAACTTCTTGTGCGAAGTTGAATTCTCTTTGTTACTTGTGTCTTGAGGTCCTGCCAGTTTCTTATCCCATTTCCCTTTATTCTTATTATCACCTTTCCAGTCTGGTTTAGTCTTAGATCTGCTCTTTGATTGCTCGTAACAATGCTCTAGCTTCTGGATGGTCTCCTCCAATGATCTAGGCTCATCGAAACTAATCCTATCCTTAAATGCTATCGGCAACCCACTGATGAATCTTTGAATCTTGGCCTTCTCCTCCTTGAGGTAAGGCACATACCTCAACAACTCCAGAAATCTACTAGTGTACTCCTCATCAGTCATAGATCCCATCTTTAGCTCATAAAACTCTTTTTCCCTGTCATCATAGTACCTCTCTAATAGGTACTTCTTCCTGAATAGTCTCTCGAATTCACTCCAAGTAAACTCTTCCTCATAAATATATCTCACATTCTTTACGTCTTCCCACCAGATATCTGTTTTACCTTTAAGATTGAATGTAGCTATTTTAACCTTCATGTTCTTTGAATAATCATGTATCCTAAAGAACTTATTCATTCCAAGCAACCATGCTTTTGCATCCTGTTATTTCTTCATTTCCCCATCAAATGTAGGTGGCTTTTCTTTCTTGAACTCATCTGGAAAATATCCCCTATCACTCCTCCTAATAGGATGATAATGATGATGACCATGATACCTGTCAAAACCAGAACTAGAATAGTACATGTGTCCATCACCTTTCCTATCTGGTGTATCCAGGAACCTGCCATCCCTGATCGTGTCATCTCTATCTAACTTGTGCCTGTTGTGAGATCTCCTACCATATGCCCCATTAGTTCTATCCTCCTGTCCATAGTTGATCCGAAGTGGTCCCTACCTCTGCTATTATGATAATCTCTTAATAATTACTGCATTGAATTTTTCTTGTTTCTCCTATGCATGCATGATTCTGTCATTATATGTTATTTCTTCCTTCAAACTGCTCAATGTGTCTAATAAGTCAGAAGAGTTTCCAACACCATGCTGCTCATTTGATTAGTAGGGAGAATCTTTGTAGTCTACCATCTTGATAGTCATCTTTGACATCTTCTTCTTGCAAGGTATATTATGTCAGCTAAACCAAATCATAAACAAACCAACGTACCTTAGTAGTTCGGGGAGGATATCTCATCTGCAAGACAGACCAGATCAATGCAATATTATATATATATATAGATCAACATATAAGCATATTTTCATCCATTATCCAGTTATCAATGCATGACTATACCAACCACATACCATGACCTCATGCACGACAACTATCACCATGCCAATGTATGCATGAAAACATATGAACACTAACACACATAACCAATGCATGACCAACATACACTCACAACAAATACATTAAACAACGACACCATCAACTTTAATATGTCGACACCATTGCAATCATGACCAATTCCATGCATACAAAACAAGCACGTATACCAAAAGCACAAGGACCTATATGCAACCGACATGTACATATGAAAACACATTCATCCAAGGGAAACAGAAACTAGACATCACCCAAGGAGAAAATAACCATGCTCTAATACCACTCTGTAACACCCTCCTCCCACATCTAGCCAAGTAACCGACCAACTAGGGTAAACATGTGATGAAGAGTTACTATGATAGATTCAACTACCTATGTATCAATTAAGGAAGTGGAACCGATGGAACACAACCAACTTGCCCTTATACACATGCAACATAACCCATAGGAGACATCTAACCCATCTAGGTGACCAACCCCTGAGACAAACTAACATTTTTCTGCATTAAAGGCTCAATCACTCCCTTGAAATGGGCATGCATGTGAATGGGAGCCTCTAGTTTCTCCCACAACAAGGCATGCATGCAACTAAGGACTTTTCTAGGTAGTTCTATGCCAACGACTTTGGATTATGTGCCACTTTTTTAGGGCCAACACTTAGGCCACTGCCCATAAATCCATTGAAACTTCTAGAAATGAAAAATAACATTGAAACAATGATACATATGCAAATACTTGAACAAGGACTTGATTGGACCCCTACTAGCCATAATAGGGATTTCATCAAACATGTCACAAATATGCATTCTACAGGTTTAAACAACAGATTTGAGCCTAGGGATCTCATACTTATCTGAGAATCTCTAAGAAGCATTGATGCCTCATCACAATAAGTACATTACCATATATTAAGCCACATATTCATTGTACATTCAGTGATTAAACAAAACATGAAGGGAGCCATACGTTTTCACTATCATAAAACTCATTCATAACCATCATATAACCAAAAGAAATATCAAGGATATAACAACCATATAAGCCAAATATAAACAAGTATATTTACCCATAAAATACCAGGGAGAAAGAGAGCCCTTATTGATGAGTGCAAAGGCCAACCAAGTTTGGGACTTCTACATTCTGCCCAACCATAGATTGGATTAACCAAATCTCTCTTTGGCCAATCACCCTCACACCATCTTCTAAGCATGAATGTGGGATCTCATAGAACAAATCCATCAAAATAAAACCATGGTTTTGAGAGGCCAAACCACCTCAACCCTCAACCAATGATTCCACCTCATGATTGAACATCACAAACCATCACTAGATTGGTCTCTACCCAAACTATCCAGGATCCAAATATTTTGTTCCAACCAAGGCTCTACGACTAGTAAATAAAACCACCAAGGGCTCTAGAGAGTTTGTCCAACCAAGGCTCTAGGATTAATAGCTCAACCCAGGTTGTTACACGGCTCGAGAGCATTTGTACAACCAAGGATCCATGAGCTAATAAATCAACCCACAACCAAAGGAACATGAGAACCAATCAAAAAGAAAAAGGGAAAGACTCCCACAACACCATGGCTATCCATAAAATGGAAAGGCTAGGCGAAACCATTGTCAATTCATGCAATCCTTCATGCCAATGATTGATCATGACTAAGACATGCATATGCCATGCATTCCAAAACTAGTAAGGAAATCATACATTCAAATCGATACCTGCAAGTAAAACCTACTATAGTTGCTGATCCTGATGTCCTCTTGCACTTTCCTACTCTTGCTTCACCTTCTTGCTCCAAATCCCAAGTATGTCGCAATCATCCAAGAGTGCTCCAAGAAAAATCTAAGCATCCAAGGGTATGATAGAGGGAGAAAATAGAATGAGAGATCCAAAACTGAATTGAAAAAAGTCTGTGAACTGATCCTCGGAAGCCTTTTTATTAATGAGGCCTCTAATTTCTTCATTTTCCATTATTTTCCTTCATTTTCCTCCTCACATGCAACCTGTGACCTTTCACCTTCCTTTCCTCATATTTTCCCTTATTTTCATAAATAAATTCCAATAAATGCCACTTTGCCTTTCCAAAGCCTTTGCCATTGCCTTTGCTAATTTCCATAACCATATTAAACCAAATGAACGCACACACTAGGATTTTTTGCCCAACATTCAACTTGGAATATGTGTCCCGTGACCAAAGTTATTATTTTGCCTTTATTAGCTTTTATTACATGGATTTTTTACCAGGGTTGTTACAGATGCAACATCATAAACTGGTTTGTTACCATTTAGAGACTTTCTCTCAAGTTGTTGTAAACTATCCCATGTATAACAAAGAGTTGTATTCCTTGGTTCAAAGTCTCAAGGAATGGAAGCATTAATTGATAGGGAAGGATATTATCATACATACAAATCATCAGCCCTTATAGTATCTCTAGTCACCAACCAAGTTACAATAGGCTTGTCACTTCAAGTGGATGGGATTCCTTCAACACTTTCATTTTGAAATCAAATACAAGAAGGATACAAGTAACAAATTGGAAAATATTCTTTCTAGACCTCTTGTTTTTGCATCTATTGTTTTGAAGAATCCCTCTTTATCTTATAATAGCCATGTTGGACAATATGCTATTGATGAATAATTTAAGGATGTTTATGAGAGGATAACCCATGGATCACATGTGGAGAACTATTATTTGTAGGACAAGTAACTATTCCATCTTGGCAAGTTATGTATTCCTACAAGTGAAAGAGTCCATGTAATTCGAGAAGCTCACACTTCTTTTGTGTCTGCTCACTTTGGGGTAGGAGAAACCCTGGCTCATTTGCAGAGGTTTTGTTACTAGCCTCAGATGAAATAAATTATAACCAAATATGTAAAGGGGTGTGTAATGTGATCTATTTGTAAGATCACTAATAGAAAATTGGGGTTGTACACACCTTCTCATCCTTGGGAGAGTATCTCCATGGATTTTTAGGGGGGTTTCCTTTGTCAAAAATGGGTCATGACTACTTGTATGTGGTAGTGGATAGGTTTATTAATATGTGTGTCTTGATGCCATGTAAAAAGTAGATTACTCTTAGCAGATTGTTCAAATTTTCTTTTAGCATGTATGGGTCCATTTTGGACTACCCACATCCATTGTTTTAGATCGAGACTCTCGATTCCTTGGAGAGTTTTGGACAAGATTGTGGAAGATGATGGACACCAAGCTAAAGCCTGAGTATGACTTTCCATCCACAGACCAATGGACAAACAAATGTTATCAACATAAAACTGGTTCATTTTCTCTGAGGGTATTGCTACAAGCATCCTATGTTTTGGGATGAATATACACATTAAGTTCAACATGCATGCAATAGGGATTTGCACTCCTCTACTTAAAGTTCACCATTTGAGACATGCTTTGGGTACCTTCCAAAGTCACCTTTAGAATTTGTCTTTGGGAAAGATGAGGATTACAATGAACAAAGTGATGAAGATGGAGCTCACAAGTTTATTCAAAGGATCAAAATGATACATCAAGCAGTGAAGTAACATTTTGAGAAGAGTTAGGCATAATATAAGGCCCAACATGACAAACACAAAAATCATAATTAGTTCTAGGTTGGAGATAGAGTGAAACTTCACATAAAAAAGGACAGGTTGAAGGGAAAAGGAAAGAATTTGAAACCAATCAGATATTTTCCATTCACCATCTTAGGAAATATTGGAACAAATGCTTATTTCCTTGATCTTCCAACTTATATATAGATGTATTCTGTAATCAATATTAAGAACTTGAAACTTTACGAACCACCCATGTCATGGATATAGAAGAGAGTGGCCAGGTTCCATCAGTGGATGATTCCATTCCAAAATAATTGGAAAAGTTTCCCAAACACATCATATTAGATAGAAGAACCCGGATTTCATGACGGGGAGATGTGGAGTACCTTCGAGTGGGTTTCAAAGGAATGCATCCCAGTAAGGCACAATGGATTGAAAAGGAGAAAGTGAGGGAGAAATTCCTTCACCTACCTATTAATTGATAAGGCTTTTGGAGTCCCAAAAGCTCCTCAGTAAGGAGGAATGATCAAGGAGGATCCAAAAAGGCTCAAAATTTGAAGTCCTCAAATCTCAGCAAAACCAGTACCAAGTCATAGATCTCGTTAAGACAATTCCAATGATATGATTGGCGCCTATATCTGAGGCCATATGACAAAGTTATGTTCATCTGTTTTTTTATGTAAACATGCAAAAATTTGGCACTAACAGTGCCACATGGTACCCTCAAGAGGTGCCATGTGTTACCCATCAGATGCTCCACATGGCATGATGTGGCATCCTACTGGGAATGTGATGTGGCAGAGAAAGGGTTACTAGCCATACAAGTGGTCCAATGGAAAGGTGCCACATGGCCCAATAAAATGGTGTCATGTAGCACCCAATTGGGTGTTGTAGAATTAACTAGGTTCAACCTTCACATTGACTTGTAATTTTGAATTTATGAATAAGAAAACGATAATGTATTTTGTAATACTGGCATCATGGGTTTCATGAGAAAGGAGTTTTATTATAGGTCAAAGACTTCTTCTTGATTTCTTTAGGAGTTTTTCTGCTTGTCATAAATATAATTAAGAAGTCATGTATATAGAGTCATGTTACACATGTGAAAGACATATCATTTATGTAAAAAGTTGCACTCCAAGACATTGTCACTATATCTCTTGTGGTTGGCTAAAAGAAAAACTATATTCTCCTCGTGAAGAAGTCGGATTACCTCCAAGATCGTACTTCAGCCTAGATAACAAGAATATGTCACTATATAAATAGTGACTTGACCTCATTGTAGCACCAAGCAATTCATACATTTGATAGACAACAATGCAGATCTTAGTGCAAAGTGACAAGGGTAATGCAGTGAGGAAGAAAAGCTTCAACAATGCGTAAGTGTCTCATCTGTGAAATATTAACAAAGGACCAATGAAGGACCAAAGACTATCTCATCTCTGTAAAGTACCGAAGGCAGTTCTAAGATAGTAGTCATTCGGTTGAGGGCTATAACAAGTGAAAAATAGTGTTGGAAGAAACCGAAACTCAGAGACTCTTGTGGACCAAAGAAAGAGATCAATGAAGACCAAGACTCTGCCATACAATGAGAAGGAGAAAGACTGTGTCAAAAACTGAAAGATAAAGACCGAGACTCTACCATACAGTGAGAAGGCGAAATACTATATCAAGGACTGCTATATAAAGACCGAGACTCTCTAGGTGACAGTGCCATATAGTTTGATGAAGAAGGACTAAAGTATGAATGCCGAGGAATGAAAGAGATAGTGACAAATGTCTTGAAGTGAACTTGTGTCAAGTAACTTTTTCAGGGTCTTGGTATTCATCAATTTAAGTATCTATAAGAAGAGTCTTTCTGAGTTTTCCCCTCAAGAGGATGGGTTTCAGCCATGACTTGGAGCCTATCCATTGTGTCGCTGATGTTATTGTTTCGATAGTTTTTTGATGTACTAAACACTATAATAATGATGAACAAAGATAATAAGTAAATATGTTACACAAGCAATTATCATGTAAGAGAATTTAAATTAATTTTTTCCCTACCCAATTCTCAACATGGTATCATAGGTATGGTCCAATCAAAGAAAATCTAGCATATCTCTATATAATCCATAGTCTTGGGCTAGGTTGAATTATATTCAAAGTATAAATTAATCACATGTTCGTGTCCTTTCTATACTCGGATACCTCCCTCAGTCTTAGTTCAGTGATACACAGTTCTCGACATACATTTACAAGTATAAGTGTTGAATTTTTAATGGTCTACATGCTGGATTCAGTTTGGATGCTAACCATAGTTTAGATAAATTGTCATTATAACAATGAAATTAGGCTCGGATCCTTTCAAGAAAGATCTCTGAACCACGGTCAAGAATATGGGTAAACTTTTGGTGGTACTACAGTGACAATACTTCAATGTATAGGTGCCATTTGATAGTGTTATATCCTCTGTAATAAGAATTCTAGAACAACAACAATATTTCACAGTAATATGCCACACGATGTTGCTCGGTCTCAAGAGTAATCTCATCATTCAACTTTCTGTTGCTACTTTATTACAATTGATCTCAAAAAATGATTGTTTCAACCTATATGAAAATACCATAAGATGATTGGTGTCATATGTCATATCAATGATCATAAGAATCAGATGTATGAGGAGTCAAAGTATCTCAATGCTCAAGTGATCTCAATAACATATAGTCTGAAGCAGTTTCGATAATGTCATAATTATGCTATGGTGCTTGGTGTTGGACAATGCAAGAAGGTCTCAAAGGAAGTCTTGTAAAAGGATTTTAGTTGTTTCATGCTAGGAAGATCAAGAAAGGATCTCATTCAAGGAAGCATTAAGGTGAATATCTCCTCTTCACATGCCAAGTAAGTATCTTTCATGTTTATAACCAGTCCTTGGTTTAAATTAATTTTTTTTGCAAGGAAATTGATATATTGGTTGGGTAACCGAAGGTCCTTGCACAAAATAAAGAGTATAGTCATAGTCCTCAAAGATAAGAGAAGTCATGGAGAATATCAATAAAAGGGTCTCCTCTGATTTCATAGGAAGGAACTCTCAAGGTTCTCTCACAAAACAATATTGGAGACACCAAAAATATATACGATGCAATGAAGCAGGTGATATTGAAGGTATCAAAGAATGAAAGGATATCTTCATAAAATATCAACTGTGAGATTTGGAGATATAATAAGAAGATAATCATCATTAACTAATAAGAAAGGTAACAAATGTCCATGGGACATGATAGTTTCCTCATTAGAAAACTTGTGGTTTCTATGTTAGATGGAAAAAGAAAAGTTGAGGACAAAAGTGTTGAAGGCTAAAACACTCAAACATTTTAAGAAAGGAAAGGAAAGTTTAGAAAATTTGGAAAGAAATGTCATATCACCGGAAAGATGGAGGAATCTAAGGAAAAATACCAAGGAAAGAGGGAGTGACAGATCTCTACTACAATTAATATGGCCTCCCTCACAAAAGGGTCTTATCACAAGCTCCTGAATCTTTTGTTATAGATATGACCATGATAAATAATAAGATGCAACGTGGCATCATGGAAGCATTAGAAACAAGAGCTTGTGACATCACCATGGGGAATCATGAATGACAGATGGAGAAAAATCCATGGAAGTCAAACATGAAGGGTATAGCTCTTGGGAACCTCATTGGACGTTGAAGGAACAAAACAAGTCATCTAGGGCAAGGCTCATCATACATCAAGTCAAAAAAGAAACATTTTCGAGATGGGGATATGCAAGATCCTCAAGATTATCTGATGTAGTCATCATCGGAGGGTTCACTAATCTAGAAAGGAAGAAAGTGTTTCATCAGAAACTCCAACTTGTGGAATTCATAGATGATGTTATGATGACATAAGAGATGAAGCAGATCAAGGGGTTGAAGATATTTTCAATCAAGGAAGTTGCTGGAATAAGCCTAGATTACCTAAAGGTAAAATGAAGTATGTATGCTTGTATTTAATATCATGTCATATGGTTGCAGGTAACTTGGATCACTGCTTCTATCTTGAGAATCTTGATCAGGGGAAAAGGATCTCCTCCTCTGAAAGGATGCATGAAGGCATAAGTCACACTAGATGAAATCAACATAATATGTCCTCATATGAAGTATGAGGTGGTTGATTAAAATTATGGAACTCTCATTGGAAGCTCCTAGGAATGGAATGTGTGAGAGAGGAAGAGATTGTGAGATATGTAACCATGATGAAGGCGATAAACATCCAAAAGACCAAGAATATTTGACTAGAAAATATCTCAGAGATATATGAAGACTTTGATGGAAGTCTGAAGAATATGGAGACCCTTGATAATGGATATCTTTGGGAGATGTGTCAACATGTATGCAGGATGTTGATACCTAGAGGAAGATGTCATGATGAAGAGCCATCTCGTAAGGTACTATTTTATTTAATGTTATGTTTTGATTTCTTGAATAATATCTGGATGAGTTTATGCAGGGCTATTGGAACAAGAGTTGTAATTGCAAGTACAACCAACATTCATGTGGTGGATGAAAATTCCTGAAAGAAGCATGATGAGAAAGAAGTATCCATATGAAGAAGGTTCCATATATGTACCAAGAAAGCCACTTTCCATGAAGAAAGGAATTCCATTACGAACCAAGGAGGAAAGTGATCGATGTCTAATGCCCTACAAAGAAGAAGGTTGACTAAATTCCATGATAGCAAGGAAATAAATTGATCAAGGAATTGAAGGACCCACGAAGAATAAGTTGCTGATGAAAAGAAAGTCCCCAGTTGAGAGGGAGCTCTGACAAGGCCTTAATTAAAAAGGGAACTTGGGAAAGTTCTTGGTCAGAGGGAGCTTGGGTACATTCCTTTATAGGAATGGGATTATCTCCCCTAGTTGATAGGGAGAGATAGACACAATATTATTTTCTTCACTCGGGAAGAAAGAATGGAAAGATTGGGTAATCATCTAGCATCCGATGCTATTTTAGGATGTGTAGGGCATCCAAGAAAAGTGTAGGCAAGAGGATCAATATTCTTTGAGGGTTGGGAACCCAAGATAATAATAGTCCTAGAAGGTCATACTCAGTGAACACTCGGGTGGGTATGTACCTTGAGAGACAATGATTAAGGTGTCTATAGTCATTGGTCTCACTAGCATTGTAGCTCATGGTATCATGGAGAGATGGAGCTATTAGTCAAGGCCTTGGACTATGACAATGCTGGTTGATATGATGCTATACAGATGGGATTTCCAATCAGATTCTTATGAGATTCTTTAGATTGAGAGTAACCATGTACCATTATGAATACCTCCCTAGTTAAGAGGGAGTGTTGTAGAATGTAACTAGGTTCAATCTTCATAATGACTTGTAATTATGAATTTATGAAGAAGAAAAAGATAATGTATTTTGTAATACTTGCATCATTAGTTTCATGAGCAAGGAATTTTATTATAGGTCAAAGAATTCTTCTGGATGTCTTTAGGATTTTCTCATAAATATAATTAAGAAGTCATGTTACACATGTGAAAGACATGTCATTTATGTGAAAAGTTGTGCTCCAAGACATTGTCACTATCTCTCTTGTGGTCAGCTAAAAGAAAAACTATATTCTCCTGGTGAAGAAGTCGGCTTACCTCCAAGATCGTATGTTGGCCTAGATAACAAGAAGAAGTCACTATATAAAGAGTGACTTGATCTCATCGTAGCACCAAGCAATTCAGACATCTAATCGATAACAGTGTGCATCTCAGCGTAAAGTGACAAGGGTAATATAGTGAGGAAGAAAAGCTTCAGCAGTGTGTAAGTGTCTCATGTGTGCAATATTAGCAAAGGACCAATGAAGAACCGAAGACTGTCTCATCTTTGAAAATGACTAAACACTGTTCTAAGATAGTATTCATTCGGTTGAGGGCTATAACAAGTGTAGAATAGTGTTAGAAGAAACTAAGAATTGGAGGCTCTTGTGGACCGAAGAAAGAGATCAGTGAAGGCTGAGACTCTACCATATAGTACAAAGGAGAAAGACCATGTCAAATACCATGTCAAGAACTATGAGATAAAGACCGAGACTTTGCCATAGAGTGCGAAGGAGAAAGATTGTGTCAAGGACTGCGAGATAGAGATCGAGACTCTCTAGGTTACATTTCCATAGAGTGTGATGAAGAAGGATTGAAGTATGAATGCCAAGGAATGCAAGAGACAATGACAAATGTCTTGAAGGTGAACTTATGTCAAGTATCTTTGTCAAGGGTCTTGGTATTCATCAATTGAAGTATCTATAAGAAGAGTCTTTGCGGGTTTTCCCCTCAAGAGGAGGGGTTTTAGCCCTGGCTTGGAGCCTAACTATTGTGTCACTGATGTTATTATTTTGATAGCTGTTTGATGTACTGAACACTGTAATAATGATGAACAAAGATAATAAGTAAAGATGTTACACAAGCAGTTATCATGTAAGAGAATTTAAATTAATGTTTTCCCTACCCAATTCTCAAAATTGGGAGCCCACAAGGGCCCAGCCAACGCATGGACAAATGGAAAGTTGAATGCGTGGAGCAATGGTCAAAGGTTGGGTGATTACTTACATTACAAAAAATCACAATGTTCCAACATATGTTACAAACAAGCTACACACACACACATATATACATATAAGTATATATATATGTATATATATATATATATATATATATATATATACATATATATATATATATATACATATATATATATATATATATATATATATATACATATATATATATATATATATATATACATATATATATATATATATATATATATATATATATACATATATGTGTGTGTATATATATATATATATATATACACACACACATATATGTATATATGTATATATATATACATACATATATGTATATATATACACATATATGTATGTATGTATATATATATATACATATGCCAAAATAAAAGTGGGGATGCCCTCAGGATTGACCCCATGACCTCCCCCCAATCGTATGCCTTAACGTAGAAACGACAACCAACATGCCTAATGGTCTACGCTAGTATGTCCATTTATGAAAGTTTATTTAAGTTCCCATTCGATTAGCATAGAGAGTATGAAGGCCAGGTCATATAGAGGGCCGAGTGGAACTATGTGCAATGAGAATCTTGTCAAGAGGGCATGATTTCTGAGATAGATTCTAGATATATTGTAGGGAATATTCCTAGAATATTTTGACTATTGTAGCATTTGGAAGTTTCCCTAAGGAGTCCAGAGGTTAAAGTTATAGAACCTGGTCAAGTTTATACTCATTTTCACGAATTTCTCAAGGAATCCATTAGCCCAGTTGGAATTGGGATTCGAGTAACAAAATTTTAGGTCACTCCTAGAAGCGAGGTATTGCCATGTACTTTCTATTATTTTGCTAAGATAATATAAAGGCCTCTCCACTTTGAAGTTGGGCCTAGAGATGTATCTCACACATTGCAAGTGAACTCCATTAACAAATCTTGATACGTTGTCTATATTTTATTCATTTTGTGTTTCTTCTTCATGGATGTTGCATTTTGTTATTTTAATTCTCTTTAAGCAATTCCTTTTAACATCACTGAAGGAAAGATATTGGATCAACCCAATATCCAAACTTGAAACAACATAATGATACAATGGAAAAGGCAATTGATTTTTTCAAAAATGAGGGTAGACAATAGAATTCAACAAAAGATAATATATTAGAGGAATTTATGGAATTATTAAAAGAAGAACAGTCAGTTGGACGCTTACTTGAGCTCCTCCATGTATTGAAATACTATAATGAATATAAAGACAAATGTAATAACTTGCACCAACTATCTCAGGGTAAATATTTTGATGATTATAACCCTCAATTAGATCTTAATATAGATGTATTTATGATAAAACAAGTCATATTCGACTTTGTTTACAAACTAATATCCTTCATAAGGAAACATGGATAAAAGTAGGAAGGCCAACTCTTCAGGAAATGACTAATTACCTAAAAATACCATACCAAATATTTATAGAACCCATTGGAATGATAAGGAAAGTAAGAACATAAATCATGGGAATTCTAACTTTTTTTTACTTCGAGGTAATCAACCTAGTCGACGGGATACCAAAATATCTATCTCTAGTCAGACAATTGTGGGGTCAAAAAATGAAGGTGACAATTTCCTTAGAAAGAGAAAGAATAAAATTAAAAGAAAATAAGAAAAAAATGATAGTTCCTCTTAACCCATGAGAAGTAAGGCACTAGGTCGAGCTCTAGGAGGATGACATAGAAACAAAGAGGCTATATAAAATCATGCATGGGGATAGAACAATGTGGAACCAAATGCATTCAGGGAAATTCTTTCAAGCTCCCCCCTCTCCATAGGTCAAAACTTGAATACTGAGTTTTATGAATGGAAAATCGAGAATTACAAATCTAAAGTGAAAGAATGTTGGTTGATCGAATCCACGCTGACTAAAAATGTTCAACCTTGCTTCACGATAAAAATAGTGCCCATTATTCAAAAAAGAAAGTTAAAAAAAACTTCCACACTACTACCATTCGACTTGAGGAAGGATTTTGGTACCCCACTGAGGTTCAAAGAACACACTTATGCTATAAATTACATTGAACACATGAATAATACAATAGGAGAGAGGGGAAGAATGTAAAGTTTAGTCCAAAATTTTACTGGACAAGTGACAAGGTGGTGGGATACCCACACTTTTAGACTCCAAACTTGGACAACTACAATGACCTATCTTGTTAAAATATTTGGAGGGCAGAATCTGGAGACACAAGAAAACATTCAAGCAATGAAAATACTATGTATAACATATTCAATTAAGTGAAACATAATGGAAAAGAATTGTCTATGTGGATGAGAGATTATGATCCCATATGTTTCCTAATACTCTTGAGGATTTTCCAAACAACTGGTATAAGATTGATTAAGATCGAGGTGATTCACTATAATGGAGTGAAATAAATAATAATTTTATTAAGGATCTTGAATTTTGACTATAGGAGAAACAAATAATTGAAAGAGATCAACAAATTAAATAATTTTTGAAAGAAGAAACTCCTACTAATCAAAAAGAAGAAAAAGAAACAACAATTGACTCCTTGTTGAATAATTCTACATGTAATCATATATCACACTACTCATCATACAAATATACAAATAATTGTTTGGAAATGGAGAACATCGATTTTCCAGGCCAAATATTTCGCTAGAAAAAGGATCCTCTGAAACATTTCAGAAAATTAAAACAATACTTAAAGTGTCTAAGGGGGAAAGAGAGAAGCCCGATAAATTGGATTTTGCACTCGCTTACTAGGATATTAAAATTAGGGACTAGAATCTCAATGAGTCGAAGGCCCTCAACTGGATGATTGCAAAAATTAAAATTAAAGAAGTCAAACATCTCAAATGATGACCAACCAAAAATATCCCGACTTGGAGACTAATGGTCAAACATGCAAACTACACAATTTATCAACTTACTGTTAGGTCCCTATAATACCAGTGATTCCCCCATTACTATTTTCATTGTAGCCCTTATTGTTATCATTGTGCCCCTATTGTCCCCATATTTTTATTATTGTGCCCCATGGAAGCCCACTATTTTTATTGTTTTGCCCTTATATTATTATTGTTATTTTAGCTTTGATTATATTGTGACCCCTTAGACTCCCATATATAGAAATGAGGTTTTGTCATTTGTATCATCGAAGAATTATTCATTTGTGTAATGTAAAGGAGCTTTCCCCCTCAAAGAGGATGATTTCTAAGGCGTTGATCTTTCTCTTCTATCTTTTTGTGAGTTGGTTTCATAACATTTGGTATCAAAGCTTTGGATTCTAAGGTTTCACTGCTCCAAACAAGTCATTGTGGAATTTTCGCTATAAATTGTTTGCGACGTTTCAGAAGCGAAAAAAAACCCATTTGATCCAAAGTCGTTCTAAACCTCGGGTCCGAATTTCAGAACTTGTATCACTATATTTTCGGAAATATGATCTGAGGAAGTTAGGGTTTTTATAGACTCCCGAATTACATTCCAAACAGGTGAACTTGGAAAAATCGCCATAACTTTCTCTTTGAACATCAGATTGAAATTTCATAAGAAGTTACAGAAAGAGGACAGACTGTAGTTTTTTGTGTATCTTTTTTAGATACAAAGGTCAAAACAATGACACGTGGCACGTTTTACAAGTTCTTTGTACTGAAAAATTATATAATCAGGTCATCTTGGGAGATTGGGCATAATGCTTTCTTGGAGAATTCAATTTTGATTAGACTGGTGGCATTGGAAAGAGGACTTAGAGGGCTACCGCAGGAAGAAATTTCAAACCTTGGAGATCCACAATTACAGAGATACAATATATTCAATATCAAGCTTCTACAAAGCGAAAAAAGGTGTGTAGTCTTTTTAAATTTTTGCATAAGTTTGGGTTGAAAAATTAGTTTGAAGTTCAAAGTGCATAGTGAAGCATAATTATCATTAATTGATGCCCCAAAGAAAGAAAATGGAAACACCTAGTAAACAACCTGAAAGCTCTGGCATGAATCATGGAGAAGAGGAAGAAATGCAACATGATATATCAAAATTACGAGACCAAGTGCAACAAATTTCACTCTCACAAAAGGTAACATAAGTTAAGATTAATGGTTTAAAGAAAGGCGTGGAAGCTAAGATGAATGACACATAAGCTAATATGAATGGCATGAAAGTTAATATGGATGACATGGAAGCTAAGATGAATGGCATGGACACTAAGATGTATGGTATAGAAGAAAAACTGAAAAGTGACATGGAATATTTGAAGATATATTTGACTAAGTTGCTACAAGAAATGCTTACTAATGGTGAAAGGGTAGTAAAGGAAACTCATGATGAGAACAAAAGAAATTTTAATCATGATTTCATAGACTCTAATGTTGGATTGAAGATCCACCATGTTCCAAAGATCGATATGACGAAGTTTGATGGAAAACATCCCATAACATGGATACTACTGATGGAACAATATTTCGATCTCCATAATGTGAAAAACACACAAAAGGTATGCATTGCAACTTTATATTTGGAACCAAATCAGTTTGTATGGTATTGATGTCTTTGCTCTCATAAACAAATTGACACTTTGGCAATTTTTATGGAAGAAATGATAGCACATTATGGTGATACAAAAAGCAACACTTTTTTTAGCCAATTGATAAACCTCAAACAAAAGGGTCCAATGATGGAGCACATTGAGGACTTCCAAAAATTGAATATAAGGGTAAAAGATATTCCAGAGGAGCATAGGATTGATGTGTTCATAGGGAATTTAAAGGATAACATCCAACATGAGGTTTGCCTTTGAGAACCTGACTCGTTGGAGAAGGCATTCAGGTTGGCAAGAAAAATGGAAAGAAAAATTATGGCAACAAGGAAGCCTACCACTCACAACTGTAAGGATGGAAGTGTTGTTTCCCCTAGCCTTCCACAACCTACAAGGTTGACGCCCCAACAATTGGAAGAAAAAAGAGCAAAAGGGCTTTGTTACAACTATGATAGAAAATGCACTAAAGGTCATAAGTGTGCTGAGAAGAAATTATTTTACATATATTGTGAAGAGAAGGAACAAAAGGATTAAGAGATATCAAAAGAAGAGGATATAAACTAGGAACAAACCCTAGAGAAAGAAGAAATGAATTCGACCATATCTTGTAATGCATTGGCCGGAATTACCACTCCTCAAACTATCAAAATAGAAGGAAATATCAAGAAGAAAATGGTAATAGTGTTGATTGATTTATGTAGTACCCATAATTTTATTCATTGTAAGATAGCCAAGGAATTGAATTGCTTCCTATATCCAATAGTAGAGTGTCAAGTGATGGCTGCAAGTGGAGGAACCATAAATTGCTTTGGAAAGTGCCATAATATCAAGTTATCCATGGGAGAATATGTATTGAATAGCCCAATGCTTTCCATTCCAGTGGGTGGTGCTGATGTTGTACTAGGAGTCCAATGGCTACAATACTTGGGTATAATAACTTTTAACTTTCAAGAAATTTTCATGAAATTTTATTCAAAAGGAAAGGAAGTTTAATTAAGAGGCATCGCAAGGAAAACAGGAAATATAATAAACTCTAATGGAATGACAAAGCTTATAAATAAATAACAATGAGGCGTAATTGCACAATTATGTTTGCTAGAGGTTCCCATATCGAAATCATCTATTTCTCCAAATCTCCAAAAAATCTTAGGCAATCATTCCAAGGTATTTGAGACTCCCAAAGGTCTCCCACCTATTCGTGATCTTGATCATGCTATTCATTTGATTCCAGGAAGTGTTCATCCAAACATCAGGCCTTACAAATATCCCTATGCCCAAAAGAGTGAAATTAAACGTATGGTTGCAGAAATGCTTGAGGCTGGTATAATTCAACCTAGTCAAAGTTCTTTCTCTGCTCCAATAGTATTGGTGCACAAGAAGGATGGATCATGATGCATGTGTCCGGATTATAGGGAGTTAAACAAGCTCACTATTAAAGATAAATTTCTCATTCCTGTCATTGATGAACTATTGGATGAATTGCATGGATAAATTTACTTCACCAAGTTGGATCTTCATTCAGGATATCATCAAATCAGAATCAAGACTGAAGACATTCCTAAAACAACATTTATAACTAATGAGGGTCATTATGAATTTTTGGTCATGCATTTTGGCCTAACCAATGCACCTTCTACATTTCAAGGTTTAATGAATTCCATTGTCAAACCCTTAGAAAATTTGTGTTAGTATTTTTTGATGATATACTAATCTATAGCAAGTCTTGGAAGGATCATATTCAACATGTTGACAGGGTGCTCAAACTATTGGAGGAGAAACAATTATATGCAATTTGCTCCAAATATTTCTTTGGAGTATAAGAGGTGGAATATCTGGGTCATATTGTATCTCATAAAGGTGTTAAGGTAGACCCTAGCAAAATTAAAACCATTAAGAAATGGAAAATCCCCACATCTATGAAGCATCTGCGAGGATTTCTCGGGTTGACAGGGTATTATCGCAACTTTGTTAAGAATTATGGAAGAATAGCAGCACCCCTAACAAGATTGTTGAAGAAAGATGCATTTTTATGGACTATAGAAGAAATGAATGCCTTTGAGCATCTTAAAGAGGCAATGTGCCAAGAACTAGTCTTAGCTACGCCGAACTTCACAAAAACCTTTATTGTGGAATGTGATGCCTTAGGAAATGGAATTGGTGTTGTTTTAATGTAAGAATAATTACCCATTGCTTTCAAAAGTCGTCCAATCAAAGGCAAGTATTTACACAAAGCTATTTATGAGAAGGAAATGTTGGAAATACTACATGCACTTAAGAAATGATGACCCTACCTAATGGGAAGACACTTCAAGGTAAAAACAGATCATGATAGTCTTAAATACTTTTAGAACAAAGATTATGTTTAGAAGAGAAAAAAAAATGGGTCACAAAGATGTTGGGTTATGACTTTGAAATCATATACAAAAAAGGGAAGCAAAATGTTGTGGTAGATGCACTTTCAAGAAAGGATGAGGATGCGGAAGCATTGCTTTGTGCCATTTCTATTATCAAACCAGATTGGATAAATGAAGCAAGGGATGAATGGAAGAACGACGAAGAAGTGAGGGCACTCATTCAAAAGTTACAATAAGATCCCAATACATCTGATACATTTAGATGGAAAAATGTTTCGTTATGGTACAAAGATCGCTTATACCTATGTCAGTCCCAACTCAAAAAAAATATTCTTATGGAATTGCATGCCTCTCCCTTAGGAGGGCACTCGGGATTTTTAAAAACTTACCACAGGGTTAAGAAGGAATTTTTTTGGGATGGCCTTAAATATGATATTCAAAAGTTTGTGGCAGAATGTTTGGTTTTCCAACAAAATAAAGTTGAAACAATTAAGACCTCGGGTCTATTAGAACCTTTATCCATTCCAAGTCAATGTTGGGAGGAGGTTTCAATGGATTTTATCACAGGTTTACTCAAGTCAGAAGGAAAGAGTGTCATCGTGGTGGTAGTTGACAAACTTACCAAGTATGCACACTTTTTTGCATGATCTCATCCATTTAAAGCTAGTACAGTTTCTACTACATTTATGGAAACAATTCAAAAGCTACATGGAAACCCAAAGATTATTGTAAGCGACAGAGATCCCATTTTCACTAGAAATTTTTGGACGGAAATATTTTCTTGTCTTGGTACTCAGTTAGCTCATAGCTCATCTTATCATCCTCAATCTGATGGGCAAACTGAGATAGTAAACAAATGTTTGGAAGGAAATCTTCGTTGCCTTGTATCTGATAAACAAACACAATGGGTCAAATGGTTGTCTTTGGTTGAATGGTGGTATAACACTTCCTTCCATACTGCAACAAAAATGACCCCATTTATGGCACTTTATGGATATCGTCCATTGTCCATCACATCATATTTACGAGAAAATTCTAAGGTTCAAGCAGTTAAATATCACATCGAGCATAAAAAACAAGTTCTCCAACTCTTAAAGGATAACCTAAGTTTGGCACATAATAGAATGAAATAATAGGTAGATCAACATCGCAGAGAAATAAGTTTGATATAGGTGAATGGGTATTTCTACGGCTACAACCATATAAAAAAATGCCCCTCAAGCAAGCCAAGAAGGATAATAAATTATCACCAAAGTACTATGGTCTGTACAAGGTGTTGCAAAATATTAGTACTATGACATACAAATTGGAGCTTCCTATAGCTTTCCAAGTGCACTTAACGTTCCATGTTTCATGCTTAAAGAAGGTTATTGGTGACAAAATCCGAGTTCAAACAATATTTCCAGAACTTGACAAGGAAGGAAAAATCATATTGCAACCTGAATCAGTCACAGAAACAAGAAATCGAAAACTACAAAATCGATCAATTTCGGAGTATCTTGTCAAGTGGAAGAACTTACTCGTTGAAGATTCCACATGGGAGGATGATAATTTTATACAGAAGCATCCAGAACTACTCAAGCGTTGAGGACAACACTTTTTTGAAGGAGAGGGGCATGGTAGGTCCCTATAATACTAGTGATTCCCCCATTACTATTGTCATTGCAACCCTTATTGTTATTGTTGTTCCCCTATTGTCCCCATATTGTTATTATTGTGCTCCATATAAGCCCACTATTGTTATTGTTGTGCCCTTATATTATTATTGTTATTTTGCCTTTGATTATATTGTGACCTCTTAGACTCCTATATATAGAAAGGAGGTTTTGTCATTTGTATCATCAAAGAATTTTTCATTTGTGTAATGTAAAGGAGGTTGCCCCCTCGAAGAGGCTGATTTCTAAGTCGTTGATCTTTATTTTCTATCTTTTTGTGAGCTGGTTTCATAACACTTACTCAAAGAATATCAATACATATTTTCATGTGATTATAAATATATAAAGGGACTTTTGAAAGAAATGGGTGAGATGAAATTTGACCTAGTTCAACGAGATAAGCCCATAAATAAAATACCATATAAAATAGCTCAAAAATATAAGCAAGTCATTCAAAAGAAAATATAAGGGATGTTGGCTACCATCATCATCTCTCAAATATAAAAATTAGAGTGGACAAGCCCCATGGTCATGCAACCTAAAAGAACATGACCCGACCAAACTAAGAATTTGTGTTGATTTTCACAATATAAATAAATTAACAATAACAAATCCATTCTAAATCCATTCACCTATGAAATCATAAATGAGGTGGTATGGATGAATGCTATTCGTTTACAAATGGTTTCTCATGGTATAATCAAGTACCCATTGCAAAAGAGGACCACAAGAAAGCTATATCTTTTTTTTACAGAATATGGATCTTTTGTGTATAGAGTAATGCCCTTTGGCTTGAAAATAGCACCAACAATCTTTTTTAGAATGGTAGTTAAAGCATTTCAAGAACACATATACAAAACCATGGTAATCTATTTCGTATATACACTACTAAAAGATCATTTCCAATGGTTGAGACTTATGTTGGAAAGATGTAGACAAATTCAATTATCTCTTAATATTAAGAAATGCATTTTTGCTACACCAATACAAATATTTCTAGGTCATGTAGTATGTAAATAAGGGATCAAAGTAGACATGGAAAAAATTAAAGTCATCCTTGACTTAAAAACTCGAGTGAACCAAAAAATTTTCCTGAGGTATACAGGATATTACAGAACAATTATTCGACATTACATTGATATAACTTTCTCGATTGATGAACTATCAAAGAAAGATGTTCCATATAATTGGACCAAGGAATGCGACGAGTATTTTCAATTACTTAAGAGGAAGTTGGTTGAAGAACCTACATTGAAATTCCCCGACTAGTTAAAGACGTTTATGTACATATTAATGCATATAACATGAAAATCAGAGTCATATTAGCACATCCAACTAGCAAATCTGTAGATCATACAAATTCCAGTTGAAAATTAAATAAATCCAAAATAAATTACTTGTGATATAATGAGAAACACTCACCATGGTCTTTTCTTTCCAAAAATTTTGTTATTACCTTTTACTCGATCATTTTATATTCTTCACAAATCACCAAGATTTATGTTATCTTGTCAATAAATTAGTTTATTAGGATTGAATTTTTCAAAGGTTATTATTATTCTAGGAGTTTGAATTTCAAGTGGTAGTCCAACCAGGGAAAAAGAATGTCAAACACGACCATATATCTCGACTGGAAATAGGGGAAGAATTGACAGAACTTGACAATGACTTACCTGTTGCACATTTATTTAAAGTTGATACAATTCTTGTAGAATTTGCAGAAATTAGTTGTTTCTTGCATATGGGATGACCACCTAATGGGCTATCTTGACAATGACTTACCTGTTGCACATTTATTTAAAGTTGATGCAATTCTTGCAGAATTTGCAGAAATTAGTTGTTTATTGCATATGGGATGACCACCTAATGGGCTATCTTGACAATGACTTACCTGTTGCACATTTATTTAAAGTTGATGCAATTCTTGCAGAATTTGCAGAAATTAGTTGTTTCTTGCATATGGGATGACCACCTAATGGGCTATCTGAAAAGAAAAATAAAGTCTTAGAAAGAAAATCAGTCCCATTCACACTAATCAATGGATAACTATACAAAATGGGAACTGACGAAATACTTCGAAGATGCATTTTAGAAAACAAAAGAAAGGATATTATAGATGAAGCCCATAATAGAGGTGTTGGTTGACATTATCAAGGAGATACGAGAACTAGGAAAATATTACAAGATGGATTATGGTGGAGAAACTTATTTTGAGATTGCTGAGGAGAAGTACAAAAACATGACACATTGTCAAATATTAGGCTGGTTGTTGTCAAGAAATAAATGCCACGCTTGTCCATAAACCTGACACTACCATTTGAGATTCGGGAAATCAAATTTGTTTTTCCATTTCCCAAAAGGGCCAAAAGGACAAGCACAAAGTATATTATCACTGCACTGGAGTATTTAAAAAAGTGGGAAGAAGCTGAACTAGTTGAGTCTTGTACAAAAGAAATAATTGCTAAATTTATTTAAGAAAATATAGTAATAAGATTTGGTTGTCCCCTAACTATACTTAGTGATAGGGTCACACATCTTGTTAATGCCACAATCAAAACAATGTTACAAAAATTTATGATTGAGCATAGGAAGAAAACATCCTATCACCCACAAGCCAATGGTGTGGTAGAAGCTTTTAACAAGACATGCATAAAGGACTCACAAAGATATGCAACATTGATAGAGATGAATAGGATGAAAAAGTCTCAACATTTCTATGGGCATACTGTACGATGTATAAACAATCAAATGGGTATACACCATTCAAGTTATTCTTTGGGAAAGAAGCAATAGTACCATTGCATTACACAAAAAATGTATCAACCATATCATCTATGCTGAAGTACAACATTGAGAAAGTTGAAGAAGAACAACTTCATCAATTACAACAATTAGAAGAAGACATATTGCTTCCACTTCACCACTAGAAATCAAGAAAAAACCATTAGAATTCATGACATGATAGAAATATACAAAAAAAAAATTGAAATTAGGAGATCTAACATTACTATATGATAGTCGAATAGAGAGGAAATTGAAAAAAATGCAAATTGCATGGATAGGCCCTTTTCTAATAGAGGATATACATTATTTAGGTGTAGTGCAACTAATAACGCTGCAAGAGAACCTATTTGAATCACTTGTAATTGGTACTTGACCTAAAAAATACATCACTTAAAATGTAGACATGTATTTGTGAAAACCTCTCTGAGGTGCTAGGAATATGGGCTTGTCTTAAAATCTTAACGTGGCAATGTAACTTACCAACTAATTGTCCAATACTTTTAAGTTTAATTTCACTCATTAAAATATCCTACTTAGAAGCTAGAAAAGTTGATACAATAACAACCATGCCAACAAATAAGTAGTATAAAAAAGAATCATCACACCAAAAAAGTAATTCAAAGAAATGGAGTGAGACCGAGGTTTGAGAAAATTCCTAGATAATAAATCATATCAAAAACGTAAGTTGACACCGAAAACCACAATAACATGAAAGAAGGAAAGATCGTCGACTTTAGTTTTGAGAACATTTCAAGAGGGAAGTCGACGTGACCAAAATAAGAGAAGAAAGATTGTAAGTCGAGTGCAGACTACATACTGACCAAACGAATATAACCAACTTGGATATGATGACCGACAAAGAAATTACATCTCATTCAAATTAGCCCGATGATTTGGCACATTCAAAAAGTGAACCACCGACAAAAATATAAGGACAACTCACCCATGCATTTTGCAGTAATGGAAACAACTTGTAATAATTCAATGGGATAAACACGATGACAGGCCATGGATGAAATTAATGACGCACATAACACTACGCGTATAAAACCACGTGAGGCACTAAGATTAACCACCATGTCTCTAAGTTATTGCTTTCTGCAATTTACGAGATTTCCAAAATTCCAGACATTCCAAATCCCTAAATCTCATATTCAGACCGCCTTGAGTGTTTATGAGGGCAACAATTTCAGGATGACTTCAAAATGACAAGGAGTCACGTGCGTTTCCTGGTTGAAGAGACCCTTTCTGAGGCAAGGGCGAACGTCAAATTTGACAAGAACACTACAAAAGAATTGGGGGTTCTGCACCACAACATAAAATAGGCTAACATTGATGGGCCTTCATGGGAAAATCACTTCCTAGATTTCAAAAGATGGGGTGTCGTCAGTATGAAGTGGACTAAAAATGTCAAGATGGTGTACCAGCTGGAATCCGAGATTGTTTGGGTGCATCCTCAGTTGTATATTTCGAAAGATTAAAAGAGGAAGTGACGAAATACATAAGCAGTTGGTACCATGACAATGTTTTGTGGTTGGAAAATCCATTGCCCATCATAGCTATGAATTTTTATACATTTATTGGGTTATCGCATACCATATATATATTTTTAAATTGTCAACTCTAATTCATGGGTTATAGAATTCACTTATGAGATAACAAAAAAAACTTAAAAGTAATTAGTACCCATCAAGTCGAAGACCCTCGAGTAAAATGGGCTTGCATAATAGTCTCCTTGTGCCTTACTCCAGCTGACCAAGCATGTGCTGTTACCATCTTTTTTAATTTGGCTTGCTATGATGCACATCTCACTAGTTGGTAAAGTGGAAATTACAAAGAAATTTGTCTTGTTGATGTCCTTTGCACATGGGTGCTCGAGTACCTCTAAGTAAATCTCACCTAAATTTTCAAAAATTGGTTAATTAACCTAAAATTAGTGTTGAATAGATGGAGGGTATCTCAACATATTTGTTAGATTCTACCCAACATATCACATATACATGTAGGTCTCGACATGATGAAGGTTTGGTATGTAAATTATGATGATGTACAACTTGATGAACTACCATACCAACCTTCGATTTGTAACACCACCTCAAACACACTTAGAGGACCTAGGATAAATGTGAGGTGTCACTTTTTCTTAACCCAACTTCCAAGGTATCATTATGGAAATGGGGTTACAAAATTTCTCCCTCTCCAAAGTTAGTGAAATCAAGTTTGGACTAAACCATTGCATTCATCTCTTCGAGAGATTTTCGGTGATGCAAACTTTATCAAAATCTAACTTATGGATCAATAGTTATGGCCATTTAAAGTTTGGCCTCAATAATATATTGTAGCCCATTTGGCCTTTCCATTTCAAGCTCTTCCACCACATGGTTTTCCACATAGTCATGGGCTATGCCATGTTGTCTCTCCCTCCAAATCGAAGTGCAAAAGAGGTAATGTCAAAAGGGCCCATGGCATTAATGACAACTATTCATGTTAATTTCCATGTGATTTCCTGTTCCCTGGCCCTTATCAATTGTGGCCTCAATGTAACACATTTTCACATCAAGATACTCACTTGGGTGCAATAGACACTTCCATGCCTATTGCCTTCAAGACTTCCATTTCCCCATTTATGTCAATCATGACTCAATCATTTTAATACACCCAACTCAGATCTCGTAACCACGATGATGTGACCTATGTGCTCTACTAACATCATGTCGATGTCATGACGGCATCATCCCACCACACGACCCTTTCTGAGAATGCCACACGTGACTAAAAAATCAAGCCACTTCGTCCTCTGAAAGTCCTCCTATGATTTCCACGTGTCATGCCTTCCACATGCCATGTTAGCTCCTCATCCACATCATTCTGGAAAATCAATCCTATCTTGGACCCCACTAGGGTTGGAGTTCTTGTGACAAACATCACTTCCCCATTATAAGATATTTCAGGGTCCACCATGGAGCCCAACCCTTGGAGCATCCACATCCTCATGCCCCGACCCAACGTTGCAACTCAATTACTTCCCAGGGACCCACATCCATGACATGAATTTATTCATCTACTAATAAGGATGCTCTCTGTCTTACAACACCCATCTCTTGGAACTGATGTGAAATGGAACACTCACTCAGCTCCTTGGAAATGACGGGAAACTCACCGCCAGCTGATGGATTACTCCCTGTCTCCCACCTCCATATCTACACCATTTACATTCAACGACCACACTATAATAGGGCCGCAACGTTACAAGGAATTTTATGTTTTAAACAATGAGAAACTTCTTGTTAAGTGCATGTGAACACTTAGAGGCCTTCCTAGTTTGGCTCTTCCTCATGTTTTCTATGATAAAATAGAGAAGTGTATTGGCTCTTGTACCTAGAGAATGTGATTTTGTGGCCTCTTTCTTATGGGATTTACACTCAATCAGTTCTAAGGGGACAATAATCCACTCTCTCTTGTCGTTGCACACAAACCATCATAGGACTTCTTAGGAGATAGATAGAAAGTTCATCAAACTTATTCATTAGCAATAAAAACAAATCATGGAATTATTAAGAGAATAACAGTTAAACATGGATCCCCAATCCCCTTGTGTCACAATATTTAACATTCATGTCAATACACAAGAACCATGCATTCCTTATCAATAAAACATGTCATGTATAGATTCAACAACATTATACATTCACATTGTATTAATATGGGTAGTGACAAAAGTAAGCAAATTATCTCGTGAAATAGGTGATTGATAGCTAAGAGAGGGACTTCCACCCAACTGTAGGCTACTTGCATTGTTATTCTTTAAGTTGCAACAAACCATCCCTAAGCTATATTCAGGTTTTGAGGAGGTAATTGATCAAAAGTTCTCAACTAGTCAACATATAGTAAGAGGAAAAGTCTATATCTCAGGTGATTTTTCTACAACTCCTAGCTATAGCACCATAGTGACTCTTAACCAATTAGCACAACAACCCCATGGGTTCAAGCAAGGCACCAAGAGTCTCAATTCAGTTATGGAGAAAGACTGTATATGTATAATGGGAGGTTTGTCACCTAGATTAGCTTACTATAGGGGTAAAGAGACCACTTATATAGGTATTTTATTAATGGGTGATAGCACCAATGTTATCGGTCCTAAGTCTACACTTAATGTTTATTAGTACCAACTAGTACATGATTGTCTCAACCTGACTAATAGTTTGTCAACACATCGAGTTTCCTAATGGTTTATCAGCCCCAAGGAAATCCATTGCTCAGATGTTGATCACCGAGAAAGTATTTACAGGTTTATCAGCCAAGCTAACACCTGAATATCACAACTCCACCAAACTCTCTATGGTGATAACACATAGGCACAACACAAGCCTCAACAAAGCAACATATAGGCACAAAAATTTGCCTAAATAAAACAAAAGATAGGCCAAACACATGCCTCAACAAGGCAACATATAGGCACAAACCCAAACCTTAACAAAGAAACACACATGAACAAACAAAAACCTCAGCAAAACACAAAGAATACATCCCACAAGCACAAAACACAATGTTAGAGAAAGGTTAATCTTCCAATCAAATCCATCTCTACTGCAAAATCCAAGATCTCATTCTTCTACTCATTGCACTCCTTCATGTTGTCTCTCTCGACCCGACTTATGCATAATGCATAATCCCCTCCAAAATCCCCCCTTCCTTGGGACTTTTCTCCTTCTCGTACGTCAAGCATGTTGACCACACCTACGTCTCTACGAGAATCAAGATTGCATGCCTATCCTCTACTCAAGAGGTCCATTCTCTCAATTAAATGTATGCACATCAACGCCATTAAACCAATAGGGATTTAGGTGATAAAAAAAATGCAAGGCTTAGGTTTACAAGCAACTCATCCTCCTTCATTCCTCTAAATCCATGTCCCCTTGTCAGTTAGACAATATGTTACATTTTCATTTAATTTAAATGAATTAAAATTCATAAAATTATATACATGAGGGCTTGAAAATAGGGTTGTCATAGACCCCATCCCCTTAGAGGAACATTGTCCTCGATATTCCATACTTGAACACACACTATTTACAAGAGCTTTAGATACATATCTCTTCCCATTCATTTTCATATACATATACATTTACAATCATATTCACATTTTGTTGTCACTCACTGCTTCATAAGGTTATCAGTTGCCTAGAGTGCAGAAAAGAAATAAATTTTGAAGCCATTTCCCAAGTCATTGAAGCTCTCAAGGTCTAATCGGACCCTCTCCACTGCATAGTGCTCATGATAATCTTTCCAATGATATATATAAGTCCAAAAATGGACTTCTAGTTCAGAAGTTAGAGCAATTTGAAGATGGGGGTTTTGTAGCCTTGAAATGAAAGAGAGGAGCACATTGGGGGATCCCAGGCATAGAAAATCCTGCAACCCCACAATCCCACATATCGGCCATATCACATCCTGCATTCCCACAATATCGCAGTCCCACGATATCGCAATCTAGCATCCTGCAGGTCCCGCAGTACGACAACATAGCAATCTCGTAGTATCACAATAAATCCCACATATTGGCGATCAACGTGGTGGTGAGGTTCTAACTTTAATAACCTTGTGATATCGCTGATTTGCGATATATTGTTAAATCGTTAGGGAAAGGACTAAATCATTTAACAAAGGAAATGCATGTAAAACCAAGGCTGGGCGAGCCATTTTCTCTCTTCTCTAAGGGGCCACATGGGGCAATCCCATTGGCTCATATGTATGACATGGAAACTGAAATCATCAATGATGTGGCAATACAGAAGTGACGTTCCAGTATGGAGGACACGTGGTATTCAAATTTGGCATTTTCAGGGGTCCTATTGGGGCAATTTTGGGTGACACGTGTCACCACTCATTAGGTGACAAATGGCATCGATGATGTCACCCCCCGCAGATTGAAAATCGGTGATCACACACAACAAAGTTCATTCTTCTGCCGAATTTCCTTCTCAGCCCATGATTTGGATATGCGGGAACTCCCCAGACGTGATATTTTATGCACACGAGTTATAGGGATGTCATGTCCATCCCTTTCAAAATCCTCATGCTCATTCAACACTCTATTCCGCAGATCGACAATCGCAAGTGTCAAGGGGAAAAGGCTAAAGGTAAAGTTCTATCAAGCGTCGAGATGCAAGATTCCAAGTAATAAAGGAAAAAGGCCCTCGGAACGGGAGCTTGATGGCCTTAGTGCTCGAGGGCTAAGCCCCTCGTCATAGCCCCAAGTCATATGAAGGAAGTCGTAGAAAGGGGTTGAAAGCATAAGGGCTTAAACGGAAGTTGGAACTCACCTATTTCATCTTGTTTCTATGTTAAAGGCCCGCACCTGACAAACTTCTTATTACATCATAAAATGCATCCCTAGGTGTATCAAAGCGCCGAAAAGGATTGCGCAGAGCTTTAAAGGATGTATGGGTCAACAACTGGAGCGTTGAATGGAAGTATGGAGCATTTAATCCAGGTATGGGCGTATTAAAGATAAGGACCTCTCGTAGCACGCATCTAGAGTCGGCGCCCAAGGCATTTAAGGGAGAATGGACAGTGAACCACCTTGGCAACAGAAAAGAGCATGATGACAGAGACGTGGCTTGATTAAAAGCCTTCACAGGAACCACAAAGGACCTCTTCCTCCATCTTCCTCCTATTTCTTATTATTTTTTGTAGTTTCTTATTTCCAAGAAAGGGAGCATATCTCGATTGTAATCTTTGGGCAACAGAGCCTTACGCTGGATAAGATAGCTAGTCTTGCAGACAATTGGAGCTCAGGCCAAGATATTTGTTTTAACTGTAACCCAAGCTCTTCCCCTCTTCTTATAAATAGGGGAAAGCAACATTATACAAGGGGTTGGCTGGTTCCGGAATTTCTCACCCGAGCGGTTTGAATTCTGAGATGCCATTTTGGTTCTATTTGCTTATTCATGGTGGACTTGACTGATGTGGTGCTGAATGTATGGACTGGTTATTTGGACCCTTTAAGATAAATGGAATTTCCCTATTGATTCCAAACATGATTAATGTGCAACATGTTCCTCTCCGTAATCCCATTTCATTTGTGTTTTTCCTCATTTGAAACAGTATAATGAATGTAGTTGGTTCCTCTCTAATCTATGGATTTATCTTAGCTGCTCAATAGAAGATAGTACCTGTGTTATCACAAACCTACATGTGTTATTCACTAGCATTGTAGTACCTGTAAAATTACAGATTTACTTGTGTATTTGATTAACCTGTAGGACCTCGGTTAGCCTAGATCTACATTAGCTTTTGGCAGAGAACGATACCCATGTCATGTTTGGTCTGAAACCTTCTTTTGCACCCCACTGTTTCTATCACTCCACCTCCTCCCTCTTCCATATTTCTATTGGAAAATATTTTCTTAGGATTTTGTGTTGTTTACAACCCTATACATCGAATTCCATATTTTTTCTAGAACATTGCTGCTTAGGATTCTGTTTGTTACAACCCTATGCATCTATTTCCCTCCTTCCTTTCCTCCTCTCCACCATTTCTACAACTTCAGTTTAAGTTGTCCCATTGCTGTGTGTCGGCCACCAAAAGAAGAAGTCATTTCTCTTTGAGATTGTCCCAATATACCCCAAGCATTTGGATCCATGTGTTGGCTTGAAACTACCTCAGTGAAGGCTTATTGAACCAATCCCATCCTATTACCTTTTTTACGTGACAATTGGAGAGCACACCTCTCCCTTAGGAGGGCACTCAGGATTTTTACAAACTTACGACAGGGTCAAGAAGGAATTTTTTTGGGAGGGTCTTAAATATGATATTCAAAATTTTGTGGCAAAATGTTTGGTTTGCCAACAAAATAAAGTTGAGACAATTAAGACCCTGGGTCTATTACAACCTTTAGACATTCCAAGTCAACTTTGGGAGGAGGTTTCAATGGAGTTTATCATAGGTTTACCCAAGTTTGAAGGAAAGAGTGTCATCATGGTGGTAGTTTATAGACTTACCAAGTATGCACATTTTTGTGCATTATCCCATCCATTTAAAGCCAGTACAATTTCTACTACATTTATGGAAACAATTAAAAATATTAATGGAAACCCAAAGATTATTGTAAGCAACATTGATCACATTTTCACTCGAAATTTTTGGATGGAATTATTTTCTTGTTTGGGTACTCAATTAGCTCATAGATCATCTTATCATCCTCAATCTGATGGGAAAAATGAGATAATGAACAAATGTTTGGAAGGATATATTTGTTGGTTTGTATTTGATAAACAAACACAATGGGTCAAGTGGTTACCTCTCGCTAAATGGTGGTATAACACTTCCTTCCATACTGCAGCAAAAATGACCCCATTTGTGGCACTTAATGATATCATCCACCATCCATCACTTCATCTTTAAGATAAAATTCTAGAGTTCAAGCAGTGGAATATCACATCGAGCATCAACAACAAGTTCTCCAACTCTCAAAGGATAACCTCACTTTGGCGCATAATCGAATGAAACAATGGGAAGATCAACATCACAGTGAAAGAAGTTTTGATGTAGGTGAATGGGTATTTTTACAGCTACAACCATAATTTTTTTTACCTCAAGCAAGCTAAGCAGGATAATAAATTATCACGAAAGTACTATGGTCCTTACAAGGTGTTGCAAAATATTGGTACTATGGCATACAAATTGGAGCTTCCTACATCTTCCTGAGTACACCCAATTTTCCATGTTTCATGCTTAAAGAAGGTTATAGGTGACAAGCTCCTAGTTAAAACAATATTGCCATAACTTGACGAGGAAGGAAAAATCATATTGGAACTTGAAGCAGTCAGGGAAACAAGAACTTGACAGCTACGAAATCGATCAATTTCAGAGTATCTCATAAAGTGGAAGAAGTTACTCGCTGAAGATTCCACATGGGAGGATGAAAATTTTATACAAAAGCATCCAGAAATACGTAAGTGTTAAGGAAAACACTTTTTTGAAGGAGAGGGGCATGTTAGGTCACTATACTACTAGTGTAGCCACTTATTGTTATTGTTGTTCCCATGTAGTACCCATTTTGTTATTATTGTGCCCCATAGAATCCCACTATTGTTATTGTTGTTCCCTTACGTTATTATTGTTATTTAGGCTCCGATTATATTGTGACCCCTTAGACTCCTATATATAGAAAGGAGGCCTTGTAATTTGTAATTGTCCAAGAATTATTAATTTATGTGATATAAAGGAGGTTTACCCCTCGAAGATGCTAATTTTGAAGTCGTTGATCTATCTCTCTTTTGATCTGGTTACATAACATATATCGAGAAAAGGATGGATTGAAGAGATATGTTAGGATCTAGTAGCCATAGAAAAGAAGGAGACAATGAAAAAAATAGGCAAACAGAGATAGTGGGAAAAGAAGAAGGGGAAGGGTGTGTTGGACACTATGAGATTGTAAGTGGTTGGCTTTAACTAGCTCGTATTCCCCTGTTTTATTATTCTTTTCCATTGAATTGACGGTCTACTCCCTGTGACCATGGGTGATAATCGTGTAGCTATGTCTATAACGATTGAATTCTTGGTCTATGTTTGAGTGGCCTGTGTGAAACTCAGTGAGAAAATGGACCACTAAGTGTTTGTTGCGGTGGAACAATCGACTTCATCTACTAAGGATGTGTCCAACCCATTGGTGTGAAACTTTCCCTTGTGCAAGCATTTCTAATGTAGTGAGCTTATGGTAGGTTGGAGTGTGGAAGTCCCTCCTTTAGTTCCCAACCATTTCAAGCTATCCATATAAGTCTTCTTGGCCGAGCATGTTAGGCAACAAGCTACGATATGTCTTATTTTTCTTAAAACTAATGATTAATCTTATGTCATTTATGTAAGAATTCCAAATTCACTATCAAATCATGGTTGACCAACTAACTTGTATATCTATGGTGATTATAAGTTTCCTGAGTTATGCAGATGTAACTTTCTTAGTCATTTGTAGGATGTCTAATATTTCCTTGAATGCTGATATAAAATCACTTAGGACTAATATGTAATTTCATGAGTTTTAGTTATCTTTATATATTTAGAAGTTTTGGCAGTTCATTGCATAACCATGATGGTGGGTTATCTTATTAGGAGTTCAACTTATGTGTTGTGTATGGAATAACTCTACCTCCAAAAGGTCGTTGAAATCTCTATATTAATGTTGAATTCTTTGCTTTATATGCCTTCATGGTCATGATTTAACTTATGGATCTATGTGTATGCTAATATCCTCATGATTTATAGAGTTATTTACATGAATATGAATGGTTTCTTGATAGGCCTTAACTGACCTGTTATTGTATGTGATTTTTATAATAAACATGTTGTGAATATCATGGTTCACTGCCTTTTTTTAAGTTGTAGACTCCCTCTTCAAAAGAGAAAGTATGCAGGTGATATGTGATGCTTGAAGGTTTCATTTACATTTATTGGATGCTTGTATGAAGGTCAAGTGAGAATTCTACGGTTGTGTACATTTATGCGATGTTATGTTATTTAGAGTTTCACAGAGGAAGCTTGGTATGTGATCTTTCTGTGTGATCTGGTTATTGGAGATATTTCCTAGTTTTATTTAGTATCTGATATATACAAAATTTGTAATACCATAAGCCTTGTTATGGTCGCGATAGAACTCCTAGGAAGGACTTATGTTTAGATATGGGTTTTCATTATTGGAAATTTTGGTGTTATAGGCAATGACCTATCCTAAAGAAACCCTAGTATAAATCCTTAGATGCTTCCTTCACATAAAGTATGGCAAAGTTCTTCACTTGTATCTGGGGGTAGATTGTTCTTGAATGAACCATGTAATCTCGGTCATATACCTTTTCAACTCCCCAATGTTAGATTATATCCAAATAGGTGCAAGGCCATATATTTAAATGACTAGAGAATGTATCTGAAGGTCTGGTCATTTGGACAACCATTGCATGCAAAATATTAAAAGAGGACTAGATATGTGGGGCGGTTTAGATTTTGGAAGGAGTGGAACTTATCTGGAGTGGGTCCCATTTCGAGAATTATAGGTGTAAGGATGGATTCACCTGCGAGTGAAGTTTGAATTCGGGTCATCCAGGGGTAATACATGGTGCAAGTTTGCAAAACCCTAGATGGTGGGCCAATAACATATATACTTATGGAGCCATGCGAGATATGCGGGTTTGGGTGATCAAGGGGTGTGTCAAAGTGCCAAATTTAGGTGCACCCAAATTTCCCTACATAAGCAGATATAACACAAATTCGTGGATTATCCAACGAGGCCGAGTCTTTGTGGGAATCACGAATTAGGGTGAAGTGGAAAGTGCCAAGAAGGCACGGTGATGGTCTCATGGATGCCATGTAGGTTCCAAAGGTAATGTGGCCTTGCTTGGGGTGATTGTAAAAAAACCAGGTTAAAAGTTCATGTAATAAAGCTAATAAAGGAAAAAATAAGACCAAGGTCATGGGACATGTATTCCAAGATGAATGTTGGTAAAAACATAGTGATGGGGATCATTCGTGATTTTTAAATGGCCATGGAAATTGAAAAAGGCACTGGCAAAGGAAAAGTGACATTAATTGGCATTTATTTATGAAAATAATGGAAAATAGGAGAAAAGGAAGGTGAAAGGTCACATAATTGCATGTGAGGAAAATTGAAGGAAAAATAGAGGAAAATTGAGAAATAGAGGCATCAATGATAAAAAGGCTTTTGAGGGCCAGTTGGGCTTCCGTTGGTTTACCTTTTGTTAGTTTTAGCTTGGAGCTCTCTTTTGTTCTCTCTCTTTCCCTCTCTCTCATACTCTTGCACACTTAGAGAATTCTTGGAGCATGCTTGGAGCACTCTAGCATACATTGGATTTGGAGAAAGAAGGCAAAGGAAAAGCAGGAAAGCGCAAGGGGATATCTAGATCAACAACTACAACGAGATTTCCTTTTAGGTAAAAGGTTGCATTTATGATATCCTTGTTGATTTATGGATGCATGGCATATGAATGGGATTAGTTGGTTATGATTTGTCATTGACATGGAGGATTTCCTATATTGATAGTGGTTTTAGCCTTGCCTTGCCATTTCTTGAATAGCCATGGCGTTGTGGGTTTTTCCACTTGATTGTATTTTGATTGGTGCTCATAATTCCTTATGGTTGTGGGTTGGAACAAATTCTATGGAAACCCTGGAACAACTTGGGTTGAGTTACTAATCCTGGAGCCTAGGTTGGAAAAATAATTTGGAGCCCTTGGTGGGTTGAGTTACTAGTCTTGGATCCGGGTTGGACAAATGATTTGGAGCCTTGGAAGGCTATGGGTTGAGTTACTAGTTCGTGGAGCCCTGGACAACTTGGGTAGAGACCAATATAGTTGGTGTTAGTGATGTCCGACCATGAGGTGGAATCACTAGTTGAGGGTTGAGGTGGTTTGGCCTCTGGAAGCCCTGGTTTGGTTTATTCCATGAGATCCCACATTCATGCTCAGAATATGGAGCGAGGGTGTTTAGCTGAAAGAGAGATTTGGTTCAGCCCAATCTATGGTCGGGTGGTATGTGGAAGTACCTAACTTCATTGGTTTTTGGATATGATAATAACAACTCTTTTCCCATTGTATTTTATGAGTATTTGCACTTGAGATTAAGTTTTTAAGAAAAATACTGAGAAGGGGGGGTGAATCAGTATTTTTAAACTACTTAACCTTTTCTTTTCTCATTCATATTTATGTATGCTACTGTTAAGAAGTGAACCTGCATATGTACGTGACTGTGATGAAGACAAGTAGTGTATATCCAATTAACTATCTTTTAAGTTAATTCATCATCTATTTAACTTGAACTAGTGTATCAGTACTTCATTAGACATTAATTAAACAATAACCATATGTAATAAGAACAAAATAAACCACCACACATAAGAAACACATCAACATTCATGAACATCAAGATTTTTAGGTGGAAACCCAATTTGAGAAAAAACACTGTTGATGTCATCTTTGTCTTCTTATTTTATTATAAAGATAAATTTATTACAATCTTATACTGGCACAGACTCATACCAGTACATAGGCACCCACTTGTAGAAGGCTACAAACTTCTCTTTTTATCCAAATTCTACTATAATGGAGCTACAACGTCCTTATCTTTAGTTCTTTGTGGATCACTTTTCAGAATATTTCAAATTAGATCCATTCCAAATATCATATAGCAATACTGAAATCAACACTGTATCAAGTCACTGAACCAAATGGATCATCAAATCAAATATTTAAATAACTTATTCAAACAACTAGACCAACTTATATAATTGTATACCCATTCATCAGAATACCATACTACATACTATTCATTCAAGAAACCAGATCCAATCACCGCTAACCCTGATTAAACACATGTTAAAATATATACGCTACTGTTCATAAGCATACCCACATATATATGCACTTTCCCTTAGGATGACCTATGTATAGATCTCAAAACATAGGAATCTGAATCTGAATCACTGCACTATTGAAACGATCATTGAAACACATATTGACCACATCACATATCTCTGAACCACTTACAGGTCATCACATAGAAGCATCATTACTATTCATCAATTCAACCCAACCAGCACTGTTAAACCCAGATTATCATGAAAGACTTCATCACTAGACAACAACAAACATAATAAAATAAATCAATCATTATCATAAGCTCATACTGTGAAACCCTAGCAGATGTATGCGACCCTTGTAAAGAATTTCCATGTATATACATGCCTTTCATACTTGAAACACAGGTACAAATCTTTCCATTCTGCAGAATATATACACGACTACCCAGAAGCAGATTCGTGTATGTACGTGACCTTTTTGAAGCAAATCTACATATAGATATATAATTACTGAGTCAAACCTTCATTGCACAACAAAACACTTGCTAAACCCAAATATTGGCATACACCATAACATATACACATCATAACATCATCATCACATATCTATCAAGCCATAAGCATATTATTCAATATGTAGTCATTTTAGATCTAATAGATTTGATCCATCATCGTACTCCTTGGTGGACACCTATTTTAGATCAAACTAATCATCAATGACCCAATACTTTCACACATAGCACTCCATCCCCTTATATAGATTAGACCTTAGCCAATACCTTAAGCCAATTCTGTAGTTATGTCGATGATATTCTTCGACGGGATCAAATATCTATTTTAACACTCATTACTATGGGCCAATACCATGGTAAAGACCCCATGGTATTGAGAATACTATGGTGCAGAAATTGTACATGACTTTGCTTCACCATACCCGCATATATACGTGGCCTTTGTTCATAGGACCTACTATACTTCTTAAAACATCACCTTTATCCTTCCTCTGTCTCTGAACTGATATTCCTTTGACCAATCTCTCAGTCACATCTATATTGGCATGTATACTCATTATGCTACCATCATGTTGACATCTTTATCAAGTAGGTTTCCATAAAGGACAACACATTAGTGATAATGCCAACAATCTCCCCCTTTGGACTTGATGGCAACCACTTTGGTGTTTGGTCACCACCACCTGTAGATACCTGTAACCACATCTATAGATATACCAAGCTTCTCTCCCCCTTTGAAATCAAGGGAAAAGGGTTGACCAATGCTAAATTAAGGCTTCTTTTGTAGAGAGAAGCAATGTAGATCTGATGTTGTTGAATATGAGCACTGACCATGCTCCCCCTCAGCATATAAATAAATTAAATTAATACAAATTTATATTTATAGTATTCGAATAGATAATACAAATATAAACTTGTGATAAATTATATATACAAGTAAATAATACATTGCAAAAAAGATTACATTATAACACAAAATAAATAACTATCTAAATTTAAAATTTTATTTGTATAAATATTTAAATTTTAAATATCCATCAAAGGGCAGCTCAACTGGGGAAGGTTGTGAAAATGAAATGTTATATCCGAGGGTGGTTCAAATCAGGGAAAATTTTGAGGATGGAAAATTATCTTGAAGTTTAAAAATATTGGTGAATCTCATTAGGTCCTAATATGCAAACTATAAAATCTTTATTGATGTATTTGTAAAATTATTCAAATTTATAATGATTTTATATATACTATCTATATAATATTGGCAATTTTTAAGGTAAAATAATTTTATATTGTAAAATTTGGGCAAGTAATTTTTATGAAAAATGAAAATTGGTGACCTTTTTTTAGAAAAATCATAAAAAATTAGCCCACCTACGAATATTAGCCCCTAAAAGTTTCCATGGTTCAAATCCTCTGATTCACCTGTACTTGTGAAATGGACATACATAGGAACCTAGAGGTTATAGTGACATTGCAATCAATCACTTAATTCACATATACATGTGAAAGGAACATCCTTAGGCATCCAGAAGATATATTGTCATTACAATCAATTTCAGGCACACTAGCACAAAACAAGCCCACTTGATGTCACACAAGTATGTATGTTTTTTTCTTCTAAAAAAATACAAGACCAAAGCACTTGCCAATTCCTCTAGATATTAAAAAAACATAAATAAAATAAAATATTTAAGTTTTAAATGTTAATTTTTGTTTAAATAATATAATTTTAAATGTTAAAATCATTTTTAAATATCACTTTTACTATAAATTTATTATTTTCAAAACTCTAAAATTAAATTTATTAATATAATTATTAATTTAATTAAAAATAAAAAATTAATAAATAAAATTAAATATTTAAGTTTTAATTTTTTATTAAATAATATAATTTTAAATGTCAAAAATATTTTTAAATATCATTTTTACTATAAATTTATTATTTGTAAACTCTAAAATTAAAATTAATAATTTAATTAAAAATTAATAATTGAATTTAAAAATAATAGATCCTACCAAGATATTTTTGGTCATATTTACATGTTATAGTTTTGGCCATGTTTATATTATGAGAAGGAACAACTCAAGTACATTTGTATCAACTCACTTGTATTCATATCAAAGAAATACAATAAGCTAAGAATCATACTTTATAACATAAACAATGATTGATATAAAGAAAAATAATGTAAATATGTTAAAAATCAAATTTTAAAATGAGAAGTTAAAAACCATAAACATTTATATACTTTACTATTTTAAGTAATTCATACAAATAAATAAAAATAAAATAAACATATTTATCAAATATATTATTCATTTATATTTAAAAATAAAAATAAAACTTATCATTTAAACATATACAAATTAATTAAATTAAAGAATAATAAAATGATAAAAATACAAATTTATAATATTTCAATTATAGAATTTTATTATTATTATTATTATTATTATTATTATTAAACATCAAATTGTAATAACATTCTTTTTTTAAATCGAGATTCTATTCATTCTTCCAAAAATGAGTACATCAAAAGTATAACGCACGTAGTCTCACCCCAACCAGGTTTGTTGACTACCACTAACAACAAATGACAATGCAATAGAAAAACATCAAGTGACATAGTCCACAACTTGAAGGGCCAAAAGCATTAGTAAACTAACAAGATACATAAAACAACTGTAATCATGTTAGTCACTGGAAGTGATGGAAGCTCGGTTGTCTGGGGTTGTTCCTAGAGGCGGAGGAGGGTGGAAAGAGCATTGAATGTGCTCTTTGAAATGGGCCATGCAGGCCTCCATTTTTTTTACTTTTTTAGATAACATGTTCTGGCCTCGCCAGAAGACCGCCACATGTTCTTGAGTATGACACTGAAAGTAGTGCATCTTGTTCAAGGTTGCAAGTAGCTTCATGTGCTCCTCGTGCCTCACTCATTCCACATTTTCCATTCATTCCAGAAGTGATTGAATGAGGTCCTCACAACGCTCCATGCAACACACCTGTTGCCGCCCATTCCCCAAATGACGCGCCACCCCCTAACTCCTCACTCCATGACGAGCCAACCTGATGTGATGCTGACTTCGTTGGGAGCGACCCCCTCGACCGACGATCGAACCTCCCTAGGCGGTGCAACCTCTTGCCTTTGAGCGACCCTGATGTTTATCTCACGTTCTGCCACCTCCTCGGACCGCTAAGGTTGCTAAGCTCGAGCGAACCCCTCTGGAGCCACCACGACTTGAATGATTGGGGATGGGAGCCACCTCCATCTAGAAGATGTGCGCACCTCCCTCTGGACTACCCAAATTGGGCTTCACGCACGATGAAGAACGAGACATGCGAGGATCAGGGTGCATGTTGATCCACCTGAAACCACATAATAATTGCACCAAGGGAAAATTCACCCCTGCTACCCACAATACCATGTTCAGTCTCTCTAAGATGGACTCCAAGGATCTTAGACTCAACACGGCCACAGACAAATCTCTGACGCGCACCCTAAGAAGCTCACCCGCAAGCCAAAAAACCACCCAAAGAACAATGCACCTACCCTAGAGACGCCACCAAGCCCGAATGGCCCCGACTAAAGCACTAGTGGGTGCAACTAAGACCTTATCCCTCCAATTCAATGAGAAAACCACCAGACCCTATTTGTGCAACAAGAGAATCCATATACCGCTACTGAACCAACACAACTCCAGTAAAACTAATTTTCCCCGTCAACTCCTCCATTCCACAGATTTAACTCGTAGACCAAACCAACATTTGTCAAAGATAGACCCCTGTTAACACAAGAAGGACCTTCGGCGCTCAAACGCCACCTCTCCTAAACTAGGTGTCCATGGAAGCAACTGTTTACTCGCTCTAAACTCACATACCAAGTTTCTTGGCATAACCATACTCTACAACTCTCATTGTTATTTTCACACCATATCCAGGTATCGCCTGGGTGATAACGAGCCATGCCACCAGCCATTAACTGACCACTGATGCCAAAACCTGCAGAATACCATGTGAATGGATGTTTCACACAAGGTTCTTTAAACTCCCCTGTACTCAAGGTACTTGGAGAGGACTAGGAGGCAGGTCCTCGCACCTGAAGCCACGTTCCATAGATCATATCCCACACATTCCTTCAGGGACTACATTCACTTAGTTCAACATGTCCATCGGGGAGGCCTCTTCTGAGGTTACGATCTTTCAAAATTCTTCTATAATGGCATCCTGAGGAGGTGGGGGCTAGCCATGTATGAATTCCTGACTCTGGTGCCCACTACCCTAGATTTGCAAGCTTGTCCACAACTTTGTTTCACTCCCGGTCTATGTGTTTAGTGATTACATATTAAAAGGAGGAGAGTCTTGATTGGATTTTCTCCCTGATGGTCTCCAGTCCCCAACTCTTGATCACTTTTTTGGGGGAGATCCATTGATTAGTTTCTGCAACATAAATATTGTGATTTTAGAATCACATGTAACCTGTAGATTTACCACTCCTTGCTCTGTTTCTGTTTGTAATCCTTTCTCTAGCACTAGGAATTTAACCACATTATTGGTGGTGCTTCCACATGAGGTTGCATAGAACTTCACTACTTGCCCCCTTTCGTTGCAAATTACTCCACTGGGTCCTACCTGTCCCTGGTTTCCCTTGGAGGCACCATCAAAGTTGAGTTTGTGAAATCCCCTTGGGGGTCGAATGAAAATGTTAGGTGATTGTTCCCGCATAGGCCAGATGGTTTCTAACACTGAAGAAATGGAATCTTGATATATTTCCTATGCTATCAGGATTTATTTTTCTCTGCCTTCTACTTTCCAATCCTCTTCTGACCAGCGGCCTATAGAAATGGTCTCTTTGATATTTCGCTTTACTGTTAGCCACACCTGGCCAATTTGTATGCTTTCCAAGTGGAAATTTGCTCGGTTCCTTGCTTTCCATAAGTTCCAGAGGAAAAAGCCTTGGCAAAGGCACCACACCATGTTGATGATGGGTTTTTTGAAGAGTGTCCATAAGCACACCTCAAGCGATTCGATCAAGCTATTCACTGACCTGTCATATTCCATGAACAGAGATGTAACCTGATCCCAGAGCTCTTAGCTTTGGAGCAGAAGTTCAATAGATGATTAGTTGTTTCCTCTTCTATAGTGCACATAGGGCACCAGGACGGACCACAAAATCCTTTATTCTCGATTTTATCCCATGTAAGAATCTTGTTGTGCCCAGTTAGCCATAGAATGAATGATATCTTTGGACACAATTTGGAATACCAGATCCGTTTCCATAAGGGGGGTGGATTCTAGTCACCTGAAATACATAGGATTGAATAAGCTTCTTTAAGAGAAAAAATAGCTTTTGTCTTATGACCCCAATGTAGTTTTTCAGGTTCCCCATTGTTGAGGATAGGAAGTTGTCTGAGGATTAGGGAGAGGGCCACCCAATCCAGGGGCAGATCTTGTGCTGGCCAATGTTTTGAAGATTTCCATTCCCTCCATTTTGCGGATAGGCTGGAGACATACCAGAAGTATTTTATCTTTTGCACTCCTAATTGCTTGGTGAATGCTTGGATCTCCCTAAGACTATCCTCTTGGCTTAATATGGGGTGTTGCATCCATGAATTGTCCCAAAATTTAGCCTTAAATCCATTTCTGATTTCCCAGAAGCCATGTTCCTGAATTAGTGCCCAATTTTATTTTGCTTGATTCCAGATGGAAGACCCATTTTGGAGGATGTGATGATCCATCAGAGGGTTCTGCCAGCTCTCTGTGCCATATTTACCTGATCATTACCTCTTCCAGGTCTCCTCACCACCCTGCAACCACCTACACCGAAATTTGGTCCCAAGAGCCTACAACAATGTTTCAAGATCCTTGAGCCCTAGACCACCGTGAATTTTTTATTTTCATAATTTATCCCATGCTACAAGAGCCCACTTGCGCCCGATTTGTGAGCCTGAATAGAGGAATTTTTGAAACTTAGCTGTTAGATCTTTGTAGACACTTTGGGGGGCCGGAGGGCCGAGAGTTGATATATTGGGAGGGCCCGATGAACAAATTTTAAAAGAATGAGCCATCTCGAGGTGTTCAAGATTTTAAAGGTCCATTTAGATAATTTCCGATCAATGTGGGATAACATGTCTTTTTAATGTGATACCTTTAGGTAATTTGGAACCAAAAGGACCTCGAGGTACATGCTGGGGAGTGCACCTATTCTAAATCTGAGGATTCGGGCTGGATGGCTTTGCACCCTTGGGTTAGTGTTGAAGAAGAATATATCTAATTTATCGCCATTGATTAGAGTGCCCGATGCCTGTTGAAACTCTTCTAGGATGGAGCCAAATTTCCTAGCCTCCTTCAGAGTTGGTTTACCAAATAACATGTTATCATCCACAAATTGTTGATGGGCGATTTAAGGGGCATATTGGGAGATATTTAGTCCTGGGAGAGATAGTGAGTCTGCCATAGCCTTTATGAGTCTACTCAGTCCTTAAACAACTATGATGAAGAGAAAGGGGGATATAGGGTCCCCCTATCGCAGACCTTGGGAGCCTCGAAAGGGATAAGAGGGTGCCCCATTAACCAACATGGATTAAAAGTAGGTTACAATCATAGATTTGATCCAACTTATCCAAGTTGGGGAGAAACCAAAAGCTTCAAGGATAGACAAGAGATAATTCCAATTTAGGAGATCATATGCTTTAGAAAGATTAAGTTTTCTTAGCATACCTTGAGTTTTAGAGGATATAGAGTGAATTACTTCATAGGCCACCATTATGTCATCCAGGATATGTCGACCTTCCACAAAACCCAACTTCTCTTGCTCGATTATATCTTTCAGAAGGAGCTTTAACTCCTGGATGATAATACCAGAAGAATTTTATATGCAGAGGGCGATTGGACGAAAGCCACTAGGGTCTACTACAACTCCTTTCTTTGGAATGAGTGTGAGAAAAGTTTCATTCAGTGCCGACCACATTCATTTAAAATGAATGGAGTCTTCCACTAAAGTTTGGATTTCCTTCCCCAAGAAGTGCTAGTTCACTTTGTAGAATTTAGAGGTGACTCCATCTAGGCTCGGGGCTTTATTCGTAAGAAGAGCTCTAACCACTGCTTCCACTTCTTCATATGAGATCTCCCTCATGAGAGAATTATTCTAGCCCTCCGAAATGATTTTCGGGATACATTGTCTAATTCTGGAGATGGGGTCTCCGAAATGATTTTCAAGATACATCGCCTGATTCTGGAGACAGAGTCGCTTCTATCCACCTCTGGTTTCGTGAATAGGGATTGAAAATGCCTGATCAGCTCTTCTGTGATGTCCTCATGTCACACCAGTCGTCGTACATCTCATCCTTTTAGGGAGAAGATCTGAATAACCTGCCTGTGCTTCAGTGTGGTTCTGTGAAAGAATTTTGTATTGTGATCTCCCTCTTTAAGCCATTGAATTCTTGATTTTTGTCTCCATTGGATTTCCTCCCATTTTTGACATTGTTCTAATTCGTTGAGAACTTCTCCCTCTTGCTCAACCAATTCCTCAGTTCTCCCTTCCAGGATGATTCTTTGTTGGATTTCCTTCATTGCTTCTTCCAACCTTCGCTTGTCCTGGTGAATGTTCCCAAAGTCTGTTCTATTCCATTATTTGATTTTCCTTTTCAACTCCTTCAACTTGAGTTGAAAGGTTTCCATTGAGTTATGACATGTTACTCTTATTTATTTCCACCATGCTTCTAGCTTGGTGAGGAAGTCCAGCTTCTCCAGCCAGAAGGACTCAAAGCGGAATGGACGATTCCGTGGAGCCATCCTCAGGTCTATTGCAAAGCTTATCAGCTAATGATCTGATCCAAGGCAGGGGAGGATCATGGCTTGTAGGTAAATATCCTGTCGGAGGATGTCATTGGAAATGAGAAAGTGATCCAATCACGATGTTATCTGGTGTTTTTCTCCTCATTTGTTATTCCATGTGAAGGATCCATTCACAAACTCAATATCTTCAACTTCCAGGGCTTGGATGGTCTCTTGGAAGGATGTTGAGATTGGGTCTAGTATTTTGATACCTCCCTTCTTCTCGCCCAGGTCCTTGATCATATTGAAGTCCCCTTGCCAAGATTCAACTAGAATTCCCCAGTAGGTCTTTTCGATACCTCAGATTCCTTAAAAAACCGTTCTTGGCCCCTGATAGCATAGGGCCATAAAGTCCCATGAGCCAGACTTTCTCTAAAAGCTGATGCACTCACGTTGATCTGAGAGGGTGATAGAGGAGGTGATGAAGTTTTGAAAGGAGATAGATTAGGTATCCCATAGGATTCCCATCCCAATCACACAACCCCTTGCATCTAGTGCCATGCATTCCATCACCGACCAACTTTTATCCATAATATCAGTAATATTTTCCATCGTTACTTTGGTTTCATGGAGGACTACAATATCCAGTTTCTCTTTCTAAATTTGTTCTTTTAGGTACCTCAAATTTGTTGATTTGGGGTAGCATTGGATGTTCTATAGCCTTGAAAATTGGTGGAGAGGCTAAAGCACATGAGATCTATAAAACCCAGAAATGGTTTGGGCAGAATCTAACCAGTTTGGGAGATATTAAAATAATTAATATTTTTAATGGAGTCCCTAAGTCTAAACTTAGGGAAAATAAAATATTAATGTGAATTAATATAAAAATAAGTTAGAATGGTCCAAAAGTCATGGATCAAGCCAGATCTAATCTTAGCCATTGATTAGGGACATAATCTTGACCGTTGAATTGCCAACGAGAAAAGTATAAGAAGAGGCTTTAGGGTCAGATGGAGAACACATTAAGTTGATCAAGAATTTGATTTTTTGGGACAGGGCTTGTTGAGGAAATCGAAGGAGTGATCAGAGTTGCAGCTGAGGGGAAGTAAATACAATAGAAGAGAGGTAGAGATAGTATCAGAAGCATCAGCACAAAATCTAGTAGAGGGCCGACGCAGAGCCATCTAGAGGCCACGCAGAGGTAGCCCGAGGCCACGCAGAGGCAGCGAGAGGCCAAGCAGAGGTAGCCAGAGGCCAAGCAGAGGCAGCCAGAGGCCACCTAGAGGTAACCAAGAGTTGTTCAGAGCCTAAGGAGGGCCAACGTGGGAGACACAAAGGCTCCATAGGCTAACGCAAAGCCCCGAGAGGTTGACGCTGGGCCAGATAGGCTAATGCTGGGTTGACGCTAGGCCAGAGAGGTTGACGCAGACCCTAGAGGCAACGCTGGGAGATTTTGTGGGGCAGATTGGAGTTGGAGAGATGGATAGGGTGATGCTGTCCCTATTAGGGTGACACAGAGCAGCAGAAACTGTATTGTTGCTGTGGGATCATTCATCTTGTGATTTAGCCAGAATATCCATCTCCAACTGAGAGGTACTACTACCGAGGGCATTATCTGTTGGGTGAGCCATTTCTGGCACCCTGGTTGTATTATGAAACCGTATAATAATAAAACCATCTGAATAGCTGCACCAGTTTTCTCGCATTGGGTTTTTCCAGGGATATTAGTCCAAAAACAATGGTGTCACTTGTGTGCTTGTTTCTTTCAATTTATGATCTGTATGTGTTGATATTGTACTTGTATTTATTTTCAGTATTTTCATGGTAAATAATTTGTTAAGTAACTAAACAAGTAGGAAGAAATAAACCAGATAGTACATGAAGAATTTCTAATGGATAGACTTAGAAATTCTAACACGGTATCAGAGCGAGGTTGCAGACCACAGGATAACTGAAGGCATCAGCTGAGCAGAGAAACAACAGCGAAAACAACTGTCCCGAGTGACAGAAGTTGTTCTTAGCATAAAGTAGCAAGAAAGGGGTGACACAGAGAGACGACATCATCAGTTTGAGCTAGGAGGAGGATCAGTGCTGAGGCTGAGAGGAGAAAACCTGACCTACGTAGTGCCCAATCATCTTTCTCAGCTAGGAAGGATCGAGCCTATGGCCAGGAGGTGCATATTGTGCCAGTGTCGAGATTACGCAGAGCGTAGAGGCTCTAACCTTTAGACTGTTGGGGCATAGGAGGCCGTGGGTAAGTTGCAGAGAAAAGCTAGTGGGATACTGTGGTCAGAATAGTACCTAACATGGCAAGACCAAGGAGGAGGGAGTTGTTGCTGAGGATTTCTAGCCAAGAAATCCAGATCAGTGGTGCAGTTGCACTAATGACTAGAGTGGGGCATCTTGACATTGGCAGAGGGGTTTCTAGGAGGGAAATTGAGGCTCAGAGGGAGTCACACTGAGAAATTCCAGACGTGAAGTAGAGAGACTTGAAAGAGTTGAAATAGGAGCAACGAAATGGCAGTGAATGGGATAAGAGATTAGAATAGACTAGACAGAGCTTCAAACTTCGTAGTGTGGAAGGCCAGGATCTTGTCCATTCTAGACAAGTATCACATCAAACACTTCACCTTGAAAACAATAACGATCCTGGTCGACCTAGCTAAAAATGACAAGTACGAGGAAGAAATGGCCAGGGAAAAGTACATCATCCTTGATGTTGTCAAGGATCATGTGGTGCCACACATTGTTGAGAAGGAGACGACAAATGAGATGTGGGAGTCCCTGAAGAAGTTGTACCAATATACTTCTGTACAGAGGAGGACGTTACTTGAAAACCAGTTGCGGTTATATCATATGCAAAAAAGAGAGCAGATAGATGCCTTCCTCGATGGATTGAAGGAGATCTGTGATCATATAACTTCCATAGGGGCTACACCAGATCATGAATTGATGGTGAGGACAGCATTGAACGCAGTCTTGGAGGATTGGGAGGTATTTTTCTAGAGCATACTAGATAGGACAAGCCTTCTAGATTGGGAGGAACTATGGATGACTCTTTGTCAAGAAGAGATCAGACGGTGTCCAAGGTGGGGAGTAGTAGAAAAGGGGTCATAATCAAGAAGGAGGAGCAAGAAGATGTGGCTCTCTCATATATGGGAAAGTAGGAGAAACGGAAGAATAAGGACCTCTCTAAGGTCAAGTGCTTCCATTGTGGGGAACTGGGTCACTATGCGAACCAGTGTCCTAGGAAGAAGAGCAAGGGAGAGGCTTCTGAGACCAAGGCTGTGCTGGCTAAGGCAAAGAAGGAAGAGGAGATTGATGACGACTATGCCATGAGTGCTCATGCACGTCGAGAGAAGAGGTGGGGAGACATCGAGCTGTAGTCAGATGGAATACAAGTAATGAGGGGAAGGATCCTCGAGGTACCCAACCTCTTGGATTATACCTCGCTACGGGAGCCCCGAAGAGGAGTAGTAGGACTGGCAAATGTCAATAGAGACAGATGCGGATGGAGTGAGAGAGAGGGCTATAGTGCAGGAGTCCCAGGATAATGTGATGAAACAATGTGAGAGGCATAGAATTGTTGCAGCAGCCTAGAGGTTAGAGAGGGAGAACTTCTCAGTGACAAAGGGAGCTTCAACATCAGGAGTGTTTCCAACCTGACAGAGATGTTAGAGTTGGGAGATTAGTTACTTAGTTCTCAGTAACTAAGTTTTAGTGCAACAGTTAGTAATGACAGTGCTATGAGCAACACGATGTAGCATGATGAGAGGGGATGTAGTGCAGATGTAGTAGTGGCAGTGGCAGGGCCATGAGCAGCAACACAGATGCAGAGGGAGTTACTGTATTGATGCAACAATGGCAGTGGCAGGGCCATGGGAAACAGTACATGATGCAATGGTGCAGAGGATGTTGGGCAGTAGGCCTAGCATTAGCACAAGGACCAATGCCGGATGATCAGGGTGATACTCAGTGAGGAGTATTACTAGAGCACAGTCCTTGCTAAGAGGGAGTGTTGATTTGGGTTAGTATTGGATGTGATATAGCCTTGAAAATTGGTGGAGAGGATAAAGCACATGATATCTCCAAAACCCAAAATGGTTTAGGTATAATCTAACCAGTTTGGGAGATATTAGAATAATTAATATTTATAATGGAGTCCCTAAGTCTAAAATTAGGGGAAATAAAATATTAATGTGAATTAATATAAAACCGAGTTAGAATGGTCCAAAAGTCATGGATCAATCCAGATCTAATCTTAGCCATTGATTAGGGACTTAATCTCGATCATTGAACTGTCAATGAGAAAATTATAAGAAGAGGCTTAAGGGTTAGTTGGAGAACACATTGATTTGATCAAGAATTTGATTTTCTAGGGCAGGGCTTGCTGAGGAAATAGAAGGAGTGATCAGTTTTGCAGCTGAGGGGTAATTAATATAGTAGAAGAGAGGCATAGATAGTACCAGGAGCATCAATGCAGAAGCCGGGAGAGGTTTGACGCAGAGCCATCTAGAAGCCATGTAGAGGCAGCCAAAGGCCACGCAGAGGCATCCAGGAGCTATATGAAGCCTGAGGAGGGCGAGCTTGGGAGACGCAGAGGCTCCGGAGGCTGACGCAGAGCCCAGAGAGGCTGACACTGAGCTAGATAGGCTGATGTTGGGTTGACGCTAGGCCAGAGAGGCTGACGCATACCCTAGAGGCGACGTTGGAGATTTCGTGGGGTAGATTGGAGCTGGAGAGCTGGACAAGGTGACACAATCCCTATCAGGGTGACACAGAGCAGTAGAAGCTGTATTGTTGTTGTGGGATCGTTCATCCTATGATTTATCCAAAATATCTGTCTTTGAATGAGAGGTACAATTTCCAAGGGAATTCTTTGTTGGGTGTGAGTCATTTCTCACACCCTGGTTGTATTTTGAAACTGCATAATAATAAAACCCTCTAAATAGCTGCACCAGTTTTCCTGCATTGGGTTTTTCTGGGGACATTAGTCCAAAAACAATGGTGTCACTTGTGTGCTTTTTTATTTCATTTTATGATCTATATGTGTTGATACTCTACTTGTATTTATTTTCAGTGTTTACATGGTAAATAACTTGTTAAGTAACTAAACAAGTAGGAATAAATAAATCAGATGTACAGGGAATGATTTCTAACAGATAGACTTAGAAATTCCAACAAAATTTCCCTTGGAGTTGAGGCCTCTTATATATCATGATACCAACTTCATTGGTGAGGGCAAGGGAGAGAGCGTTGGTAGTACTTCGTTAAGACATTGGTTTGTCCCGAGTTAACTAAGATCACCCTTGCCTCTTGAATCACTTCACTGGTGGGTATCCTACCTTTTTTCCTTGTACTCGAGTTGGTTTCCATCCTCTTACCAGGAATTTCCCCTTCTTGTATAGCGAGTGCCATCTGAGGGGGTGGTTCTGTTGATGCTTTTCATTGTTCCCATTCTCTATAGATTTGATGAAATTGGTCTAACTGGTCCTTAGGAATTTCGGCTGATCCATCTCTGGACCAGCTCTGCATGTAAACGACCATTACCCTTTCAGCAAAGTTTAGTTGCTCCAATTTGACATCATGTTCCAGAGCTTGCCAGACTTGGGCGAGGACTTGCTGAATTTCCTTTCCTACTGGCTACACATCCAGTGAATTTCATTTTTTGGGCTGCTTGTTCTTAGGTTTTCTGGACTGGTCTCTACTTCCATTGCTGCTTGGGACGAAGGTGTCACAATGGGAATTATTGATTGATCGATATTACTTGGCTCTGCTAGGAGGGTGAAATGATTGTTGGAGGGGTGGGTAGAGGCCACCAGAGGAGGACCAAGTGGGGCTTGGGGAGGAGTGGCTTTGCTGGATTAAGGGCACCGCCTTGACACTTCCTGAAAGTCGTTCGAAGAGGAGTTCGGGGAGGGGTCAGTATCCTATTGAGGGCAATCCTAAAACAGGTGTCCATACTCATGGTAGAGCCTGCATTTGAAGGGAACGTGTTCATAATCTAACGGTCGTGACACGATCTCGTCCTGGCATTCAATTTACACTAACTCCAGGAGGGGTTGGGATATGTTCATGTAGACACAGATCCTGGGATAGGAGGAGAAATAACGACACATGGTGATCTCCAAAACCTAGACAATGTCCCTGATAGAGTTGCTTATCGACTCCAGAATATCCATTTCCCAAAAGTCTTCTGGCAGGGAGTATAGTCGAACCTAAATGGAGGATGCAAGGGACTGTTCCTTCTCTGGATTGTAAAAGGGTTCCTAGTGTCTCATGAAGAAGCTCATGTCGTTCATGAAATAGGGCCCATTGTCTAGGATATGTTTATGATTCTCCAGATCTTCAAGAATCACTGTGAAAAAACCTTTTGCTCAGAGGAAAAGGTTAAATGGTGCTTTCGACTACAATTTTAGTTGGAACCCCGTGCCTACAAAACCCTCATGAAACTCTAGCACTCCGTTGCTATGAAATGGCTTTGAAGACGTTAATGCTAAATTTTAATAACCTTCAATTTGCTTAAAACACATCACGTTTTATTAAATAATATAATTTTAAATGTCAAAATTATAATTTTTAGATATAACTTTATAAGATCATTTTTAATGAATCACACAACTATATATCGCTTTAATCAAAATTCATTTTTACTTATAAATTTATTTTTTGCAAAACTCTAAAATTAAAATAATAATTAATAATAAAATTATTAATTTAATTAAAAAATAATAGGCTATAACAAAATAGTTTTGCCCATGGTTGCATGTTATGAGAAGGAACAACTCAAGTGCATTTGTATCAACTCACTTATGTTTGGTATCATATGAAAGAAATACAATAGGCTAAGAATCATACTTTCTAACATAAAGAGCGATTGATATAAAAAAGATAACGTGAATGTGTTAAAAATCAAATTTTAAAATGATATTTTAGAAACCATACACATTTAAATACTTTACTATTTTAAGTAATTCATACAAATAAATAAAAATAAAATAGACATATTTATCAAATATATTATTCATTTATATTTAAAAAAAACAAACAAAACAAAACTCATCATTTTAACATATACAAATTAATTAAATTAAAAACTAATTATTATTATTATCATCCATTTTTAAGGTGAGGGCCAAGTGAGACACTACATTGGTCAATGAGACCTCCATGTTTGTGGGACAAAGGACCCACCTCCGCCATATTGGTGTATGAGACCCCCTTGTTTTTGGGACAAGGGATCCACCTCCCCACAAATTTGACTCTACTCTACCCCCTCTCGTTTTGACCCTGTGACCTCTTAGGAGGAAACACATGCTCTTAACCATTATGGTTTTGAATGTGCAACCTCTTAGGAGGAAGCAAATGCTCTTAACCATTAGTCCCACTCAAGCTGTACAAATTTATATTCCAATTGTACAAATTTTTAAAAAATAATATTTTATTAAACATCAAATTTTAATAACCTTCAATTTGCTTAAAAGGCATCATATTATGCACAATGTTATATGCTTACAATCATATATACACACACAAACATATAACACATCAATTTTTATTAAATAATATAATTTTAAATGTCAAAATTATAATTTTTAAATATAACTTTACAAGTTCATTTTCAATGAATCACTCAACTATATATCACTTAAATCAAATTTTTTTTTTACTATAAATTTATTATTTGCAAAACTCTAAAACTAAAATTATTAATTATTAATAAAATTATTAATTTAATTAGAAAATAATAGACTCTACCAAGATAGTTTTTCAATGAATCACTCAACTATGTATCACTTAAATCAAAATTTATTATTTACAAAACTCTAAAATTAAAATTATTAATTTAATTAAAAATTTGAAATTAATAAAAAATATTAATTTAATTAGAAAATAATAGACTCTACCGAGATAGTTTTTTCCATGTTTACATGTTGTTAGAAAGAACAACTCAAGTGCATTTGTATTAGTTTGGTATGAAGGGTATCATATGAAATAAATATAATATGCTAAGAATCATAATTTATAATATAAAGAGTGATTGATATAAAGAAAGATATTATGAATGTGTTAAAAATCAGATTTTAAAATGACAAGTTAAAAACCATTATGAAACCAACTCACAAAAAATAGAAAAGATAGATGAATGCCTTAGAAATAAGCCTCTTTGAGGGGAAATCTTCTTTACATTACACAAATGAACAATTATTGGATGATACAAATGACAAGGCCTCCTTTCTATATATAGGAGTCTAAGGGGTCATAATATAATTAGAGCCGACATAACAATAATAATGTAAGGGCACAATAATAAAAATAGTGGGCTTCTATGGGGCACAATAATAACAATATGGGGACTACATGGGCACAATAATATAATAAGGGGGTTGTACTAATAACAATAAGGGGTTACACTAGTAGTATAGGGACCTAACATGCCCCTCTCCTTAAAAAAGTGTTGTCCTCAACGCTTGAGTAGTTCTTGATGCTTCTATATAAAATTATCATCCTTCCGTGTGGAATATTCAGCGGGTAAGTTCTTCCACTTGATGAGGTACTCTAAAATTGATCGATTTCGTAGCTGTCGACTTCTCGGTTTTGTGAATGCTTCAGGTTTCAATATGATTTTTCCTTCCTTGTCAATTTCTGGCAATATTTTTGGAACTGGGATCTTCGGCAACTTTTGAATGAGTCCCCACCCTGCTTCGCCACTCTTCCATTCATTCCTTGCTTTGTTTATCAAATTTGGTTGGATAATAAAATTAGCACAAAACAATGCTTCCACATCCTCATCCTTTCTTGAGAGTGCATCTGCAACAAAAATTTTCTTCCCTTTTCTGTAGATGATGTCAAAGTCATAATCCAACATATTTGTAACCCATTTTTTCTATTCTTCTAAAGATAATATTTGTTCTAAAAAGTATTTAAGACCATCATGATCCATTTTTACCTTGAAATGTCTTCCCATTGGGTAAGGTCACCATTTCTTAAGTGCATGTAGTATTTCCAAGATTTCCTTCTCATAAATAGCTTGCTTGAGATGTAGCCATAAAAATACCAAATCACCTACATCAAAACGTTTTTCACTGCGATGTTGATCTACCTGTTGTTTCATTCAATTTTGCACCAAAGTGGCGTTATCCTTTAAAAGTTGGAGAACTTGTTGTTTATGCTCGATGTGATCTTTCACTGCTTGAACCTTTTTCTTCTTGATATGTCCTTCTATCTTGAGTGTTTGAGGAGTGGTAATTTCTTCCAATGCTTTACAAGATATGGTCGGATTCATTTCTTAATGCTCGATGTGATCTTTCACTTCTTGAACATTTTTCTTCTTGATATGTCCTTCTATCTTGATAGTTTGAGGAGTGGTAATTATGACCAATGCATTACAAGATATGGTTGGATTCATTTCTTCTTTCTCGATGTGATATTTCACTTCTTGAACCTTTTTATTCTTGATATGTCCTTCTATCTTGCGAGTTTGGGGAGTGGTAATTCTTGCCAATGATTTACAAGATATGGTCGGATTCATTTCTTCTTTCTCTGGGGTTAGTTCCTAGTGTATATCCTCTTCTTTTGATGTTTCTTGATCCTTTTCTTCCTCCTCTTCATAATCTATGTAAAATAATTTCTTCTCAGTACACTTATGACCTTTAGTGCATTTTCTATCACAATTGTAACAAAGCCCTTTTTCTCTTTTTTCTTCCAATTGTTGTGGTGTAACCCTTGTAGGTTGTGGAAGGCTAGGAGAAGCAACACTTCCATACTTATAGTTGTGAGGGGTAGACTTCCTTGTTGCCATAATTTTGCTTTCCACTTTGTAACAAAGCCCTTTTGCCCTTTTTTCTTCCAATTGTTGTGGTGTTTCTCTAAAGAAGGTGTTGCTCTTTGTATCCTCATAATGTGCTATAATTTCCTCAGTGAAAATTGACCATGTAACAAGTTTTTTACGATAACAAAGCCCTTTATACCATAAAAATTGATCTTTTTCTAAATATGAAGATGCAATACATACATTTTGTAACAGTGGTACACCATGTAGATAAAAGTATTTCTCCGTCTGTAGTATCCAATTTACTAGATCCTTGCCATCAAACTTCCTCATCTCAATTTTTCTTGATTTTAGGAGCTCGATCTTGAAACAACTGTAACTCTATGCTTTATGATCTTTAAGTTCTGAAATTGTGAACTAAAGTAGCCCTCTGTGTCCTCTTTCCAATGCCACCAGTTTGATCAAATTTTGATTCTCCAAGAAAGAGTTATCCACAATCTCCCAAGATGACCTGATTATATACCTTTTTAGAAGAGTGAACTTATATGAAATTCCACGTGTCACTGTTTTGACCTTTGGATCTGAAAAATATAAAAAAGAAAATAAAGTCTGTCCTCTTTCTGTAACTTCTTACGAAATTTCAATTTGATGCTCAGAGAGATAGTTATGACGATTTTCCCAAGGTGACCTGTTTGGAATGTAATTTGGGGGTCTATAAAAACCCTAACTTCCTCAGACTATATCTCTGAAACTGTAGCGAGACAGGATCTGAAATTCGGAGCCGAGGTTCAAACCGACTTCTTCTCAAATGGGTTTTTATTTTAGCTTCCGAAACTTCGTCGTGAACATGTTATAGCAAAAATTCCACGATGAATTGTTTTAGATGAAATTTTGGAGCTTGCAAAAACCCTAACTTCCTCAGGTCATATCTCCGCAAATATAGTGAGACAAACTTTGAAATTTGAACACGCAGTTCAACAAGATTTCTTCTCACATGGTTTTTTTTAGCTTCTGAAATGTCACAGAAAAATTTTTATAGTGAAAATACCATGATGACCTTTTTGAAGTAGCGAAACCCTAGAATCCAAAGTTCTGATACCAAATGTTATGAAACCAGCTCACAAAAAGATAGAAAAGATAGATACATGCCTTAGAAATAAGCCTCTTCGAGGGGGAAACCGCGTTTACATTACACAAATGAATAATTCTTGGATGATACAAATGACAAGACCTCCTTTCTATATATAGGAGTTTAAGGGGTCATAACATAATCAGAGCCGACATAACAATAATAATGTAAGGGCACAATAATAACAATAGTGGGCTTTTATGGGGCACAATAATAACAATATGGGGACTACCTGGACACAACAATATAATAAGGGGTTTGTACTAATAACGATAAGGGGTTACACTAGTAGTATAGGGACCTAAAATGACAAGTTAAAAAGCATATACATTTATATACTCTACTATTTCAAGTAATTCATACAAATAAATAAACATATTTATCAAATATGTTATTCATTTATATTTTTTAGAAAATTAAAACTCATCATTTTAACATATACAAATTAATTAAATTAAAAAATAATAAAAATACAAATTTATAATATTGCCTCTAAGAATCATACTTTATAACATGAAGAGTGATTGATATAAAAAAAGATAATGTGAAAGTGTTAAAAATCAAATTTTAAAATGAGAAGTTAAAAACCATATACATTTATATCCTCTACTATTTCAAGTAATTCATACAAATAATTAAAAATAAAATAAACATATTTATCAAATATATTATTCATTTATATTTTAAAGACTCCATATATTATTCATTTATGATTAAAACCATGGAGTCTTTTAAACTTTGATTTCATTTATATTATTCGCTTCTTCAGGCCTTAATATTTTAGCCTTATAGTCTATGTAATATATAAATACTTGGGTTTTCCTCCATCATGAGAGATAGGTCATTGTAGCCCTATGGCACATGGTTCGATTAGAACTTAATGCCCAAGAAATTAGATTATCAAGACTCAAATCCCATACACATAAGCCTTGAACTTAGTGGTTTTTCAAAAGGAATTAGTCCAAGTCTTGGTTGCAGTGGTTCTGGTAAAGATTTGGGGCCTAACTCATACCTATGATTTCATAAAACCCCTCTGCCTGCAGCCTACAAAAACACTCACACACACACATATATATTATATACAGAGATACAAACAAGTTCCATTTGTGTTGAGCTTAAATGTGCCTCAACTTGGACTGGTTTTGCACATTTACATACCGGTATAAGCAAATTTATCAACATGGTAGCGAGAGATTTCAAACATTTCAATGTAAGTAATTAGTCATAGATAAAGATCCATCTCTTCAAACTCATCCAACTAAGGTAATTTTCAAGCCTATAAATATTCACACATAAAGAGTTGTTCCTTTAAAATATTACATAAGACCTTGAAATCCTCATTCATGCAGGAAACAAGATTCCTCAACATTAGCTTGGCATTCATTCAATACAATAAATGGAGACATGATAATCACATGCAAAAACTAAGAGAATACTTATAAGAGATCTCACAAGTGAGAGTGGGACTCTAACTCTCCACCCAACCATACACACACTATAACCAAGTATTTCTTGTAGTAGTCACCCCCAAGCCAGATTCTATAGCTTGAGGATAGGTGCTTTTAAAACAAACAAACCATTTCTATCAACTAAAACAAGTTGTTCCAAGGTTGCCACACCTCCACTAGCTAGTTATTAAAAATCAAATAACCATGGTGAACCAATTAACTAGCATACAACCATCATCCACTCACAAAATTAAATCAATATCCTCAACAGAAACCGGGTGTCTTAAGGCCACACTACCTTCACCCACTAGCCCTTTAAAGATTCAACACAACCTCGAGAACACATTATTTTATGTAGAGGGACTTGAATATCAATATCCCAACATCCATGGATTTGGACATAAGGAGTCTCAATTCATATGTGGAACCAGGTATCTCAAGGCAACACTACCTTCACCCACTAACTCTTTAAAGATTCCACACAACCCCTGGAACACATTATTTTATGCAAAGGGACTTGAATATCAATATCCCAACCTCCATGGATTTGGACATAAGGAGTCTCAATTCATATGTGGAGAGAGATATTGATAATGATATGGAGTTTTATTAGCTAGGTTGCCTCTAAAGGTACAGTAGTACACTCTCTAGTAGCTTCTTAGTGGAACTCCCTCTTGTGTTATCCACCTAAGCCCATGGAACCAACCTTCAATTGCTATCAACCCACTAGCCCTAGGTGCCTCCAACTCTTAGAGGTTGTTAACGAGCTTAGTCTCCACTTGACTTATTAGCCCTATAAGGCACAACCAGTACTCAGTGATTATCAGCAAGCAAGCCTTTCTAGTTTCTCAGTTGGACTATCATTTGAGTGCATTGTGATTATCAACAAGAAAGCCTTTCTAGTTTCTCAGTTGGACTATCATTTGAGCCCACTGTGATTATCAGCCAACAAGACTTTCTAGTTTCTCAGTTGGATTATTATTTGAGCTCATTATGATTATCAGCCAACAAGCCTCATGGGATTCTCTACTATGCTATCACCAAATATTCTTTGTGATTATAAGCTAGCAACCCTTGTGGTTTTCTTAGTTGCACTATCAACAAAGTTTCTTGTTGGTTATAAGTGATAAAGCCTCATGGGTTTCTAAGTTAGGATATCAATCGTGCTTCCCTCTCATTAAATTTTGTAAGTCCCATTATTATTGTCTACCCTTATTGCAATTCAGTTTTTCTTACCACCCAAGAGCCTCATGGCCTCCCTATCATTTTCCTGTTCCTTTTCTTTTCCTATTATTGTGGTTATGAATCTCAAATGGTTGTCCTTTTATCCCTGGTAGCCTCTCAACGTCCTCTTTGTCCCACAAGAGCCTACCAACTTCCACGTACTCATCATGGGTCTAAATGACTTTGCCTCCTCTTCTCTTGGTTAGCTTCCACTTACTCATGATGGTTCTGATTGACTCTACCCCCTCTTCTCTTCATCCTAGAAAAACCTCCCCTAATCCTCTTATCTTCAAGAACCTCTCCAACTTGCACTTTCTCATTGTGGTTTTAACTGAATTCGCTTCTTATTTTCTTCTTGGTTTCAACAAATGAAACTATTTGTCTCCTTGTGTGGGATATGCGGGCTGGTGCTTTGGAATATGCAACCCACTCATAAATTCTTTGCCCAATAGGAACACGAGCATGTCCTTTTCGGCTAAATTTTAATACGCAATCAACTTTATTAAAACATGTCAAGCAACTCATGACTGACGTTTATAACACCAAGTTCCTTAAGCAAGATCCCTTTCTCAAACTTTGAAATCCATGTCCCTTTCTCTTAACTATTTTAATTTATGGTTACATAGTTACAAGGAAATGTTTACAAGGGGAATTAACCCAAAAGGAATGTCACACCATGTTTCTCAAACTTGGCGGTGGTAGTGGATGGGCTACAACATTTGGAGGTGCTGAGTACAACACGTTTTATCTATTTAATTTAAGTCACTATTGACCATATAGATGGTTGGGCTATTTTATTTATTTAAATGGGATTTGATCTGGAATTCCTTGTTGTTGATGTGACCACAATTGTTGTAGTGTTTTCTTATCAAAGATGTATGACAACAACCCAGTTAAGATTTTGGATGACAAATAATCTCAACAATATAAATGGTTGTTAAACATTGTAGATTTGCAACAACTGATAGAAACAAAACCCGCCAAAGTCCAGATCTATGCCACAATCATAGTTAAACAAAAAAACAAAGAGTAATAACTCCAATCATCCAATGGAAACCAGATATATGAATAATAGTTTTATTATAACACCTGTGAAGGGAACAAATAAATGTTACCAGTCCCCCTCAATGGGATGGGTTCTTGTCTATCCTCAAACTTCTTCAGCTTATGTAGATTCTCTCTCCTCTATAATGTATAAACGTAACAAAAATATGGTGCGCGACAATGAAAATAATTAGAGTTGTACAGTGAGCGAAACAATGAAAATAATCAAAAGTGAATAATGAATGGAAAACCCTTCTATTTATAACAAAATATTGAGTTATCCTCGACTAATAAGCAATAATAAAATATTATTGATCTCATTCTTGGGATAACCACTTGGAATATTTTATTATATTTGGTTAGGAGGGAAAAAGTATTTAAACTTTTATTTAGAAATAATAAATAAATAAATTATTTATTTATCATCTCAAGGAATTAGTTAAGGAATAATAAACAAATAAGGATTTATTTAATTATTCCTAAGGGATTTAGTCAAATTTGAAAAAGAATAATAATTAATTAGTCATTAATTAATTATTCTTGTAAAAAGTAAGATAATTAATGATTTATCTCTTTATTTTTCATGATTGGGTCAAATATGACAAGGGGTAATAGTTGAACAATGGTTTAATTCATTATTCCTAGAATAAAATCAAATAAATAGTAATTTATTTAATTATTCTTCATGGGTTTAACTATAAATTACTTAACAAAGGTGGTTTATTAAGTAATTTCTCAGAGTTAAAGCAATTTTACTATAGTAAAATTGGCTTTACATGGTTTTCTTCAATCCATCTAGTAAATTAGTCTAGATGATCATTTTTTTGGTGATAACAACAATCTCCATAGCTTTGGATTTTAATGCCTTGCACTCCTCTCCAAGTCCAATATTTAATTTTATGGCGAATAACATTATTTTGTAGGATCCTAGATCTAGGTAGATCCAAAATTAATGCCTTTCCACATGCATGGCCTCCACAAATTTGATGACATGTTGCTATATATTCAAGGGTTCTCTCATAATATCTAGTCTTTTTATTTTTCCCTGCAACATTCATTATGGATGCTTAAGTTGAGTACAGAAATTTTGGAAGTGGCCACCTCTAGGGATCATGCTGCTAAGAATTATTAATGGTCATGGGGAAAATATCAAACAAAAGGCTGGAATTGGTGGAAAAGGAGAAGGAGAAGGAAGTTGGTGTTCATTTATTGAAAATACTCTACAAATGGTTGCAGCTAAGAATTGACAAAAAAAATTGTAAGTTTGGAAAAGAATTGCTAATGATGAAACTGCAAGTCAATGGGGGCACTTTGACAACAAGTGATCTTCGCCAAACTAGACAAGTCAAACTTAGGAGTCAACAAGCAACCAACCTAGGCTAGAAAAGATTAAAAAACCCTAGAAACACTAAAGGGAATATGGAATCTTAAATAAAAGCTAGGCCCTCCCACATTTTATAATTTTCAGTTGTTTTATGTATTGTAAATATGCACTTTTTTGGGATAGTTTTGTAGTCTATGGGAGATACCAATGTAAAATTGTAGTTTAGAAAGGAGGGGGAAGCAAGAATATCTTGTTATGGTTAAAGTGGAATATCAAAACCTTTGAAATTACTTAAGCATATAAATGGTTCTCGCAATGCAACCAAATATTTTAATAAGTGCCAACTGTTCTATTTTAAAACACAAAAAAAGTAAATAGACAAACATCATATGATCATAGTTAAATTTTAAAATGTTAAGTTAACAACCATGTACATTTTGTATAAAAAAATATCATTTAATAAGAATCAAATTATAAAATGTAAAGTTGAAAACGATATACATTTCATTATCTTATATGCATTATTCATTTTTATCCAAATAAAAATAAAAATAAATTAAATTAATAAAAGTTTAAATTTATAATATTTGAATAGATAATAAAAATATAAACTTGTGATAAATTATAAACTAGAATACCAAAGCCTTTGAAATTACTTAAGCATATAAATGGTTCTCTCAATGCAACCAAATATTTTAATACAAGTTCCCACAGTTATGTTTTAAAAAATAAAAAGTAAATAAATAAACATCATATGATGAGAATTAAATTTTAAAATGTTAAGTTAACAACCATGTACATTTTGTATAAAAAAATATCATGTAATAAGAATCAAATTTAAAATTTAAAGTTGAAAACCATATACATTTCATTACCTTACATGCATTATTCATTTTTATCTAAATAAAATATAAATAAATTAAATTCATAAAAGTTTAAATTTATAATATTCTAATACATAATAAAAATACAAACTTGTGATAAATTATATATAAAAGTAAACAATACATGACACAAAACATTACATTATAACACAACATAAATAACTATCTAAATTTCAAATTTTATTTGTATAAATATTTAAATTTTCAATAGCCATCAAGGGGCAATTCAATTGGGAAGGTTGTGAAAATGAAATGTTACATCATAGGGTGGTTCAAATCATCTCATTTAGATGTACTTACTAAAAGAGCATACATATGCAACATAAGTACCTAGAGGTTATAGTGACATTGCAATCAATCCCTTGATTCACATATACATGTGAAAGGAGCATCCTTGGGCACCTAGAGGTTATAGTGACATTGCAATCAATTCAAGGACACACTAGCACAAGACCAACCCACTTGATTCCACACAAGTATGTTTGTTTTGTTCTTCTTAAAAAAATACAAGACCAACCTACTTGCCAATTCCTCTAGATACTAAAAAATGTATATTAAAAAACATTAATAAAATAAAATATTTAAGCTTTAAATTTTTATTAAACAATATAATTTTAAATGTCAAAATCGTTTTTAAATATCACTTTTACTATAAATTTATTAATTGCAAAACTCTAAAATTAAAATTAATAATAAAATTATTAATTTAATTAAAAATTAATAGACTACTAAGATAGTTTTGGCCATGTTTACATGTTATGAGAAGCAACAACTCAGTCTGTTTTTTTCTTCTAAAAAAAATACAAGACCAACCCCAATTCTTCTAGATATTAAACAAAATATTAAAAAACATAAATAAAATAAAATATTTAAGTTTTAAATTTAAATTAAATAATATAAATTTAAATGTAAAAATCATTTTTAAATATCACTTTTACTATAAATTATTTATTATTTGCAAAACTCTAAAATTAAAATTAATAATTTAATTAAAAATAAAAAATTATTAATTATTAATAAAATTATTAATTTAATAAAAAAATAATAGGCTACTAAGATAGTTTTGGCCATGTTTACATGTTACGAGAAGCAACAACTCAAGTACATGTGTATGAACTAATTTATGTTCATATAAAAGAAAAATGAAAGGCTAAGAATCATAGGTTATAACATAAAGAGTTAAAGAGTTATTGATATACAGAGAAATAATGTGAATATGTTGAAAAACAAATTTTAAAATGAGAAGTTAAAAACTATATACATTTATATACTTTATTATTTTAAGTAATACATACAAATCAAAATAAAAAAAACATATCTATCAAATATATTATTCATTTATATTTAAAAACTAAATAAAACTTATCATTTAAACATGTACAAATTAATTAAATTAAAAAATAATAAAAATAAAAATTTATAATATTGCAATTGTACAACTTTCTAAAAAATAATATTTTATTAAACAACATATTTTAATAACCTTCCATTTTCTTGAAACCCCCATATTATGCCAACACAATCATATTTACACACACAACATACAACACAACAATTTTTATTAAATAATATAATTTTAAATGTCAAAATTATAATTTTTAAATATAGTTTTACAAGTTCAATTTTAATGAATCACTCAACTATATATCACTTAAATCAAAATTCATTTTAACTATAAATTTATTATTTGCAAAAATTTAAATTTAAAATTAATAATAAAATTGTGAATTTAATAAAAAAATATTAATTTAATTAAAAAAGAATAGCCTCTAACAAATTAGTTTGGGCCATGTTTGCTTGTTATGATAAGGAACAACTCAAGTGCATTTGTATCAACTCACTTCTGTTTGGTATGGAAGGTATCATATGAAAGAAATACAATAGGTTAAGAATCATACTTTACAACATAAAGAGTGATTGGTATATAGAAAAATTTGTGAATATGTTAAAAAACATAAAAATTTATATATTTTACTATTCAAATAAATAAAAATTAAATAAACATATTTATCAAATATATTATTCATTTATATTGAAAAAAAACTTATTATTTAATTAGTTTGTATATGTTTAAATGATAAATAATAAAAATACAAATTTTTGATATTGCAATGGTAACAAATTAAAAAAAAAAAAATATTTTATTAAATATCAAATTTTAATAACTTTTGGATTGGCTTAAAACACATCATATTATGTGAATACAATCATATATATACACACAAACATATAGCACATCATTTTTTATTAAATAATATAATTTTAAATGTCAAAATTATAATTTCTAAATATAACTATATAAATTCATTTTGAATGAATCACTCATTTGTATCAACTCATTTATGTTTGGTATCGAGTATTATATGAAAAAAATACAATAGACTAAGAATCATACTTTATAACATAAAAAATAATTGACATAACAAATGATAATGGGAATGTGTTAAAATTTAAAATGAAAAAGTTAAAAACCATATACATTTATTTATTTTACTATTTTAAGTAATTCATACAAATAAATAAAAATAAAATAAATATATTTATCAAATATATTATTCATTTATATTAAAAAACAAAACAATACACACTCAAACATTTTTTCAGAAAGACACACTCAAACATATATCACATCATTTTTTATTAAATAATATAATTTTAAATGTCAAAATTATAATTTTTAAATATAACTATATAAGTGCATTTTTAATGAATCACTCATTTGTATCAACTCATTTATGTTTCGTATGAAGTATTATATGATAAAAATACAATAAGCTAAGAATTATACTTTATAACATAAAGAATAATTGATATAACACAAAATAATGGGAATGTGGTAAAATTTAAAATGAAAAAGTTAGAAACCATATACATTTATTTACTTACTATTTTAAGTAATTCATACAAATAAATAAAAATATAATAAACATATCAAATATAGTATTCATTTATATTTAGAAAAACAAAACAATACACACAAAGATATAGCACATTTTTTCATTAAATGATATAATTTTAAATGTCAAAATTATATTTTTTAAATATAACTATATCAATTCATTTTGAATGAATAACTCATTTGTATCTACTCATTTATGTTTGGTATGGAGTATTATATGAAAAAAATACAATAAGCTAAGAATCATACTTTATAACAAAAGATAATGGGAATGTGTTAAAATTTAAAATGAAAAAGTTGGAAACCATATACATTTATTTAATTTACAATTTTAAGTAATTCATACAAATAAATAAAAATAAAATAAAAATATTTATCAAATATATTATTCATTTATATTAAAAAAAAGAAAAACAGAACTCATCATTTTAACATATACAAATTAATTAAAATAAAAAATGATACAAATACAAACTTATATTGCAAGTGTATAAATTAAAAAAAAAAAATGATTAAACATCATATTTAAAGAAAACACAACAAAATTTATCATTTTAACATATACAAATTAATTAAAATAAAAAATGATAAAAATACAAATTCATATTGCAATTGTTTAAAAAATAAAAAATAAATAAAAAAATTATTAAACATCAAATTTTAATAGCCTTCAATTTACTTAAAATGCATCATATTATGCACAATGTTATATGCTCACAATCATATATACACACAAACATATAGCACATCAATTTTTATTAAATATTATAATTTTAAATGTCAAAATTATAATTTACAAATTTATTTTCATTTAATCATTCAACTATATATCACTTAAATCAAAATTCATTTTTACTATAAATTTATTATTTGCAAACCTAAAAATTAAAATTATTAATTATTAATAAATTTTTAATTTAATTAAAAATTAAAAATTATTAATAAAATTAGAAAGTAATAGACTCTACCAAGATAGCTTTTGCCATGTTTAAGTGTTACCAGAGAAAACAGGTCAAGTACATTTGTACCAACTCACTTAGTTTGGAATGAAGAGTATCATATGAAATAAATACATCAGGCTAAGAATAATACTTTATAATATAAAAAGTGATTGATATATAGAAAAATAATGTGCATGTGTTAAAAATGAAATTTTAATATGAGAAGCTAGAAGCCATATAAATTTATATACTCTAACATTTCAAGTAATTCACACATAAATAAAAATAAAATCAACATATTATTCATTTATATTTAAAAAATTAAAATAAAACTCATCATTTTAATATACACAAATTATTCAAATTAAAAAATAAGAAAAATACAAATTTATAAATACAATAAACATATTTATCAAATATATTATTCATTTATATTTAAAAAAATAAATAAAAATCATCATTTTAACATATACAAATTAATTAAATTAAAAAATAACAAAAATTCAAATTTATAATATTGCAATTGTACAAATTTTCAAAAAATAATATTTTATCAAACACTAGTTTTAATAACTTTCAATTTGATTAAAAATATCATATTATGCACAATGTTATATGAGTACAATCATATATACACACAAACATATACATCACAATATTAGGTAACAAGTTACAACACAACATAGATATATAAATTTAGAGTCTTAAATTTTTAAATTCAATTATTATTATTTATTAAATAATATACAAATTAATCGAATTTAAAAAAATAAAAATACACATTTATAAATACTTTATTCATATTTATCAAACATATTATTCATTTATATTTATATTTAAAATAAAAATAAAAATGAAAGTCATCATTTTAACATATACAAATTAATTAAATTAAAAAATAATAAAAATACAAATTTATAATATTGCAATTGTACAAATTAAAAAAAAAATATTTTTATTAAACATAAATTTTAATAATCTTCAATTTGATTAAAAATAACATATTATGCACAATGTTATATGAGTACAATCATATATGCACCCACAAACATATACATCACAATATCAGGTAACAAGTTACAACACAACATAAATATATAAATTTAGAGTAGTATATTTTTAATTCAAATATTATTTTTTATTAAATAACATTTTAAATCTCACTTGTGGTTGGTATATATAGGATATCATGTGAAAGCCATATTTATATGGAAAAAAAGGCAAATGTGATGTCAAAGTTTAAAATGTGAAATTTAAAATTTAAAATTCAATTATTATTATTTATTAAATAGCATTTTAAATCTCACTTGGTTATAGGATATCATGTGAAAGCCATATGAATATGAAAAAAAAGGCAAATGTGATGCATCAAAGTTTAAAATGTGAAATCTACAGTTGAATTTTTTATTTTTTTAATCTCGAATTTAAAATAAAACTAATTTTATACTAATTAATCAAACAAATTATAGTATGAGATATCATTAGTATACTAATTAAATAAATCCATTAAAATAGATATCATTTTTCAATTTCATTTTTATTATTAAATTATAGTTTGGAAAACTATACAATTATAAATAATATTAAATAGAAAAATATACTTAAAAATAAGAGTCACTTCCTCTACACACTGGCCTGATATTTTTGAAAGTTGTGAAAAGGAGTAACATCTTGAAAATGTGTGTATGTGATGATGTATCAAAATATAGTATTTGAAAATTGATATATTTATTTTTAATACTTCAATTGTTGCTATAAAAGTGATATTATATAAAAAGATGTAAATGAACAATTTTAAAATGTAAAGTTCAAAATTACATATATATGTCCATTTTTATTATAATAAAAACATAAATTTAGCTAAAATACATATCCATAACCATATCATATTGTACAAATATTTTTAAAACTAATTTTTTTAGTTTTAACCATTATAATTTTACAATTTTAAATTAATTTAAAATACATCTTATTAACCACAATGTCACGTGTATAGTTATATATTACACAACACATCACATCACACAACACAACAACATAAATAATTATAAAATTTAGTGTTTTATTTGTATAAATTTTATTTTGATATTTTATTTGTATAAATTTTATTTTGCTGTCTTATTTGTATAAATTTTACATATTGATTTTTATTAAATAACAAAATTTTAAATGTAATCATTTTTGTGGTGGTTTTTATATAGAGGTAAGAATTGTAAATGTGAAAGAAATGTAAATATTGTAATTTTATGAGTTCATTTTTAAGCCCTAATGGGTTCCTCTTTGAAAGGAATTGCCCCAGCGGACACAGTGTACGGCTCTGAACTATCAGATGAATTGTTAGACGATTGAAACATTCTAATTGAACCTCCATCACTGTTTACAGTTTCAACTGAATAGGATAGATAACATCTGACCCGTCCAGATTGAACCTCCATCACGGTTTTCAGTTTCAACTGAATCCCGTCCAGATTGAACCTCCATCACGGTTTTAGTTTCAACTGAATAGGATAGATAACATCCCACCAGTCGAGTCGAGTATGGTGCGCTTCACCTTACATTTGAAAATAGTTGTTGTAGGGCGCTGTCCATAGTTATGATGGCTTGCAGAGTGCATTTTTGCATGCTTCTCGTGCCAGCAATGTAGATTTGGCTCCCGACCATTCATCTATCTTTATTCCAGCGCCTGCAGAGAAATGTTTTACTGGTTTCATGATTGACTTTCTCATGGGAGGGGTTTCTGCTGCAGTATCCAAAACTGCAGCTGCCCCCTATTGAGCGTGTAAAAACCAGGATGAAATGTTGAAGTCTGGACGTCTTGCTGAACCATACAAAGGGATCGGGGATTGTTTTGCTAAGACAATGAAGGATGAAGGTATCATTGCGTTATGGAGAGGAAACACTACTAATGTTATCCGTTATTTTTCCATACAGGATTTTAACTTTGCGTTCAAGGATTATTTTAAGACATGCATATACTCAGAATGTCGAATATGGAGAGATTTGAAAAAGGGATATTTTGGATATTTTGAACATAAAACTATGTACTGGTTTTTCAATATAAAAAAAAATCTATCTATTTTTTTCTCTTGAGAAAAAATCTTTTTTTTTTTAATTAAGGTTATGTGATAATCCAACAAATATTGGCCAATAGTGTGGGAAGCTATGGGTTAAGGCTATGAACACACCTAGAAGTGATGCATGATGCTAAACCATAAGATGTAGACTAAATAAACTCCTAACCATGTGGATGATTGAATGACATGCATGAGGCTCAACCCTAAGATGTAGACTTAATGATGATTGAATGGCATGGGCACCAAAACATAGAAGGGCCACCATGCTAGGGAACTAATTAAAAGAAGGTTGTATGTCTAGGTAGATGATAAATGCTAAATATGGATGGGTTAATTCATCTAAGTAAGCAAGGGTGGCCCTATAAGAAGGGGAAAGAAAGGGAAATACAACATTCTCAAGAGAGATATGTTATGCTAAACACCACTTAAAGAAATATATTAGAATTCCTAGATGGAAGTAAGTCAATCAATATTGAAGTGTAAATTTTCTAAAAATAATGCATATATATTTGAATTAATAATGTTACCTACTTGAATGACCCCATGAGTAAAGGCTCCCCGAAGAAGTTTCAAAGCAAAAAATCTAAGAATGGCATTTTGAAGGGCTTGGAAATAATGACATAGGTGGCTTATGAATTATAGTTTGTATGAGTATGTACAAGGAAAAATAAAAAAAAAGGGTTTCTTTAAAAATACTAAATCTCAAAATTCAAATTCACTTTTGCATACTAAATTTGAAGAGGAGGAGGTAGTCCCAAATCTTTATATGTTCATCATAGACATATTAAATATGAGAATTTTAGTTAGTAAGTCTAAAGGCATGTATATCAAAAAACTCATCTTCAAGAATAGGTGTATGCTTAATAGAATATACCCAAGGCCACCAATTAAAATATTAATAATAAAGAGAAATCTTATGCTACTAAAAATTTGACTTTATCATGGACATGCAATTAGGTTTGATATGGACTGCCATTTGTATTTAAAGGTATCACATGTGAATTTTCTAGAGGAGAGAAGATTGGGATAATTGAATGGACTCGTAGTGGAAACTTCACACTTCAAGTACTAATTCTTATTGTAGAACCGGGAGAATTTTCATTGATGGAATTGACATCTCAAAGATTGGACTCCATGATTTAAGATACAAACTAAGAATTATCCCACAAGACTCAATATTATTTGAAGGAACTATATAAAGCAATCTATATCCACTAGAAGAACATTCAGATAGTGAAATTTGGGAGGTAAGCTCTATTAAAATGAGAGAGTTTTGATTTCTATGGTATGTCAGAGGCTCTTAGAAATATAACTTATCATCTTGCAAGATCTAAACATTTCACTTTTGGTTGAGATCAAATCTAAATAAGCTTGCCACAAGAGGCCACTCCTGTTTGGTGAATGCATGTCACTATTCTAGCTCTCTCGAGATTCCATTCTTCTCCTTTTAAACAATGTCCTCTCCTATATTATGTAGTCATCTATGCTACTCTTTCCTATGTATTCCATTGCAACATGTGGTGTAATTACTAGTTACTAAATCATTTGTGTTGGACACCTAATCCTAAGTGGGTTAGTGTGGAATTCGAATGGACAAAAACAGTCCAAGAGACCTTGGGATCTGAATCCCAAGAGTCACATATGTGTACTATAAATGTATATCTATTGCTAATAAAAATGTACTCACTGATTTATCTTTCCTATTCTATGTTTTCCATGTGAGTTTAACATGGTATCAGAGCCACTTGTTTTTCTATGGCCTGTTATGTGCATGTCAGTCCTGGCCCTCTGCCATATTCTTTTCAAGCGCCACTGACATGCTGCCTCTGCCATATAAAGCATCTGTCCTAGCCGTTCTGAGATGTCTGTCTTCCATATTCTATTTATGAGACCTGCGTTCACTGTCCATATACGCTCAGCCTCTGTTGTCCAGATTATTGCAGCATCGATGGCATGGCATCTACAACCTCTCTGACTTTCTTCTCATCTATTTGTGGAAGTGAAATCTTAATCCTCGCAGATTTGCAGGTGAAGCTACCATTGAATTCAAACTTATTTGAATAACGCATCATTTCAAAATACATCTGCTACGTTGAATAATGCATCTGTCATCTACGTATCTGTCATAATGCATCATTTCCAAATGCATCTGCTACGTTGAATAACGCATACATCTGCTACGTATCTGTCATAACGCATCATTTCCAAACGCATCTGCATGCGCCTCCCACAGCAGTAGCAGGCTGCCACAATAACGCTGCATTGTCCCTGCCATTGCGATTACGGCCTTCCTTACTGGATAAGCGTTCAACTTCGATTCGATTCCCATTAGAGCCATCCCCTGCTTGAAACGCATGGTGGTAAGATAGCAACCCTTTCACAATCTCTACGCTTGGCTATCACAGTCCAGTCCAAGTTAAGTCGCTGGAATTGGCTGCCGTTCATTCGACAGAAACTTCGATCTTGACCTCTGCTCCCTCGAGTTGAAACTGGAGTATGTATGGTCGTGTTCCTTTCTCCTTTGGAGTCAAGAATTGTCGATTGGCCTGCGGGGGTCTCGATCCTTTTGTTTGATGACGTGAAGTGGAATTGGTTATTGAGGCTGCTGCTGCGCATCGCTGATACAGTATTGTTCTTCGCGTGACAGACCCCCGCAGGGAGTTTATCTCTTTCACTCGAAATTGTAGTCTTGTTGGTTCTATTACGAGGTGCATTGGAGTCATGTGCTTTCATTCTTTAAGTATGGTTTGCATGGAGCGGTGTTACATGTTTTGGCTATGGTGCTAAGTGGCACGAGTTTGCTCCATTTTCTGGTGTGGCCATCTTCGAATGTCTCCATCATTATGTTGTTAGTTTGTAAGGCGTCTAGTTCTTGCGAAGTGTGTTGCACATAGAATAACACCCCGTGCGATACTCATTTAGCACCTTTTTTTATTCCACTGCATCAAAGACAGTCCATTGCGCTCCCTCCGAGCTCCAAATGACAGCACCTCCTAAAGGTGAAATTGTGCAGAAGATTGGGTTTGCATGTTGCCACGCACTCACTCCAAAGAAATCGGAACCCACTAACTCTAAGCATGGGTTTTCATTTTTGAGATTTCTTCTAACAAATACTTGCATTCACCAGTCCAATCCACGGGGTTGCATGAACGAACTGTAATGCGTTGCCTCATCTCATTCATGTATTCGGACTGTGCTACGCTGATACGAAGGACGTGAGGAACCCACATAGCCTTCTTAAGCTCTATCTGGTATGCCTTCTGATCCGCTTCCTCAGATCTAATAGCTAGCTCATCTGCTGTATGCCGAAGGATTTGCTCTGCTTGGTCATTGAAAACAGAAAGCCAGGCTTCACCACTTGAATCGGATGCCTTGACCACCATAATATACCTTAGGCTGCACTCAGTTTCATGCTTCTGACAACAAAAGTGCCCAGTCGTAATGCAGGTCCGTGGAAGCGTAAAACAAAGAAGTAAGGAACGCGTATAAAAGGGTTGTCTACACATGTTATGTTTGGGGCAAACCAGCACACATTAAATTTCACTATTCCATCCATTTACAGATCATAAGAGCCAATCAACAGGTCCAATCGTGCCAATCTCCAACATTTGGTGTGAAGGGGATTTTAGTGGGGTCGGTTGCTTCGACCATCGAATTGCTGTGGTGTTCACTTTTGTATTATGATTGCTAATATATTTGGTTCTCTTGCTCTTTCTCATCTTTCCACAAGTCGTTTGTATGCGCTTTTTCTAGGAGGTGTTTTTTGGCAGAGGCTTTTGTGTGGCTGAAGTGAAGCCGAGAGCACTCTTGCACAAGGAGCAGAGTATGCTATATTTTACAGGCTACTGAATTCATTTCTTGCAGCGAGAATAAAAACGCAGTAAGGTCCATCGTCAACATTGTCAAGCAACACTTGTCCTTCTTTCTTTGCAAGATCATTCCAGAAACTCACTACCACTGTCTTCTTGCTTTCATCTGCAATTGTAATATCACGCTTGGGGATTTCTTCATTGTTGCTTAGAACTGGTGATACACTCCCAAAGTTGTGTTTATATTCTGGAATATGGGTTCCTTCCTCAACTGCTTCTTCAACTTCTGAATTTGCATGCAAAGTAATCATTTGCTACTGTCTTGAATTGTTTGTAGAAACTTGAAATATATGTTATAGATTTGCAATCAAGGATTGCAAATATGCATACAATAATGATGAAGATTGAAGGTGTAATATCAAGTCTATGGTGACTGAAATGGAATGAAATTCTTTATGTTCTTGACTTCAAGCTTTGAGCAGACCCAAAGCAATTCACACTGGTCTTCCTATTTGAAGGGGTTTTGAAATTCAAGTTTGGCAACTGAAATACATAGATATTCAAGTTACAAGACAAGTGTTATGACTTCTGCAAATGTTTGGGTTGTCGTATGTTGATCTAGATTTTTGAAGAACCAGGTTCTCTACTTCCCAGCTACTTCTTTATTACAATTTGTTGGCTAAGATGTTTTTTCTGTGTAATTTTGCACAGAATATGTTCATGGTATGAAATTGCATTGTATATGGAAGTATATTGAGAAGCTACATACTTGAAGATTTTTTGAAGACAAAGTGGTACACCAATCAATTTTTTTGCAGTGATATTATTGTGAAATGGATAGAATGGGTGTTGTATTAGAATTACTGAACACTCTAATACATTCTACCACGGACAATACAATTATGATTGATAAAGCCATTGTCGCAAACATTCAAATCTGTTTGAAAAATGTACAAGAAAATATTGAGTTTTTGCAGCTGGAAACAAAGCTACAGCAGGAAGAATTACAGCAGTGGAGTCATCATTCTGAACCTGTTTCTGTTCAGAACAATGAAGCAGACTCCCATAAACAACAAGTCAATATTGTTCAAGTTCATTTAGATTCAGTACCCAATAAAGCAGCAAGTGTACATGCAGATGCAGAAACTCAGTCTGCACTTCCCAAGCCCATCATCAGACCTTGGGAACAGCTTGTCCACAACAAGCACAAAACTGGTCTTGGATATGACAAGGACTTGTCCTTTCATATTCCAGACTACTCAAAGCCCATTCAGTTTCAGAGTGCTGGATTTATTCATGACAGTTCACCTGCTTCTCATGACAGTTCAGCTTCAGCTGTTCTAGATTCTGCCCCTCTTCCACAGCAATAACAAAAACAACAGATTGTGAAATGCCAACACTGTGACCGAGTTGGCCATCTGAAAGATCACTGTTTTGATCTTCATCCATGTAAGCACTGTCATAAAACCAGCCATTCTTCACACAGATGCTTCAGAAACAAACATCCTGCAAGAACAAAGATTCATCTAGGATGGATCGCTTCTTGGCAATGGGCATCAACAGCCAAGAAGATATTCCAAACACATGTCAGAACTTGTTCCAGAATATTGAACAGTCTTGCAGTTGAGTTTTCTCCATCTTCTCACCTTGTATCTGACAAGGGGGGAAATGATGGTCATCTACAAGCTTCAAAGTCACATCAAGCGAGCCTGAGCCACAACCTGCCACACCAGTTTCAGAGTTGTAGCCAGAGACAAAGATGCCCGTGAACAGATTGAGAACACTTCCTCTAGCAGAAGACACCAGCTTCTTGTCAGTTTTGGAAGAGTTCCAGGAATTGCATCAAGCATTCCAGAGTTGTTGGTTATCCTTAAACCATCACAGGTTGAGACTTCCCTTTTCAGGTTGAAGTTTTACCTTTTATGCGGGGTGAGACCTCCCTTTTATGGTTGTAGGTTTCCCTCTTTAAAACAATAGGATCACTTCCTCTAGCAGAAAACTTCAGTTTCTTGCCAGTATTGGAAGAGTTCCGGGAACTGCACTAAGCATTCCAGTGTTGGTGGTCATCCTTAAACCACCGCCCTTTATACCAACATTTCATAGAGCACATTCAGCCTAGTGCTGCCATGTATTTTTTGCACATTTTGTATTACAGCTCTTTTCTTGGACTCATACATAACCCTTCGGATTAAGGGGGGGAATGTTGGACACCTAATCCTAAGTGGGTTAGTGTGGAATTCGAATGGACAAAAACAGTCCAAGAGACCTTGGGATCTGAATCCCAAGAGTCACATATGTGTACTATAAATGTATATCTATTGCTAATAAAAATGTACTCATTGATTTATCTTTCCTATTCTATGTTTTCCATGTGAGTTTAACAATTTGTGGATGTTATATAGAGGTATCATGTGAAAAAATTGTGAATAATGTAATTTTATGAATTCAATTTTTACTAAATAATTTGTGGTCATTTGTCATTTGTAGTTGTAAAAATTGTGAATGTAAAGAAATTGTGAACATTGTATTTGTGAAAAAATTGTGAATAATGTAATTTTATGAATTCAATTTTACTTAAATCATTTGTGGTCATTTGTAGTTGTAAAATTGTGAATGTGAAGAAATTGTGAACAATGTACTTTTATGAGTTCATTTTTACTAAATCATTTGTGGTCATTTGTAGTTGTTATATGCAAGTAATCATGTGAAAACATTTGTGATTATGAATAAAAACAATGAATATGATCAATCAAAATTTAAAATGTAGTTAATTAATTAAATTAAAAACCAGAAATTATTACATGTCATTTAAATAAATGGAATTAAAACTTTAAAAATAAACATAGATAATTAAAAACAAATATTTTGAAGAAACTGAAGGAATACCCAGGGAAATATCGGGCGGAGAAGAATCCGAAGGAATACCCACCACCACCACCCGATATTTCTTCGAGGGAAATATTGGGCGGAGAAGAAGCCGAAGGAATACCCGCTCGATGAGGGTGGTATTCTCTCTCCTCCGAAAGCCATGTGTTGATCACAGAGTGGCATTAGAGACATTTCTAATAAACCACTTTAGGTTTTTAGGACACCCGATAACCCGGAAACCGCTTGATGCCTAGTAACCCGGAAACCACTTGACGCTTGGTAACCGCTCGACGCCAGATAACCGCTTGACGCCTGATAACCACTTGATGCCTGAGAACCACTTGATGCCCGATAACCGCTTGACGCTTGATAACTTTGCACTGCTACCATCCATTCGACTAAGCCTTCCAATTGAACCTGTGCCACGCAGTTTAGAGCAGATCATCACTATTTTTCTCACTGCTTGCTCGCCTGTAGAACCCACAAGTAGGCAACTTGGGGTATTGCATTGTGAGGCCTGACTATGCTAAAGCTCAGGTTGGCTTACAATCAAACCCTTATCATCCATTGATTATAGATCAACTGGCGAATTCCCCTGCATGTGCTGATAATGCTTCTTGTCTGTGAGGGCCAGAGTGTGGCAGCTCTCATGAATTTTTCCTGCGGGTACCGACTCCCATAAGCAACACTTGTTGTCTTTTGTGCATCTCACCCCTTCATTAGCGAGCTAGTCCGCTACTCTATTGGCATCTCTACGCACATGAAAAAAACTAAGAGTTCTAAGAATTCTTAGGTGCGATTGAATGCGGTAGTAGACCTGAAAAAGTATCTAGTGTCTCGAGACTTTTTTAGGTGCAGTACCCGTGCCTAGCCGCTTGACTGAATTAATTATTAATTTTGAGTCACCCTCGATGATTGTATTATGTAAATTGAACTCTATTAGGATCTCTAAGCATTGTTCAATGGCCATAAGTTCAGCCATATTGTTAGTGGCCCTCCCGCGATGACTGTGAAAGATGAATTTTATGTTGCCCTCTTCATCTCTTATGACTCCTCCATAGCCAGCGTCCCGAGGGTTAACTTTTGAGGCTCCATCTATATTGAAATTTAAAAATCGTTTGGGAGGGGGTTGCTAGAATGCCTTTCCTTATGATATTCTCTTTGTTTTCTTGATTGTTCCTGAGGGATGAGAGACTGGAGTCCCAACAGTTCCACAATGTGAGCATCCTCATGACCCGGGGGTTTCTCAGGAGGTTGCTTCCGATGGACATTGACAGTTTCTTTGAGTTGTTTTAGGATTTGATCTATGATACTTTGAGTTGAACTAGATTTATCTTTGAAGATCTTGTTGTTATGTTCTTTCCAAACATCCCAGATCAAGAATCCTCGAATCAGAGCCGAGGCTCTGTTTACTGTCTCATTGTTTGAGGAGTCCTTCCTCCAATTCTTTAAAGTATCGGTGATGTCACTTTCATTCCTGTCTATCTGCTTGAAGATACTTGCGACCTAATTCCATAAGGTGGAGGTGAAAGAGTAGAGGTTGAGAAGGTGATCTATAGTTTCTTCCTACAATCCACATAATTGGCATCTTGATGGCCTAGCAAAACCTCTCTTTCTGAGATTTTCCCAAGTTAGAATCTTTCTGTGCTAGACCAGCCACCTGAACAGTTTGATCTTCGTCCAATGTGGGTTGTTCCATAGGTATTTCCATTTCTTATCAGGGCTTGGGTAGTTAAGCCCCATGGCTATTCTTTTGGCTTCTTTGAGGTTGAAGATGCCCTCGTTGTTTTTACCCCATCTTAGTAGATCATTCGAGGTAGAGGTCAAAATTTGTCTTTTCTCCAGAATAGCTTTCAACACTTTAGCTTGGGTCTTTAAGGGGGTTTCTTCACTGTAGACTGGTACCTTCCAAATCCTCCATTTACCAGTATACCTAGACTGATCTGAGTAGTCACTTACTTTTTTCAGTCCTTTGTTAATGGTATCGATTTTGATAATGTCCAGTGCTTCTCTATTTTCTCCATTGATTTAACCCCTCGGTTCACCTGGCTATCGTGGTTCCTTTTGACTCGTGCTACCTTTGTGTGATACCTTTGGAGGAATAGCTATTGTACTCTATCAAACTCCTCTTATGGTAGAGAGTCAATTCCTGCGTTGATTCCCTTCTCTAGAAACTTTTCTAGTTCCATGTTCTCCCTCTCTAGGATCTCCTGTAGGTCTTGGTCCTCCGTACCTCCTTTGCTTGTGGTCATCTGAAGGTCCCTTCCAGGTTCCATGATGCTTGGTGTGTCCTCCTTTTGTCCATTGTGCTCCTGTATGATTTCCATATTATTCTCTTTTTCCTTTTCTATTTGATAGTCTTCTATTTTCTCGTGCATTCCATTTTCTCCTCCTTCTTCTTCTAAGATATCGAAACTGTTATGACTTGGTATCTTTCTTTCGCTAGATTTCTTTTGGGACTTTTTCCCCCCTCCTTTTCCTCTACCTCCCACTTTGGTGAAGCCTTCAGAGTCTTTTCCTTTGTTGGTTTTTAATAATTCCTCCCTTTTGTTGAGTGGGTAGTCTCTGAAATAGTGGTCAAAAACAATTCTAGAGCTACTAAAAAGAGATAGATTTAGATAGGCTTTGGTAAGTCCTTCATAATTTTAAGACCACGGCCTCACCTACTACCCACCTTCATTTAACAACCTTTCACTTACTCACTTACCCAACCATTCCCCAAACAACCTTTGTAAGGGAATTCACATAGAGCATTACCCTGTTTCATCTATCTTACTGGTCAACTTTTGACACCTTTAAGATCATTACAGGCTCATTCCTGAAGTAGTTTTAAGGTTACATTTTAAATCAATTAAAATTCTACCTTATTGATTGATTTATGACACTTTTAATAAGGTCTCTTAATGGTTCATTCCTAAAGCAACTTTAACTTTAAGGATACAAAATAAATCAATTAAAAAAAAATACTAAAGGAATCTAACTAATGAATGTACCATATATACATTAGGCTCCTATATTATAAATATGAACACACTGAAGGGATCATTTGTCTTATTTATATACATATGTTAAAGGCTCCTATGTTACTGTGTGTGTGGTCACAAAAATCTAAATAGTGGAATTAAAAATGTTCAAAGAGTGCAAACCCTTTTACATTTTTGCAAGAGATGGACTATGAGTTGTTATAAGAGGTATCCACCAATGTTGGTTGGATATTATAGTAGGAAGGAAAAAGAATATGTGGGGGAATTACTTTTGGTAAACTCTTTTCTGAACTAACCTCTTACCTTTTAGGAGGGAAAGTGTTTAATTTATCCATTTCTCAACAAACTCATCAATGAATAACCTGACATTTCCTTAAGGGTAAACCCCACATTTGTTATGGGTATAACATATATGAATGGAATTGGATGAATACAAAAGTAATAGTAAATCTTACAATGTTGTTGAATAGAGAAAAATGGATTATTGTTTAGAAGTTGTTTATGTAAGATAATATGTTCTTATATTTGGGAGAAAGGCTAATTGCTTTGCCTTGACTCCTTCTATACCTAAAGGAATATTATCAATGAAGCACTTCCTTATGGGTAAAACCCCACATTTGTTACGGGTATAACATATATGAATGGAATTGGATGAATAAAAATGTACTAGTAAATCTTATAATGTTGTTGAATAGAGAAAAATGGATTGTTATTTAGAAGTTGTTTATGTAAGAGAATCTGTACTTATATTTTGGAGATAGGATAATTGCTTTGCCTTGACTGCTTCTATATATTTTGTTTCTTCATAATGATTGTATATAATTTACTACTACTATCATTTTATTTGAAGAAGAGAATACACAAATTAGGCAAGAGGCATGTTGAACCATTGTCATGGGAGTTTGCGAAGGTTGTCCTTTAGGCCTTAGTATTACTTTACCCAAGGCTACTTATTCCATGGCCAATTGATATGATTCTAGTCCTTTGGCCTATAGCAAGCTAAACTAGGTATACATTTATTTTTCTACAAGTTAAACTACGTATAAATTTATTTTTCTTACCTGCAATAGTTACTTTCTATAGTAACTTACAACAAACTATATTTTTACAGGGGAATAAGGTTTAATGTGCATGTTTATATATTTATCCATCCAAGCAAGCTTATTTAATTTATTATATAATATATGTTTTCATCTTTCCACACATTCAAGTGTATTTTTTTTTTGTTGAAAAACCCAGCTAGAATAGAATATACTTATCTAAGATTTTCTTGTTGGAAATAAATTAAGGCTATTTCATTCCTCCCAACCAAGAATTATTTTTCGAAGTAGCTCCCCCAAGTCTCTAACTCCTACTTCCCAGGAGAATAAATAGTAGTCCTTTTCCAATTTATATTTCCTTGACCCTTAGCAGCATCTAGCTACTTTTGGGGTATGAGTACAATCATTATTTCCCAATATCCCTTTATCTTTTATCCAACCCCTTTTACCTCCAACAATCCTTTTAAGTGAGTTCCACCAATGAAATTTTTATTTCGAGACATGTGATTTGTGTTTTCTTGGTAGTCCAAAACTAACAATTCAACTCTAGCAAAAAGGAGAACTTTTTTTTTTCCTTTTTATCTTACCTCTTCTTGGGCATAACTCATTCCGTGTGAATTAGAATTCTAATATCACATGTAAGCCTTTAATAATATTTCAAGAATCATAACACAAAAAAACCATATTATCTTTTATATTAATAAAAATAAAAAGGGGAATATTCAATTAAAAAGGTCATAATATAATTTTACCAAGGCTTATTACAATTCACTTTTGTAATTAGAGGCAACATAACTACCTTGAAAAATACATCTTTAGCATGTTTAGAAAAGAAATTTGTATATTTTTTAAATGAATTGTATGTTTGCTTTGAAAAATAATCTATTAAATTAAACACAAATATAAATAAAAGGATAAAAATTCAACTCCATATTTGTATTTTTGAAATATATTTTGATTAAAATATTTGTAAAAAAATTAAATTGAACATAAGTGAGTTAAAATACAAGATTCAAATTTTTCCTCTTATTTGTTTGATATTATGTATGTGTAAAATCATGACACAAAAAGGCATAAAAGATCAAAAAAAATAAACCCATAGTAAAAAATAAAAAACACATTTTAAAACTTTATCGTTACAAAGCATCAATTTCTAGATAATTAGTTTCTAAAGTATATAATTTCTTGCAAATTATGATAAATGTTTTGTGGTATATTTTCTTAAATGCTTTGAGTAATTGTGCTTGGAAAATTTTTATCATCATAATCATTTGTGATATTATAGTTATTTTTATTATTGAAATATATGATAATTAATAGATGTTATGATCATTTGTAGAAATAAATGGAATGTTATTAAATTGAATATCAATTTGCACATAAAATCAACTAATACCCAAATTCAACTCATTTAAAGAGTAATTGTTATATACGATCTTTATGTATGGGTAAAACCATTATATATGCACAAACAAAAATAGATACACAAAATAAACTATAATCACAAACATTTGAAATTCTATCATAAAACATAAAATTGTAATTAATCATAAGAATATATTAATCAAAATTAACTATGATTTTCAAATACACACATTGAATAGTGGTGGTTACAAAAAAAAATACATTTTCATTCATGATGTCATGGTCATTTACCAAAATAAGTGAAAATTTATTAAATTGAACATATATAAGATATGCAAGCATTCAATTCATTTGAAGTGTAATTCTTGCATTGGATACTAAGCATGCTTAAAATCATCATAGAAGTTATTTGTATCAAGTTATTCTAATAAAAAAAATGTTTTCAAGAATTTATAGACATACAAACACAGACAAACAAACCAATATATTACATAAAATAAAAACACAAACATTTAAAATTATACCATCATAAAACATGGATTTGTAACTAATTATCAATATATATTTATTAAAAATACTTATGAAATAATTCTATTCTCAAAGATGCATTGAATAATGATACTTACAAAAAAATCCATAGCCATTCATGATGTTATGGTCATTTGCAAAAATAAATGAAATTTTGTTAAACTAAATGCTAATTTGAACATATATAGTTTAATACACTTTCAATTAATTGGAAATGTAATTCTTGCATATTATAATTTATGTGTGTAAAATCATTAGAAAGGTGATTTATATCAATTCAATAGACAATTTGGGCAATGACCTTCCATACGGGATACTCTAATGAAAGCCTTTCTTGTGTTCTAAAATTATACACAAATAAGAGCATAAACAAACAAACACATACATTACATAAAATGAAAACACAAACATTTAAAAGTATATCATCATAAAACATCAACCTGTAACTAATTATAAAAATCATATTAATTAAAAACACTTATAAAGAATATTGTGCACTGAATAGTGGTGCTTACAAAAATTTAGTTCATTCATGATGTTGAAAAAATAATATTTTATTAAATTAAACAACAATTTAAATATTCATAAGATAATATAAAAATTGTACTTATTCTAAAATTAGTTATTGTATATGATATTACATATGTGTAAAAATATTATAAACAAACAAACAACCACACACAAACAAAAGCACAACAAACAAATACATAGAATAAAATAAAACCACATACATTTAAAATTCTATCATCATAAAACATCAATTTGTAAATTTTATGTTTATTTTGTTTGTACTTATTATCATCATGAGGTCCATTTAATATATTTTTATTTTTAAATTGAATGATTGTGGTTACAAAAAAATTCATGGTGATAGTCACCTGTGATGTTGTGATTACTTGTATTGTTGAAAAGTATATATGGATTAAAAGAAATCATTAAATCTTGTGATTTTCAAACATACAAAAACTGGGGATGATGCTCACAAGGAAAATCCATAGCCATTGTTACTTGTGTTATTGTCATGGTCATTTGTATTTATAAAATTTATCGACCAAAACTATTTGTGAAATTTTGATTTTATACTAAATATATTTAACAATTTATAAGCTCCATCCATTTTGTACCATAAAAAAATAATTAACTAATATACTAATTATGAAATTAAAATGATTGAATTAAATAAAAAAATTGATTAAAATGTGATTTAAGAATATATTAATTAAGAAATCAAATTAAAGATTCATAGGGGAACTGCGTCAATAGTATGAGCTCGGTGCAATAGCTAGGGTTTCTTAGGATTTTCACTTTCCTTATGTGGTCGGATTTCTTCAGACATTAGATCCACCTTCTGCGTCATCACTAGGGCACGATCTCACTTCCCACCACTCCGATAATGGAGTTTTTGAATGGAGTGAATACTGGTTTCAGTGTCCTGCATGGGAATGGAGACTGACAGCCCAAGTCGTCGGTAGTATCATCTAACAGATCATGGAAATAGAGTATATGATCACCTTGTACATACACGATGGCATGGAAGGAAGCAAATGGCATTACATTCATGAGTTGGGAATGGGTGGGTGTAGGATTAATGCAACCCTAGAGAAGAAATATTATCCCTATCTGCTTTGAGTCACAAGAGAAATATTAGTTAGATTTGAAGGAAAAAATCTGGCTACAAAAGTGAATCTTCCACCTCGAACACTTCATTTCATAGATCCATTGTTAAAGATACCAGATCTAGATATTCTCAATCACTTGAGCACATTAGGTTGTCAAAATGGAGGAGTAACGTTATATCTGCAGAGTCTACTTCATTTTTTGCCAGATTGAATTTCCTCTATCACAGTGGGTGCCTTTAGTGGTTTGGCCATCACTTATGAAATCAATATGTCCATGAAAATACCTCTCACTCTTTGTAGCTCTGTACTTATCCCTTGATTCGACTGAAGGTCTGCGTGACTGCCAAGTATGGGCACCAGATCTGGGAACTACGGTAGCCTTCCAAATTTTTTATCAAATCCCAAGATGGAAATTCAATATTATTTTGGGTTTGGGCCACAAATCATGTCAAACAATTAAATCAAAATATCATGCACACTCTGGGTATCCCAATGCTCTTACAAAGTCTGACCTTTAGAGGAAAATCCATGTAGGAAGATTTGATGTTACAAGATTATAACATCCTCCCATCATCAACCATCATATTGAACTTGAGGCTCTATGGAGGATCCCCTCGACAAATAAATTCAAAGGGAACAGGGGAGTGTTCGGGTCTAGTATTCCCAAAGGAAGGAATCAAATCAAGGGAATGTACATGGAGGCTTTTCATTCAAAGATATGCTCAAAGGAAAATTTGTTGCCTCAACAACATCAGATCAGACACACAATATACCCAACCCCTACATAGTGGAACAACTATGCCAAATCCGAGTAATGACTATAGATCTACCAAACACAAATGATCTATGCAAAACATATGAATCTCAAGCAGTACTATGTAGATTCAATAGTTTTTGTCCAAAACCAGTGGATCTCTTCCTTTGGATATTCACAAATTGGAAAATAAAGTGTGGGATTCACCTTTGCCTCTAGGACTTTTTCATAGTAAAGTTTGCATTGTGAGAAAATTTGAATATATATTGCAAGAGAGTCTATGGTTTTGGGGCTCTGCAGGAATGTTTGTCACCCCTTGGTTCCCAAATTTTGATGCCAATAGAATGGTAGTATCTAGAATGTCATTTGGGGTTAGATTACATAATCTACCCCTACATTTATGGCTCCATAAAGTGCTAGAAACCATTTGGAACATATTAGGGCAATACATAAAGAAAGAAACACAAATATTTGAGGAACAAATTTACACAATTTCCAAAACTTGTGTTGAGGTAGACCTCAACAAAGGATTGTTGGATCATATTCACTTGACACACAACAAGGAGTGCTCAACACAATTCCTAGATTTTTAGAACACAATATTTATATCCCGAATATGCCTACAAATGGGTCATCCAAAAAATTCATGTCTTAATGCTAAGAAAATGCCTCAAAGGAAGAAGAAAATAGGAAAGCAACCCGAGGGATGGAAATTCCCATAACAGTTTCCTAATGAAGAAGAGGATGATGAAGAAATGGATCCTCCTATCAATGAAGAAGCTCAAAATCCACAAGAAAACTTAGAAAAGGGGAGCGTTAATCATGAAGTTTCACGAACTCCAACGCACACATCAAGGCAGGAGATTATCCTTGTAGAAATGGCAATAGGGGGCTCAAAACATAATCATGTATCTGAAATTTTGGATTCAGATAAGGAAAATCAAAGAATGAATGAAGGGACCCAATAAGTGCTTGTAACGACCACTCCTTTCTAGGGAGAATGGTGAAAGGTTAAAAATAAGAAATGGAGAAAAGGGTAACCTATTCACCAACATTTTGGAGTTGTATTTTTGGTCTTTGTGATCACCAGTTTCGATTAGCATGATTGAATGCATTGTTAGGATCTACAACATGTAGTTTTGTTTTCATTAATAAAATTACAATTTTTCCTGAGGAAAAAAGAATATATTAATTAAAAATAATTATAAAAGAATCTAATTTTAAAATACACATTTAATGTTATAGTGTTGGTTACAAAAAAAAAGAGAACAAAAGAAAACTTTGTCATTCATGATATCATGGTCAATTACCAAAATAAGTGAAATTTTATTAAATTGAACATGGATAAGTTAATGCAAGCATTCAATTAATTTGAAGTGTATCTCTTACATTGGATACTATGCATTCTTAAAATCATCATAGAAGTTATTTGTATCAAGTTTATACACAATTTGTTTAGTGACCTTCCATATGGTATATTACTATGAATGTCTTTTGTGTGTTATGGAATTCATAGACATAGAAACACAGACAAGAGAAAAGACAAGCAAGCAAATACATTACATAAAATAAAAACACAAATATTTAATATCTTATCATCATGAAACATCCATTTGTAACTAATTATAAATATATATTAATTTAAAAATACTTGTAAAATAATTTGATTCTCAAATATGCATTGAATAATGATACTTACAAAACAAATCCATGGTCATTTGCAAAAATAAATGAAATTTTGTTAAACTAAATGCTAATTTGAACATAAATAGTTTAATACACATTCAATTACATTGAAGTGTAATTGTTGGATATTATATTTTGTGTGTAAAATCATCATAAATGTGACTTGTATCAAGTCAATAGACAATTTGGGCAATGACCATCCATACGACATATTCTAATGAAAGTCTTTCTCGTGTTCTTAAGTTTATACACAAAAAAGAGCATAAAAAAACAAACACATACATTACATAAAATAAAAACGCAAACATTTAAAATTCTATCATCATAAAAATTCTATCTAGTTATAAAAAATGATTAATTAAAAAACAATGTTTATTGAATAGTGGTGCTTGCGAAAATTCAAATTCATTCATGATGTTGTGGTCATTTGCATAAAAAACAAGATTTTATAAAATTAAAATACAATTTAAAGATTAATATTTTAATATACAAATTCTACACATTGGAAAAGTAATTATTGCATATGATATTACATGTGTAAAAAGATTATACACATACAAACATAAACAAACAACCAAAGGCAAACAAGAGCACAACAAAAAAATACATAGCATAAACTAAACCACATACATTTAAAATTCTATGATCATAAAACATCAATTTGTGAATTAATTTTTAAATTCTATGTTTATTTTGTTTTTATTTTATCATCATCATGAGGGACTTTTGATATATTTTTAAATGTACATTGAATGATTGTGGTTAAAAAAAAAATCATGGTCATAGTCACTTGTGATGTTGTGATTATTTGTATTGTTGAAGAGTATATATTGATTAAACAATCATGAAAACATGTCATTTTCAAACATACAAAAAATAGTGATGATGTTTACAAAGAAAATCCATAGCCATAACTTTTTGTGATATTATAACAAGTTATAAACTCCACCCATTTTGTACCATAACAAATTAATTAACTAATAAATTAGTTATTTATTTTGTTTAAAATGGCATTATTCATTCATTATTAATATCAGTTTATTTAAACAAATTATTAAATTATTAGATCTCTTTTTAAGTTAAGTTGGAAATGTTTTTATATTAAAATTTGAAGTTAATTACAATAAAATTTTAGAATGCATGGTTCAACGATATATATATGAATTTTTCTTTAAAATATTAATATTTGGAATGTTAAATAAGATATACATTCACTTAAGAAAAAATATAACCTTAAGAAAAACCATTTGAAATACATTTATAACTAAATTTAAAATTAGTTATTTATTACTAAATTCTAATTAAAAAAAACATTCACAATAATAGAAAATTACTTCTTAAAATTTAAATAAAAGTTTTAAATTAAATATATATATATATATATATATATATATATATATATATATATATATATATATATATATATATCTATATAGATATATATGATTTTTTTTTTGTATATATATAAAACTGGAAACAATTCATAGAACATTTTATACAACAACATTATAAAATAATTAATTAGATGTTAAAATGAACTCATGTTTCCAACAATAACCAACAGGGTGAGGTACAATATGTCTGCTGAACTTTTACATAGGTGTAAATAAATGTTTACTCTACAATAATATATCTTCTAGACTTTTACTACGGCGTAAATAGATGTTTACTCTACTCCACACTCTCCCAACGGATGGTGTTACGCCCCTACACTGGCGGTACTCTTTCAACTGCACTATAAAAAGGTGTGGCACCACCGACCACTTTCTTTTCACCAATACTTATGACCGTGGACTATGCCTAAAATTCGTACTTAGTTTATTTCTTCTTACCAAGTATTAAGTTATCCTTTATACACGACGAAAACCATAACCATTCATCATAACAGCATTAACATATAAATGCACAACACTATAAAGGGAGGGCAAACTCCCCGATGTGAGTCTACCTGTATATCAATATATATGAATCTTCAACTTTCAAAGTACAAGTTAAATCTTGGAGGAAACCAAAAATTTACACTTAGCCAAATTTTACGACTTCGGCAAACTCGGTTGCCCAGCTCGTCGGCATGCTTGAACGGTCACCACACGTTCTGCCCAACTCTTCGTTCACCACTGAATGCGTTGGTTTAGCTCGTCATTAACCAACCGACTCATTCATTGTTCGTTCAGCAAGCACCCTCACCATGTTACCCTGCCCGACATTATCGTTAAGCCCAACCGTGCCGTTGTTTGGTGGGTCCACACACACCCGTGTCACCTCTCGCACGAACTCTCATTCACGGTTTCTACCTCCCTTCGTTTGGTGGGCCGCACATAGTACCACCTGTACGAACTCTTGTTCATGCCCTCCAGTTCACCCACTCTTCGTTTGACTTTGCTGTGTCGTTTGCCTAACTTGAGTGCCTGCCCTCTATGTTTGTGTCACCCAACTTAGGCGCACTTTGCACGACCGTGTCGCCCAACTCGGGCGCACTTTGCACTACCGTGTTGCCCAACTCAGGCACGCTCTACACGACAGTTTCCTCCATTCAAAATCTGCGACACCTGCGTTCAACCTCCGGTTCGCCCGTCGTGTGGACACATCCGCACGCCCTGCACCAACCGTAGAACTATCTTCGCACTTCGACTTCACTTGTTGTTCACCGAATTTCTTGTCTTCTCCACCAACTCACCTCCCTTATGTATATGTATTTCACCATGCGTGGGGGCGCCCAGCCGACCCACCAATGCACATACACTTCGTCGGCTCATTCCATGTTTCATCCATCGGCCTGCCCGTTGGCTCGCTCGGGACCACCCACCCATGTGTTGGTTCGCCCGTCGGCTCACCCGCTCGTTGGGTCGCCTGGGACCACCCACGCGGTATAAACATATCTCTACCAAAACACATCGCGTTTGTTTCATTTCAGTTCATGCATTCTCCCATCGTGCTGTTGTCTGCTCGTCTCGCCCACGCACCCAAACTCCCTGCAGCTCGTGGGCCTCACATTCTCCCCCACTTGAAATCATTGTCGTCATCGACAATCTCTCATCTCGGCAACCATATGTCACCAAGATATCCATACCAAGGCATATAATCCACCGGTATGTCATATATCGAAAAATCTCCTCAATCCATGATCATTAACCACATCCGTCGCAATCTCCACATGCTGCCCCATTGTGGAATGCTGGCCCTTCCATCTCGAGCTACATGCCCACTACAACATATCGTGTTGACCTCATCATGGATTGTTATCATGTGAACTGCTGCCATGATACTCCAACATAATGCTAACACATTTCTGCACATTTCCAGACCCCATGTTTTGAACTAGTTGGGTAGCTAATCCAACTGTCACACCCAAACCATGAGAATGCACATCCTCATGCCATCATTAGTCTTTTCTTAGAACATCCCGTCACATCATCAACTCGATTAAGAATCCATCTCCATATAAGCCATGTCCAGGTCCATGAAGTAGTCCTCATCTCATCTACAACATGCTATCCATGATTTTTGGTATCAATGTGCTGCATGAAATCAGCCACATCTATCCCAACATCATCATCCATCTGCAAAACATCCATCTCCTCAAAGTGAAGAGATCCTCTCATAAAACCCGACTCTCGATGTGCCACATCTAGGTCCATGAAGCAACCTCCATCATATCTGTAATGTGCCATCCCTCAAGTTTGCCATAGAAACAAGTATACACCTGTCTCATCTCCCATGTGCTACCCATGATCATAGACCAATCAACTCCCATGTGTCAAAAGTGGTTAAGTCTCGGCTCAACCCATGCCCAAGTGTTGCCACCAAGGCATCATCATCATTGTAACTCTATCACTCCAAAGTGTCTCATATCGATCCTCCTCATCAAGTTACTCTTTCAAGCACACCCATACATGTACTCAAAAGTATGCACCCCATCCTGCATCAAAGTCCCTGACCTCAGCTCCTCAATGCATTAGATCCTCCAAGTCCACCATATATGAAGTCCCCAAAAGTCACAACCTCATGTCATCATGAGCTCCATGTGTCATCTCCAACCAACATCCCAGCAAGCATACAAGTCTCAGCCCAAAGGTCTCTGCAAGATGCCTCAGCTTTCCATGTAGTAGGAATGCTCCATAGTCTGCTCACAAATCCAACCAGTCCATGGCCCTATTTTACAAGAGTGCACAACCTCTCCATCAGCTCATAAGTAATAATTCTCCATGTCACATCAGCAAATCCGCCTGCACAACATCCCTCCCTTGGCACTCCTCATTGGATGCCCATAAGTTACACCTCTAAAAGTGCTCCTGCATAATGTCCCTGCATAAGACTGCCATGCTCCATGTCTCCAACCTAATGTCCATGACTTAGTTGACCATGTTGTCCAACTAGGTAGACCCATCACAACAATCGGTCATCCTCATCCAAGCCTGCAAATCCGGTCTAGTGAACTTGGTCACCCAACCATATCATCATCATATGAGTTTCTTCCATCATGGCTCCCCCACTAAAGGTTCCACCAAGACTTCCTCTTGGTCTTAACCATGAGAAGTCCACCCAAGTATCACCATACTCAAGTGTGTGCCCTTCTCCAATCTGTCCATGAGTCATGTCGAGCACTAAGCCAATTCTCCATGTGGCTTAAGCATGACCCATTCTTCCGCAATGATCATCACATTCCTCCCTTGTCGCGGGCCTTTGTACCTTCTACCATAAGGTCACAAACAACCCCAACAAGTCCTGCAATAGTCAATGGTCCTTACTTCTCCATACAAGGTCACATCATAGACATCCATGGTAATATCCCCCCTTGCATCGACAAACTGATTTTTCTCTTCCCTGCATACGGTTCATCTACCAAATGCTCAACCGAAACACAAGCATAAGTAATACTTACTTCATCACGAGGTCCCTCCATGTGAGTTTCCTCATCCATTGATGTCTAGAAACTGCATGATCCTGGTCCAACTTGATCAATTTCAAGTTCATCCGCCATTGTTGTCATATCTGCAACATCCTCAAACATCACGGCTTCCTCTTCTTTGTCATCGCCATCTACAACTACATCCTGCTCCATTGCCCAACCAAGTTGAAGAAGATTGTCTTCAACATTCCTTTCCAAGACTTCAAGTTTATCTTGAATCCATGGGTTCTAGTCTTTCATCCGCTTCAACCTGTATAAGGTCAACAAGAGATTCCCTTCACATTCTTCCAATCCTGCCATGTCTTGTTGTTCAGCTTGGCCCAAGCATGATGCTTCACCTTCGTTCAACCTGTCACGAAGTGTAGTGGGATAAGCTTCTCTACAAATCCTACACCTCATCCACCCTCAGCTCTGATACCACCTGTCACGCCCCTACACTAGTGGTACTCTTTCAACCACACTATAGCGAGGTGCGGCACCACTGACCACTTTCTTTTCACTAATACTTATGACCATGGACTACGCCTAACATTCGTACTTAGTTTATTTCTTCTTACCAAGTATTAAGTTATCCTTTATACACAATGAAAACCATAACCATTCATCATAACAACATCAACATATAAATGCACAACAGTATAAAGGGAGGGGAAACTCCCCGATGTGATTTTGCCCGTATATCAATATATATGAATCTTCGACTTTCAAATTACAAGGTAAATCTTGGAGGAAACCCCAAATTTACACTTAGCCAAATTTTACAACTTTAGCAAACTTGTTTGCCCAGCTTGTCGGCATGTCTGAATGGTCGTCGCACGTTTTTCCCAACTCTTTGTTCACCCCTGAACACATTTGTTCAGCTCGTTGTTCACCAACCGACTCATTCACCGTTCGTTTAGAAAACGCCCTCACCGTGTTACCCTGCCCGACATTATCGTTCAGCCCAACCATGCCTTCGTTCGGCGGGCACACACGCACCCATGTCGCCTCTTGCCCGAACTCTCGTTCATGGTTTCAACCTCCCTTCATTCGGTGGGCCACACGTAGTACTGCCTACACGAACTCCCGTTCATGCCCTCCGGTTCACCCACTCTTCGTTCGGCTTTGCTGTGTCATTTGCCCAACTTGGGTGCCCACCCTCCATGTCCGTGTCGCCCAACTTGGGCGGGCTCTGCACGACCATGTCGCCCAACTCAGGTGCATTCTGCATGACAGTTTCCTTTGTTCACAATCTGTGACACCTACATTCAACCTCCAGTTCGCCCGTCGTGCGGGCACATCCGTATGCCCTGCACCAACCGCAGAACTATATTCGCACTTCTACTTCACTTGTTGTTCACCGAATTGCTTTTCTTCTCCACCAACTCACCCTCCTTATGTATATGCATTTCACCATGCGTGGGGGTGCCCAACCAACCCACCAATGCACATACACTTCATCGACTCGTTCCATGTTTCGTCTGTCGGCCCGCCCGTTGGCTCGCCCAGGACCGCCCACCTGTGTGTTGGTTCGGTTGTTGGCTCGCACGCTCGTCAGGTTGCCCGGGACCACCCACACGGTATAAACATATCTCCACCAAAACACATTGCATTTGTTTCATTTCGGTTCATGGGTTCTCCCACCGTGCTGTTGTCCGCTCGTCTCGCCCGCACGCCCGAACGCCCTGCAGCTCGTGGGCCTCACAGATGGAGTCAAGACCACAACATCATTATTTTAGATTTTTTCCAATGGATGGAGTCACAACCACAACATATGTATTTTTCTGAATGTTTGAATCGAATTACTCCAGCCCCAGATACTGTTGGAGCCACAGGAATTGGACAATGCTAGTCGTCACTCAATGCCTCCTAGTCATCACAAAATTCAAAAGCTCCACTACACACCTAATGGGACTATGACGTGCATATTTTAAATAATTCTATAAAACTACTTATAATCTCCAAGCTATTAAATATGACCTATCTGCTCAATAATATTTTCTAAGAATTCTAGGCCTGAGAGATATTTTCTACTTAATACTAGATATTTGTTTGCCCCTTTGCTTCAGCGGAATGAAGAACATAAGAGATGGTGGAGGGTGGAATAAAGAACATAAGAGATGGCAGTGGGGGTGCACGTGGGCTATAGGAAATGAGGTTGAAGGAATTTGAATTTGCCACTTTCAACTTCCTACTTAGATAGTCTACGTTCGATTGGCCATTATTGGAGGATGGGTTTCATAGTTCTGAGCAATTCCATGATTGTAATTGCAAGTGAGTTTTCCATTAATTATTATTGTTCGATTAAATGTTATATTAATAATATGTTTTATGGATCACATTATAATAACTTCTTGGGTGTATTTAATCATATTAGGTTGATATATGTGTGTTATTTTCCCTTCTCCAAACACATGCTATTCTTTGTTTTCCTTTCTAGACTTCAAAAGCATTATTTTTGGCATAAGGAACCTACTCAAAACACCCTAGAATGCTCTATTTCATAACAACAAGTTATCTGAGCTCTCTAGAAAGGAAGACACCCATGTTTAGTTGCATTTCTCCTTGGATTAACTGTGGGTAAGGTATAGATATTTTATAAGCTCTCATACCTCCAAATTATGCCTCCAAAATGATGTTCTAGCAGCACTTCCCTTTTCCCTTAATAGATATCCAAACACCACACACACATAGCACATAAAATAACCCAAACTTACCTTAGAAATGTGGCCTTGTTCAACAAGGATATCCACACCCAAACATAAGAGAAAATCCTCCACATCTTGTGCAAAATTCATCCTCCTTGCTAGCTTGTGAGCTGCCTCAAGTTCACTATCTATCTTAAAGGTATACCTAATTTAATTTTCACTTTGGATGTTCTCTAGACCTCCAACACTTAACTTCTATTTATATGCACATAGGTGGCTCCACAAATTTATCCTTGGGGCATACCTTAGCCCAAGTTGACCTGACCACTTAGACAAATTAACAACCAATCACATATAAGAATTAATATATCTTATTAGAGACCTCTATTTTGAGTGACTTTCACTACCCTTTTCTCCTCTAGGTGTCCTCTAACACCTCCAAGTGTCAAATCACTCAAACTCCAATTGTTTTTTCCCAACTCATTTAGGTGCAAGACCCCAAGCTTGGGTTCCAATCCCACATCATTTTTGTTGAGCTTCTTCATCCAAACATTGATTGCTAGGGCTTCAAGTACTTCCTAAACTACTAAATCTCAACAAAATATTTAGATATAGATCCACAAGATATTTCTTGTTAGACTACAATTGACCATATGTTTATAGAACTAAGTCAATAGGCCAACAAAATATTCTGAATTCCACCACAAGCTTGAGAAGGGCTAGGGGATATAATTTTACCCTTTTCAGCCACTAAAAAATAAGAAGAAAGGAAAGAAAAATTATATACAAGGCCATTTCAATTTTACATATAAGTACCTATCATATAATCTCCTAAGCAGATTGCAATTTAATACTCACAGTGTTCGAAACTCATTCTGACATCAAAATATAACACCAATTAACAAGAAATTCTGATGTGTATTTAACTACAAGGCCCACAATACCTGCAAAAATTAGACTCAATTTCCTAAAAAGTGTTGGAGCAGACACAAGAAAATGGTAAAATAGCAAAAAATCATATAATTGCAACAATTTCTAGCGTCATCTATTGAACAAGGCACCTTGTAGTAACTTGGACATGTCAAAGATGTATTCATTGAAATAAAAATATAGAAATTGATGGTAGATCAAAAAATACAGTAACATCGACTATTCACTTCAACCAAAGTTAGCATAGAAAATGGAAGTTTGACACAGACATGGAACTGAGGACAGTTGAGTGAATGCAACGAGAAAAGAAACAAGTGCTAGACACAAAATTGACTTCTAATTCACCTCGTGTGACTACCACAACAATTGCAGAATAAAAGGATTATCAATATAAAACCTCATCCAAGCAAGCTGATACCTAGGAAGTCCCATACAAGAATACTATGTTAGAAGATATATTAAAGGAAATGTTAGAGAAAATTAATTTAAAAATAGATGTTACCTCAACCTCACCTACAATTAATGAACAATTTCCTCTAGTAGATTCAACTACACCCAACACTTGAGCTCCATAAATAAAGAAAGGTTAAAATAAACACCTAGTAAGAAACCTAACCTAAGGCACGCTTGAGATAAACAAATATTTGAAGCCCTATGAAATTTTATGAGAGCAACCAAGAAAAAATTTAAAAGAAGGATGTTGGATTGTAGCAAGATTTAGCAGAGAGAACAATAACAAAGGGAGATTTAGTTAGAATGTTAGAACCAGAAAATAGGAAAACTTAATATCAACTATCCAAGTAGAATTTATGATCAACTTATTGCAATCCAATAGTTTGTACAATAATTGGTTGACCAGAGTGAGCAAATAACCACTCATGTAAATAAATTTCAAGATAAAATAATAGTTCAAGGGAATGGAAATATATCCAGTATAATTCCTAAGGCTCACAAAGAATTTTCCCAAGAAGAGGAAGAGTTACAACAAACATTATATCACATTGCCTGATATTTTTAATATTTTTCCAATATATTTATCATCCACATGCAGTCACATATAAACTCAATAATTTCTAATTTGAGTATTGTGATCTCGACAAGTAACTCAAACTCAAGCAAAGTCTACCAATGAGAATTAGGTTTTATAAGAGAAAAGTCTTAATCCCAACTACAATAGGTGGAGAGAGAGTGGCTTAGAGAAGGGAAGAGAGTAAAAGTAGAGTGTACCAATTTTATTGATTATTTCCATGGAATTGTTAATAAAGTGTAACAATTAGATCATCAATTACTAGTTGATCAACAATTGTCAGGGCACATATCACTAGATGACAAGGTACAACATTTGAAATCTCTAAAAGCATTTGATGCCCATGAAAGTATAGTTGTATGGAAATGGTCTATATTTGATCAATATCTTCAAGTACTTGCACTAACTACTTATGAAATTACAATGTAACAAATTTGAATTTTATTTCTTTTAACTTTTTAAGAACACTACAACATATTAAATGTAAATGTAAATGTTTCACAATTTACATATTATAAATTGGACATATTAATCCAACATGTAAAAATGTTTACAAACTTTTTTACGTTATATCTACACGTTACCCATATACTGAGTTGTAGAGCGCAATTATCATCTTTGTAAACTACTTGAAATAACTCCGCTTGACATTTTCCTTTATAATTTTTCTTATTTATAATATTTATATATATCTTATTATGTTTCAAATATATCATTTTAAAACAAATTTATCTAGTATTAAAATATAATAATATCTCCTCATAATTTAGAGACATCTTCATAACTTTGTTATGGAAGAAAGTTTTATTCTTTTTCTTTAATATAAGAATGACTTTGTTGTTATATTGGAAAGGAGAAAAATGCATTTCACTTAATATGAAAAATATATTTATTTTTTCATTCCATTTAAAATCAAATAAAGGCTAAAATATTTGTTTAATAAAGATTTAAATTTTGGCATTATGGTTGAAATTGTTTTGGCACTATGGTTAAACCTCAACAATCCTTCAATATTTAAGAATATAAGGAGTACTCTAATATTAGGAGGAGTTTCTTCCACTCTTCTTGAGATAGTTTTGTCGATATCCAATCCAGGTTACACAATTCTGGAATGAATGCATTCAAATATTTTTCCCTATTATTTTCCTTACACACATCCCTTGCAATTTTTTTAGTGTACTATCCTATTGCATTGCTCCTCATAAGCATCATCATTTGAATAATGACTTTGTTTAAAAATCTGAAGCCACCTAAAGATATGAATGTTTCTATGTTATTACAATGAAACTGGAAATACAAGCTCAGGAGGTTAAATTTTTTCCAAATTGTCAAACATTGCTTTTGTGTTGTAACTTATTTTGGCAGATATTGACCCAATATATCCAAATATCGCTTCATCTTTTCCTCTTACAAAACCTTTGTATACTCTTTGATTATTTTGGTTAAAATGAAATGGTCCCACCAAAATTGAATATAAATGGTCAGTTATGGTTATACAACTCCAAAGTATTTGATGATGCCAAAACCTTTTCGATATGGATAGTCCACAGGAAAATGACAATAAGTCAAATGATGTTTTGATTTATATGGATAAGAACCGAAGAGTCCGAGGGTTCGGGACTTGGGGTGACATGTCAACTCCATTTCTCCATGGTATTGTATGTCATTAACTCCTTAACCAGACTGAGGTCATCCCATATCTGTTTAAATTTTAACTAAATCGCTTCAATAATCCAAGACAACTAGACAACAATGTCATTTAATCTCATTCTCAAATTTTCCTTTATCTCCTTGTATAGAATTCTTACACCATTATATTCAGATGTAAATTTCAATATCGAACCCATGGTTATAACATCGATCTAATATGAAAAGAAATAGTTTTAGTATAGTAAAAGTGGCAGGTCAATATACCAACAACCTAAGAAGGGCATTGCTACAGGAACAATATATTGATGCTCTATTGTTGTGGTTAAGTAATGGTATAGCATGTGCCATGTGGTACCTGGTTTGTATTAATGTGGCCCATCTTATGAGGCACCTTTCTCTATATTGGTGTAGGTAGCACTTTTATAATAAATAGCATTAATGTGATACATGTATTACAAGAAAAACATTGTTTTTTAGGAAGCTCATAATTTATCTTCTTTCCATAAATTCTTGACCTTTTCTCCTCTCCTATGCTCTAAATTTCCTAGATGATTATCTCTTGATATATGAAGTCTTTTTGGTGTAAAAAATGTGTATATTAATGTTTATCATCTTGTCATTTTTTTTCTATGACATAGATAACTAGCCTTCTTAATAATAACACTAATTTTGTTCGAGACCCTAATCCCATTATATAGATAATTCTTTTATGTATATAATCCATCAACTAGTTAGCTAATAGTCACTCATTGTAAAATGGTTTGTCCTGGTTGCTCAAGACCAAATTAGTTAGTAGGCACACATTATAAGTGGGCACATAGGTATTATATATCTATATATATATATATATATATATATATATATATATATATATATATATATATATAGATAGATAGTAGAATTATATGTAATTTTCTGTAAGGAATTGATTTTATTTGGAGCATTTATGCTACAAGTTTCCCTCTTGAAAATGCAAATTAACATATCTCTCATTTTTCTGTTATCCAGGAGATATTTTTTGGGTTTATCCTTTTTTTTTCCTTTTTCTCTCATGGGTCCTCGAGTTTCAATTCACACTATTTCATGTGAGTTACACTAGAAATGGTATGAAATCAATTTGACACAAAGTACCATAATTTTATTCTTCTTTCTTGGTTTTTTTTACCAAAAAAAGAAGATGGTAGAATTGAAGTCAATTTATAAAAAAATCTATGTAGAGTCCAAAAAATTCTATGCCCAATTTTAAGATAACATCATCCAAAATATATTTTCTAAAGTGAAGTTATCAGCAATTAAAAATCAACAATTCTAAAGGTTTTTACAAGTGTGAAGTTTTCTGTAAGAATTCATGTCAATTTTTTTTTTTTTTAATGCATAATCTAAAGAGTCTAATCCAGGGGGGGTGAGAGAGAGAGAGAGGGAGAGGGAGAGGGAGAGGGAGAGGGAGAGGAAGAGGGAGAGGGAGAGGGAGATGCATCATTTACTTTTACCAGTCAATGATGCATTCTTCTTTCAGTTAGACAATAGTGGTTAATATGAATATTTATATTGTTTTTCATGCACTTGGATCGCTAAGATAATCATATTTTCACTATTTGTTACATGTTTCTGCAATTTGTGAGGAAGTTGATTTATGTCTAGACGAGCTACAAGAAAACTTAGATCCACTTGTTTGGTGTGTAAATTGACCCATCAAGCGAAACCGAGCTTATGAAAGACTCATTTACCCTTATATAACCTTCCCTCGCCTTCTTCACCCCTTATACTACATTCAAAACTCATAAAAATACTCTTGTTTTTTTTGTAGCAAAACAGGGTTACCATGTAGCAGTAAGCATTTTTCACTAGAACACCTCCATATTCACACTTAAAAGCATTTTTATTATTCTTTAACACATTACAATGCACAAAATACTCTGGACATGTGTTTTAAAGTTTTAGAGGCCCCATAGAAACCATACCCTAGTAATTATAACAGTAATTTCTTTCCTTTCTGTAATAAGGGTTTATTGTTTAAATATCTTCTTTCAGTTGTAAGTTGGTTTATCATGAATCATATAATAGAATTAATTTTTATCTACCATTGTTGAAGTGATTTTCTTTCCTTTCTTACAGTTAGCATAAGTTTATTTCCTATCCTTTATTTTCCTACAAAATAAGGTAGGTTTATTTGGTGTCACTTACTTTTCTACAAATCAGATGGGGTTACTTTCTATTGTTTACTTTCCTACAAGATTGAGTAGGTATATTTATTGTTCCTTATTTTTTTTTAGCATATCTTGTAGCCTAGATAGAAAAATTGGTCTTTGTACATTTTAGCTTCTATTAAGTTATAGAAGATCAACCAAAGGAGATTACATTTCCTACCGCACAAACAGTGTTGACTCCTCTTACGTTTAAAAAAACCTTGGTTGAATAATTAAATTTGAGACCCTTAGGAGTTTAAACATTATTGTTGTAATTCTGAAGTCCATCACTTTTCGGTGTCATTTTTAAGGTGACAAATTATGCATTTTTTTCCTTTCTAGTTGATTCCCTTCCATTCATTTCTTGCAAAAGATACAAAAAATTTCATTGGCATTTCTATCTAAAAACAAAATAGAAAATTCATTTCTTTCATGCCTCATAGAGTTTGGGATAATTAAAGAAAATTTCTACCTAAAACCCCCACTCCTAAAAAAGATCTTCCTTCACTTATTGACCATAAGCCTCCAACTCTATCGATAGAGGATATAGAGGCCTTTCGAGGTGAGAAGGTAAGGATTTCTCAAGATCTTGTAGGAGGAGAAGGACCTCCATCAACCACTAATAGTATGTCTAGAATCATGTATTCGGAAGTATTTTCTATCATGGGCGCAAATGAAGAAACTAATAGGAAAAATATTAACCCCATTTTGTTCCAAATTTCCTTGGAATGGCTTCTAATGATCGTAACAACTTCATGTTTGAATTTGTTGTAGTTTGCATGAAATATGATTATACATCATACCAGTTGAATTTCAAATTGTTTCATGCATGGGGACAAATGCAATAAATATCTGGAAGAATTCAATAAATATGGTGAGTTGTTTCATATGATTATACTACATGGTGACAAATGCAATAAACATTCAAGACCAAATGTGGGGATTACTACAGAGAAAGAGATACAGGGGTTGAAATATCCAGAATGGCCCAAGGGCCATATGAATCATTAGAAGACTACGAGGAAAGATTTAAATTAAGCTACAAGAGGGCACATAATGACACTCCTTATATGGACTAATTGAAATTAGTCTTTCTCCTCGGGGTCAGAGAAGAACTAATGGAGACCCCAAATATGTTGCCCAATGGATATATTTATTTTCTCAACTATGAAGACATCAAAATACTGGTCAAAAACAATTATAGAGCTACTAAAAAGAGGTAGATTTAGATAGGCTTTGGCAAGTCCTTCATAATGTTGAGACCACGGCCTCACCTACTACCCACCTTCCTTTAACAACCTTTCACTTACTCACTTATCCAACCATTCCCCAAACAACCTTTATAAGGGCGTTCACATAGAGCATTACAATGTTTCATCTATCTTACTGGTCGACTTTTGACACCTTTAAGATTTTTACTGGCTCATTCCTGAAGTAGTTTTAAGGTTACATTTTAAGTCAATTAAATTTCTACCTTGTTGATTGATTTATGACACTTTTAATAAGGTCTCTTAATGGTTCATTTCTAAAGTAACTTTAACTTTAAGGATATAAAATAAATCAATTAAAAAAAAATACTAAAGGAATCTAACTAATGAAGGTACCATATCTACATTAGGCTCCTATATTATAACTATGAACACAATGAAGGGATCATTTGTCTTACCTATATACATATGTTAAAGGATCCTATGTTACTGTGTGTGTGGTCACAGAAATTTAAATAGTGGAATTAAAAATGTTCAAAGAGTGCAAACCTTTTTACATTTTGTAAGAGATGGACTATGAGTTGTTATAAGAGGTATCCACCAGTTTTGGTTGGATATTATAGCAGGAAGGAAAAAGAATATGTGGGGGAATTACTTTTGGTAAACTCTTTTCTACACTAACCTCTTACCTTTTAGGAGGGAAAGTATTTAAGTTATCCATTTCTCAAGAAACTCATCAATGAATAACCTGACACTTCCTTATGGGTAAAGCCCACATTTGTTATGGGTATAACATATATGAATGGAATTGGATGAACAAAAATGTACTAGTAAATATTACAATGTTCTTGAATAGAGAAAAATGGATTGTTTTTTAGAAGTTGTTTATGTAAGATAATATGTTCTTATATTTGGGAGAAAGGTTAATTGCTTTGCCTTGACTCCTTCTATACCTAAAGGAATATTATCAATGGAGCACTTCCTTATGGGTAAAACCCCACATTTGTTATGGGTATAACATATATGAATGGAATTGGATGAATAAAAATGTACTAGTAAATCTTATAATGTTGTTGAATAGAGAAAAATGGATTATTATTTAGAAGTTGTTTATGTAAGAGAATTTGTTCTTATATTTTGGAGATAGGCTAATTGCTTTGCCTTGATTGCTTCTATCCCTAAAGGAATATTATTAATTGATACATCATACTCCATTCTTACTCTCCAATACTAACAATCATTGGCATAAATAATCAATCTAGAAACTTAAGGAAGGAGTTGGGTTCTATCCATCTAAGATCAATATGGAAGAAAATGCAATGCTTAAAGACTAGTGTAGTACTCTCTTAAATTGAAAAATATAAAAGGCATTTTTATGGGCCTGGGCTAAGAAAAGCTTGCAGTAAACTGGATGGGAAGGAAAATGTAGGAACTACAATCCTTTTTAATCTTTTCCAAATCATTAATTTAGGTATTGATTTTTGACAAAAATAGGTGAATCTCATTCAAGTTAATATTCTGTAGAATAAAAGGAAAGAGTCTACCCTCAATTAATCATTAGAACAAATCACATACCTACGATTCGCTTGGCCTTAGACTAAACAAACGTGTTAACCACTACCAAGTATTTGCAATGGCAAGTATTTGAACCTTATTTCCTTCGCTATGCTAGGTCACCCCCCACAACAACTATTGTTCCCAGGAAACTTGCTTACACTTAGATAGGTACTAACAATCATTGGCATAAATAAACACACTATAAACAAGCAAGGAGTTGGCTTATGTTCATATAAGATCAATATGCAAGGGAATGAAATACTTGAAGACTAGTGTAGTACTCTCTTAAATTGAAATATATAAAAGGCATTTTTATGGGTCTCTGCTACAAAATTGTTTGTAGTAGACTGAATAGGAAGGAAAATGTAGGAACTACAATACTTTTCAACCTTTTCCAAACCATTAATGTGGGTATTGATTTTTGACAAAGATAGGTGAATCTACTTCAAGTTAATATTATGTAGAATAAAAATAAAAGGCTGCCGTGAACTACTCACTAGAAAAAATCACATACCTACAATTTGCCTCACCTTAGACTAAACAAAGGTGCTAACCCTTGCCAAATATTTGAATATTATTTCCTTAGCTATGCTAGGTCAACCCTAGCACACCTATTTGCAGCTCATCTTAGGAAACTTTCTTACACACTTAGATAGGTTAGTCAACTTGCTTACACTTAGATAGGTAAGGACACATCTGTGAAGCCATACTTTTCTAAATAGGACTTCATTCAAAGTGTTTTCTTACATAATGTGATCTTGATGAATCTAAATTTATTCCTATAAGGCTTGCTTTAGTGTGTTTTTTTCTTACATGGTGGGTTTCCATTTATTGCATTGTGGCAGACAGGTCTCATTCCATCCATCTTAGATGGCATATCCACACTGTTTCTCTAGGACTAGTAAGTCTATCGATGCTCCCTAAAACCACTTTTCTCATAAATGGAGATTGATGAGTATGATTGTTACATGTCATTTATTGGTCATTAACTCACCCCAAATGTGTGTTACTTTATAAGCTCAACATGCCCTGGATTGTGGGTCACTTAGCTAAATAGGGAACTTCCAATGATCAAATTCTCTTTGCAAATTTATAATAGAATTAGAATAAAATTTAACTAAATATGTTTATTGATTACCCTACTAAATATATGTGGGATTTTCCACTTACTTATTTGTATAGGTCTATAGCTATGCATAATCATTTCTAACTTCTTCTTCTTTGTCTCATATTATTGTTGGGATGACTTTCTCCTTGTTCACATTCGCTATCAATCTAAGATATCTATTGTTCCTTGTTCACATTTTCTACCAATGCCCATTTATTCATGTAGAAAAGTTGGACATATATTTTTTGATTTGTGTGGTCCTATGGAAATTCCTTATACTAATGAAAATACATGTACGAAGAATTATGTTCATGATAACACTGGAATGTGTTGGGTGTACTTATTGAAAAGTAAATTTCAAGATTTAAAAGCTTTAAAGGATTTTCATATATGGATTGGATATGAAGCATAATCACATATTGGCTCTCTTCATACTATTAGTGGAAGGTAGTATACTCTAATGAATATGAAAAATATCTCTGGAAGCATGGGATTCAACATTAGAGCATAGTCCCATACAATTCTCAAGAAAACTATGTAGTTGAAAGAATGAACATTAATATATTGAATATAGTTCACTCAATGAGGTTTTTCAAAAATAGAACATTGATGTTTTGGGATGATGCGATTCTATGTGCAATATATGTGAAAAGCATATATCCATCTCACGCTCTTAGAAAAAGACTCCTTGTAAAATGTGATTTAGATGCAATCCTTCGGTAAGCCATCAAAAGGTATTTGGTTCCTCTACATTCACTTATCTTTGTTATAGTATAGCCATTCTTGCATATTGGGTATATTATTGTAAGTTTTGACTTCTAACTTTGTGGTTGCGATGTATCATACGTTGGTTATAGTTCCCTCAAAGGATTTTAGCGTAATTTCTATTTTCCTCAATGATTTCAAAACGAACTACCCTTCATACATGGAGTTCCTTCAAATATTGTACAACCTTTCTAGAATTTTCACTCTATCATTAAAATGTAACTCTCACCTTGATATAATTTTTCTTTGTACAAGAATATATGTACAATACTAATGTTATTCCCTTTACAAAAAAGCCTCACATTGAAGGATGTCATCTATATTACTAATGTTAGACTCTACTTATCTCAAAACCCTATGTAACGTTCTTTGCATGATTCATTTAAAGCGATCCTAGTCCAAACTAAGGCATTCCTTCCTTGTGTGTGTAGGTTAGTCTACGGCCAACTTGGGTTATCTTGCGACATAGTTTTGGGATCAAAATTCATGCAAGTTTTTTCACCTATGCTTTGGCCATCAAGTACTTATCCAATGCTTCCTCTTTATAGGGTTTCAATGTCGGTTGTGATTTTCACTTGATGCTAGCTGCTAGGAAATTTGATGTTGCTTGAGTGTAAAGAAGACCCTTATCTAGCTAGGGATTTTCCCAAAAGGCCTGACACTCAAAATAAGGCATGTGTATCAATTTCAATTAAAGGGATTTACCCTCTATTTGTTAATGAAAATATTTAATTATGAGAAAATATTTTTGGCCTCTTGTAGACCCAACAATATAAATCTTTCTTTTTATTCCTAAGAACAATTTATACAATTTATTTACTTGTCACTCTCTGCAATGAAGTGATTTCATCAAAAGTTTACAATACTATAATTCTATTTATATTCTATGAGTACACATTAGATATTTGCGTCAACTCTATATATTTTGTTTCTTCATAATGATTGTATATAATTTAATATTACTATCATTTTATTTGAAGAAGAGAATACACAAATTAGGAAAGAGGCATGTTGAACCACTGCCATGGGAGTTTGCGAAGGTTGTCATTTAGGTCTTAGTATTACTTTAACCAAGATTACTTGTTCCATGGCCAATTGATATGATTCTAGTCCTTTGGCCTATAGCAAGCTAAACTAGGTATACATTTATTTTTCTACAAGTTAAACTATGTATACATTTTTTTTTCTTACCCGCAATAGTTATTTTCTGTAGTAGCTTACAACAAACTATATTTTTACAGGTGAATAAGGGTTAATGTGCATGTTTATATATTTATCCATCCAAGCAAGCTTATTTGATTTATTATATAATATCCGTTTTCATCTTTGCACACATTCAAGTGTATTTTTTTTGTTTGTTGAAAACTCAGCTAGAATAGAATATACTTATCTAATATTTTCTTGTTGGAAATAAATTAAGGCTATTTCATTCCTCCCAACCAATAATTATGTTTCGAAGTAGCTTCCCCAAGTCTCTAACTCCTACTTCCCAGGAGAACAAATAGTAGTCCTTTTCCAATTTATATTTCCTTGACCCTTAGCAGCATCTAACTACTTTTGGGGTATGAGTACAATCATTATTTACCAATATCCCTTTATCTTTTATCCAACCCCTTTTGCCTCCAACAATCCTTTTAAGTGAGTTCCACCCATGACATTTTTATTTCGAGACATGTGTTTTGTGTTTTCTTGGTAGTCTGCAAAACTAACAATTCAACTCTAGCAAAAAGGAGAACTTTCTTTTTTTCTTTTTATCTTGCCTCTTCTTGGGCATAACTCATTTCGTGTGAATTAGAAGTCTAATATCATATGTAAGCCTTTAATAATTTTTTAAGAATCATAACACAAAAAAACCAAATTTTCTTTTATATTAATAAAAATAAATATTTACACAGTCATATGTCACATCACTTGACCTAGTTTGACTTGTTAGGGGAATATTCAATTGAAAAGGTCATAATATAATTTTACCAAGGCTTATTACAATTCACTTTTGTAATTAGAGGCAACATAACTACCTTGAAAAATACATCTTTAGCATGTTTAAAAAAGAAAGTTGTATATTTTTAAAATGAATTGTATGTTTGCTTTGAAAAATAATTTATTAAATTAAACAAAAATATAAATAAAAGGATAAAAATTCAACTCCATATTTGTATTTTAAAAAAAATTAAAATGAACATGAGTGAGTTAAAATACAAGATTCCATTTTTTCCTCTTATTCGTTTGATATTATGTATGTGTAAAATCATGACACAAAGAGGAAAAATAGATCAAAACAAATAAACCCATAGTAAAAAATAAAAAACACATTTTAAAATTTTATCGTTAAAAAGCATCAATTTCTAGATAATTAGTTTCTAAAGTATATAATTTCTTGCAAATTATGATAAATGTTTTTTGGTATATATTGTAATGCATTGAGTAATTGTGCTTGGAAATTTTTTATCATCATAATCATTTGTGATATTATATTTATTTTTATTATTGAAATATATGATAATTAATAGATGTTATGATCATTTGTAGAAATAAATGGAATGTTATTAAATTGAATATCAATTTGCACATAAAATCAGCTAATACCCAAATTCAACTCATTTAAAGTGTAATTGTTATATACGATCTTTATGTATGGGTAAAACCATTATATATGCACAAACAAAAATAGATACACAAAATAAACTATAATCACAAACATTTGAAATTCTATAAAAAAAAAACATAAAATTGTAATTAATCATAAGAATATATTAATCAAAATTAATTGTGATTTTCAAATACACACATTGAATAGTGGTGGTTACAAAAAAAATTACATCTTCATTCATGATGTCATGGTCATTTACCAAAATAAGTGAAAATTTATTAAATTGAACATATATAAGCTATGCAAGCATTCAATTCATTTGAAGTGTAGTTCTTGCATTGGATACTACGCATGCTTAAAATAATCATAGAAGTTATTTGTATCAAGTTATTCTAATAAAAAAAATGTTTTAAAGAATTTATAGACATACAAACACAGACAAACAAACCAATATATTACATAAAATAAAAACACAAACATTTAAAATTATACCATCATAAAACATGGATTTGTAACTAATTATCAATATATATTTATTAAAAATACTTATGAAATAATTCGATTCTCAAAGATTCATTGAATAATGATACTTATAAAAAAATCCATAGCCATTCATGATGTTATGGTCCTTTGCAAAAATAAATTAAATTTTGTTAAACTAAATGCTAACTTGAACATATGTAGTTTAATACACATTCAATTAATTGGAAATGTAATTCTGCATATTATATTTTATGTGTGTAAAATCATCACAAAGGTGATTTGTATCAATTCAATAGACAATTTGGGCAATGACCTTCCATACAGGATACTCTAATGAAAGCCTTTCTTGCGTTCTAAAATTATACACAAATAAGATCATAAACAAACAAACACATACATTACATAAAATGAAAACAAAAAAATTTAAAATTCTATCATTATAAAACATCAACCTGTAACTAATTATAAAAATCATATTAATTAAAAACACTTATAAATAATATTGTGCATTGAATAGTGGTGCTTACAAAAATTCAAATTCATTCATGATGTTGAAAAAATAATATTTTATTAAATTAAACAAAAATTTAAATATTCATAAGATAATATAAAAATTGTACTCATTCTTAAAGTAGCTATTGTACTCCAACACACACATCAAGGCAGGAGATGATCGTTGTAGCAATGGCGACAGGGGGCTCAAAACATAATCATGTATCTCAAATTTCAGATTCAGATAAGGAAAATCCAAGAATGAATCAAGGGACCCAATTAGCGCTTGTAATGACCACTCCTTTCTAGGGAGAATGGAAAAAGGTTAAAAATAAGAAATGGAGAAAAGGGTAACCTGTTTACCACCATTTTGGAGTTGTATTTTTGGTCTTTGTGATCACCAGTTTCGATTAGCATGATTGAATGCATTGTTAGGATCTACAACATGTAGTTTTGTTTTCATTAATAAAATTATGATTTTTCCCGAGGAAAAAAGAATATATTAATTAAAAATAATTATAAAAGAATCTAATTTTAAAATACACATTTAATACTATAGTGTTGGTTACAAAAAAAAAAAACTTTGTCATTCATGATGTCATGGTCGATTACCAAAATAAGTGAAATTTTATTAAATTGAACATGGATAAGTTAATGCAAGCATTCAATTAATTTGAAGTGTATCTCTTGCATTGGATACTATGAATGCTTAAAATCATCATAGAAGTTATTTGTATCAAGTTTATAGGCAAGTTGTTTAGTGGCCTTCCATATGGTATATTATTATGAATGTTTTTTTGTGTGTTATGGAATTCATAGACATAGAAACACAAACAAGAGAAAATACAAACAAGAAAATACATTACATAAAATAAAAACACAAACATTTAATATCTTATCATCATGAAACATCCATTTGTAACTAATTATAAATATATATTAATTAAAATTACTTATAAAATAATTTGATTCTCAAAGATGCGTTGAATAATGATACTTACAAAACAAATCCATGGTCATTTGCAAAAATAAATGAAATTTTGTTAAACTAAATGCTAATTTGAACATACATAGTTTAATACACATTCAATTACATTGAAGTGTAATTGTTGGATATTATTTTTTGTGTGTAAAATCATCATAAATGTGACTTGTATCAAGTCAATAGACAATTTGGGCAATGACCATCCATACAACATATTCTAATGAAAGTCTTTCTCGTGTTCTTAAGTTTATAAACAAAAAAGAGCATAAAAAAACAAACACATACATTACATAAAATAAAAACACAAACATTTAAAATTCTATCATCATAAAAATTCTATCTAGTTATAAAAATGATTAATTGAAAAACAATGTTCATTGAATAGTGGTGCTTGGGAAAATTCAAATTCATTCATGATGTTGTGGTCATTTGCATAAAAAACAAGATTTTATTAAATTAAAATACAATTTAAAGATTAATACTTTAATATACAAATTTTACACATTGGAAAAGTAATTATTGTATATGATATTACATATGTGTAAAAAGATTATACACATACAAACATAAACAAACAACCAAAGGCAAACAAGAGCACAACAAAAAAATACATAGCATAAACTAAACCACATACATTTAAAATTCTATTATCATAAAACATCAATTTGTGAATTAATTTTTAAATTCTATGTTTATTTTGTTTTTATTTTATCATCATCATGAGGGACTTTTGATATATTTTTAAATGTACATTGAATGATTGTGGTTAAAAAAAAAATCATGGTCATAGTCACTTGTGATGTTGTGATTATTTGTATTGTTGAAGAGTATATATTGATTAAAATCAATCATGAAAACATGTCATTTTCAAACATACAGAAAAAGGTGATGATGTTTACAATGAAAATCCATAGCCATAACTTTTTGTGATATTATAACAAGTTATAAACTCCACCCATTTTGTACCATAACAAATTAATTAACTAATAAATTAGTTATTTTTTTTAAAGTGGCGTTGTTCATTCATTATTAATATCAGTTTATTTAAACAAAGTATTAAATTATTAAATTTCTTTTTAATTTAAGTTGGAAATGTTTTTATATTAAAATTTTAAGTTAATCACAATAAAATTTTAGAATGCATGGTTCAACGATATATATATATATATATATGAATTTTCTTTAAAATATTAATATTTGGAATGTTAAATAAGATATACATTCACTTAAGAAAAAAATATAACCTTTAGAAAAACCATTTGAAATACATTTATAACTAAATTTAAAATTAGTTATTTATTACTAAATTCTAATTAAAAAAACATTTACAATAATGGAAAATTACTTCTTAAAATTTAAGTAAAATTTTTAAAAGAAATAAAATATTGGAATATATATATATATATAGATATGAGACTTTTTTTGTATATATATAAAACTTGCAATAATTCATAGAGCATTTTATACAACAACGTTATAAAATAATTAATTAGATGTTAAAATGATTTCATGTTTACAACAATAACTAACAGGGTGAGGTACAATATGTCTGCTGAACTTTTACGGAGGTGTAAATAATTGTTTACTCTACAATAATACATCTTCTAGACTTTTACTGCAGCTTAAATAAATGTTTACTCTACTCCACACTCTCCCAACGGATGGAGTCAGGACCACAACATCATTATCTTAGCTTTTTTCCAATGGATGGAGTCAAGACCACAAAATATATCTTTTTCTGAATGTTTTTATCGAATTACTCCAACCCCAGATATTGCTGGAGCCATAGGATTTGGACAACATTAGTCGTCACTCAATGCCTCCTAGTCGCCAGAAAATTCAAAAGCTCCACTACACGCCTAATGGGACAATGATGTGTAGATTTTAAATAATTCTATAAAACTACATATAATCTCCTGGCTATTAAATATGACCTATCTGCTCAATAATATTTTGTAAGAATTCTAGGCCTGAGAGATATTTTCTACTTAATACCAGATATTTGTTTGCCCCTTTTCTTCAGTGGAATAAAGAACATAAGAGATGGTTGATGGTGGAATAAAGAACATAAGCGATGATAGTTGGGGTGCACGTGGACTATAGGAAATGAGGCTGAAGGAATTGGAATTTGCCACTTTCAACTTCCTACTTAGATAGTCTACTTTCCATTAGCCGTTATTGGAGGATGGGTTTCGTAGTTCTGAGAAATTCCACAATTGTAATTGCAAGTGAGTTTTCCATTAATTATTATTGTTCTTTTTGTTTTATTAAATTCTATATTAATAATATGTTTTAGGGATCACATTATAATAACTTCTTGGGTGTATTTAATGATATTAGGTTGATATATGTGTGTTATTTTCCCTTCTCCAAACACATGATATTCTTTGTTTTCCTTTCTAGACTTCGAAAGCATTATTTTTGGCATAAGGAACCTCCTCAAAACACCCTAGAATGCTCTATTTCACAACAACAAGTGATCTAAGCTCTCTAGAAAGGAAGACACCCATGTTCAGTTGCATTTCTCCTTGGAGTAACTATGGGTAAGGTATAGATCTTTTATAAGCTCTTGAACCTCCAAATTATGCCTCCAAAATGATGTTCTAGCAACACTTCCATTTTCCCTAAATAGATATCCAAACACCACACACACATAGCACATAAAATCACCCAAACTTACCTTAGAACTGTGGCCTTGTTCATCAAGGATATCCACACCCAAACATAAGAGAAAATCCTCCACATCTTGTGCCAAATTCATCCTCCTTGCTAGCTTGTGAGCTGCCTCAAGTTCACTATCTATCTTAAAGGTATACCTAATTTGATTTTCACTTTGGATGTTCTCTAAACCTCCAACACTTAACTTCTATTTATATGCACACAGGTGGCTCCACAAATTTTCCTTGGGGCATACTTTAGCCCAAGTTGACCTGCCCAATTAGACAAATTAACAACCAAACACATATAAGAATTAATATCTCTTATTAGAGACCTCTATTTTGTGTGACTTTCGCTACCCTTTTCTCCTCTAGGTGTCCTCTAACACCTCCAAGTGTCAAATCTCTCAAAGTCCAATTGTTTTTTCCCAACTCATTTAGATGCAAAACCCCAAGCTTGGGTTCCAATCCCACATCATTTTTGTTGAGCTTCTTCATCCAAACATTGATTGTTAGGGCTTCAAGTACTTCCTAAACTACTAAATCTCAACAAAATATTTAGATATAGATCCACAAGCTATTTCCTATTAGACTACAATTGACCATATGTTTATAGAACTAAGTCAATAGGCTAACAAAATATTTTGAATTCCACCACAAGCTTGAGAAAGGCCAGGGGATATAATTTTACCCTTTTTAGACACTAAAAAATCAGAAGAAAGGAAAGAAAAATTATACACAAGGCCATTTCAATTTTACATCTAAGTACCTATCATATAATCTCCTAAGAAGATTGCGATTTAATACTCACATTGTTCGAATCTCATTCAGACAACAAAATATAACACCAATTAACAAGAAATTCTGATGTGTATTTAACTACAAGGCCCACAATACCTACAAAATTTAGACTTAGTTTCCTAAAAAGTGTTGGAGCATATCCAAGAAAATGGTAAAATAGCAAAAATCGTAGAATTGTAAATTTCTAGCGTCATCTATTGGACAAGGCGCCTTGTAGTAACTTGGACATGTCAAAGATGTATTCATTGAAATAAAAAGATAGAAAATGATGGTAGATTAGAAAATACAATAACATCGACTATTCACTTCAACCAAAGTTAGCATAGAAAATGGAAGTTCGACACAAACATGGAACTGAGGACAGTTAAATGAATGCAACGAGAAAAAAACAAGTGCTAGACATCAAATTGAATTTTAATTCACCTCGTGTGACTACCACAACAATTTTAGAATAAAAGGATTATCAATATAAAACCTCATCCAAGCAAGCTAATACCTGGGAAGTCCCATACAAGAATACTATGTCATAAGATATAGTAAAGGAAATGTTAGAGAAAATTAATTTACAAACAGATGTTACCTTAACCTCACCTACAATTGACCAAAAGTTCCTCTAGTAGAGTCATCTACACCCAACGCTTGAGCTCCATAAATAAGGAAAGGCTAAAAGAAACACCTAGTAAGAAACCTAACCTAAGGCATGCTTGAGATAAACAAATATTTGAAGCCCTAGAAAATTCTATGAGAGAAACCAAGAAAAAAATTAAAAGAAGGATGTTGGATAGTAGCAAGATTTAGCATAGATCACAACAACAAAGGGAGATTTAGTTAGAATGTTAGAATCAGGAAATATAAAAACTTAATATCAACAATCCAAGCATAATTGATGATCCACTTATTGCAATCCAATAGTTTGTACAACAATTGGTGGACCACAGTGAGCAACTAACTTCTCATGTAAATAAATTTCAAGATAAAATGATATTTCAAGGGAATGAATATATCCACTAAAATTCAAAAGGCTCACCAAGAATTTTCCCAAGAAAAGGAAGAGTTAGAACAAACATTAGATCACAGAGCCTAATATTTTTAGTATTTTCTGAATATATTTATCCTACACATGTGACCAAATATAAACTCAATAATTTCTAATTTGAGTATTGTGATCCCGACAAGTAACTCAAACTCAAGCAAAGTCTACCAATGAGAATTAGGTTTTACAGGAGAAAATCTTAATCCCACCTACAACAGGAGGAGAGATAATGGTTTAGAGAAGGGAAGAGAGTAAAAGTAGAATCCGCCAATGTTATTAATTATTTTCATGGAATTGTTAATAAAGTGAAATACTTAGATCATCAATTACTAGTTGATCAACAATTGTCACGGCACATATCACTAGGTGACAAGGTACAATATTTGAAATCTCTAAAATCATTTGATGCCCATGAAAGTATAGTTGTATAGAAATGGTCTATATTTGTTCAATATCTTCAAGTACTTGCACTAACCACTTATCAAATTACAATGTAACAAATTTGAATTTTATTACTTTTAACTTTTTAAGAACACTACAACATATTAAATGTAAATGTAAATGTTTAACAATTTACGTATTATAAATTGGACATATTAATATAAATTCAACATATTAATCCAACATGTAAAAATGTTTACAAACTTTTTTACGTTATATCTACACATTACCCATATATTGAGTTGTAGAGTGCAATTATCATCTTCGTAAACTACTTGAAATAAATCCGCTTGACATTTTCCTTTATAATTTTTCTTATTTATAATATTTATATATATCTTATGATTTTTCAAATATATCATTTTAAAACAAATTTATCTAGTATTAAAATATAATAATATCTCCTCATAATTTAGAGACATCTTCATAACTTTGTTATGGAAGCAAGTATTTTTTTTTTCTTTAATATAAGAATGACTTTGTTGTTATATTGGAAAGGAGAAAAATGCATTTCACTTAATATGAAAAATATATTTATTTTCTCATTCCATTTAAAATCAAATAAAGGCTAAGATATTTGTTCAATAAAGATGTAAATTTTGGCAGTATGGTTGAAATTGTTTTGGAACTATGGTTAAACCTCAACAATCCTTCAATATTTTAAGGATATAAGGAGTACTCTAATATTAGAGGAGTTTCTTCCACTCTTCTTGAGATAGTTGTGCCGATATCTAATCTAGGTTACACAATTCTGGAATGAATGCATTCAAATATTTTTCCCTACTATTTTCCTTACATACAACCCTTGCAATTTTTTTAGTGTATTATCCTATTGTATTTGTCCTCATAAGCATTATCATTTGAATAATGAATTTGTTTAAAAATCTGAAGCCACCTAAAGATATGAATTTTTCTATGTTATTACAATGAAACTCGAAATACAAGCTCAGGAGGTTAATTTTTTTTCCAAATTGTCAAACATTGCTTTTGTGTTGTAACTTCTATTGGTAGAGATTTACCCAATATATATAAATATCACTTCATCTCTTCCTCTTACAAAACCTTTGTATACTCTTTGATTACTTTGGTTAAAATGAAATGGCCCCACCAAAATTGAATAGAAATGGCCAGTTATGGCTATACAACTCCAAAGTATTTGATGATGCCGAAACCTTTTTGATATGGATAGTCCACAAGAACATGACAATAAGTCAAATGATGTTTTGATTTATATGGATAAGAACCGAAGAGCCTACAAGTTTCCTTCTTGAAAATGCAAAATAACATAACTCTCCTTTTTCTATTATCGAAGAGATATTTTTTTGGTGTATCCTTTTTTTTCCTTTTTCTCTCATGGGTTTCTCTCATGGGTCCATGAGTTACACTAAAAATGGTATGAAATCTCTTTGACACAAAGTACCATAATTTTATTCTTCTTTCTTGGTTTTTTTTACCAAAAAAAGGAGATGGTAGAATTGAAGTCAATTTATAAAAAATTCTATGTAGAGTCCAAAACATTCTATGTAGAAACCAATCCCATGAACAAATTTACCTTAAAAATATGCCCAATTTTAAGATAACATCATCCAAAATATATTTTCTGAAGTGAAGTTATCAACAATTAAAAACAACAATTTTAAAGGTTTTTACAAGTGTGAAGTTTTCTATAAGAATCCATGTCAATTTTTAAATTTTTTATGCATAATATAAAGAGTCTAATCCAAGGGAGAGAGAGAGAGAGAGATACATTGGGTTTGGTTTTCCCACATTGGGTTTTTCTAGGGACATTGGTCCAAAAATAATGGTGTCACTTGTGTGCTTGTTTACTTTCAGTTGATGATTTGTAGATGTTGATATTGTAATTGTATTTATTTTCAGTATTTACAAGGTAAATAACTTGTTAAGTAATTGAACAAGTAGGAAGAAATAAATCAGATAGTACAGAAAGAATTTCTAATGAGTTAAACTTAGAAATGCTAATATAGGATGATTCCAAGATTGTCCAGTAAAAGCACCCCTTCAACACTTTTACAAGAAATTTCCATGTGGATTTACAACACTACCCTCATACCCTGTATATGTCTAGGAGGTACATATTTGGGTTATGGGGGTATTCTATCTGGGTGTATTGATGTTTATTGTCATGGAAATAGTTTTTAGGTTTGTAGGAAGTATTTTCATATAGCTTGGAGTGCAATGGCTCATCAACGAGGTAGAGATATAAGTGGAATTCGAGAGAGGGGTCAATAGGAAAGACACCTTGTGGGAGATTCAGGCCATGGTGAGGCCCTAGACCTCAATCTAGCCCACACACTTGGAATCAAGGACTTAGTTCCTCCCAAGGAAATTGGATATATTTTTTGGTAATTACCTAATGGAAAACAAATATGGTATGAGTGAGGATGGTAGGATTTTGGAAAATTTTATAAATGGATGTATTATTAAGATATAATGGAAGTTCTTAGATTCACAAAAAAAAAGAAAAAAAATCTATAGCCATGCAAGAGAGACCACTAGTTTATAAAGAATGATACATATGGACAATTTTAATGACTAAACAATTGAATGGAATGATAGGAATAGGGCGTTGAATTTGTTACAAACATTCATCAGATAAGAGAATGATAAGAAAATAAATGGTGAAAGGTTTTCTATCACATTTTACTTGAAATTTGTGT